>PVHT021183693.1:23398987-23444084 GCA_004024745.2 Catagonus wagneri
CACTAGCAATTCTTAAATCTGCTGTCATGTACAAGTTTCATTTTAGGTTCTGATTTTACTCACCAGAAGAAATGGTGTATGTTTTTCTGTTCTTGATTCTATGCTTTTGGAGGCTGCTACTCAAAAATTAGCTTCTCTGGCTATATATGAAATCAGCATTGGCCAGTAGCCTCAGTGATTACTTGGCAACTTTCACAGGCTACTGAACAATTGCTTTAAGATCAACTGAAGAGACAGAATGTTTATTTTAGACCAGGGTTTTACTTTTGGTAATATGATTCTCTCCAAATTTATGTTTAAAAAATGAGTTACTCTGATTTTTGCTGCAGGACATTTGTAAGTTTTAGTAAGCTTCTACAACTAAAAACCTTCTTCAACCTTGTAATCTTTGTTTTAGTTCTAGAAATGTCAAAATTTCCAAACATTTTTATGCCCCAAATTGTCTTCCTTTATTACTTTTCCTTTGATAAGTGACCTATTTTTTGCCAAATTTATGTATTTTTTTTGTAATGCCTTATGAATGGCAATCTGTTGTAACTAGTGTGCAATACCTGATGTTGAATAGTTTTAAAACATTTAAAAAATTCTAGATAACTTTCTGGTGATTTCCAGTGTAATTACATTCTCCTCAGGAAAAAAAATCCTTATTTCAAGGCTTTTAAATGTGATCCCTATTAAATTACCCATGACATTGTTCACAAAACTAGAACAAACAATCCGGAACTTATATGAAACCATAAAAGACCAGAACTGTCAAAGTAATCCTAAGGTGGGGGGGGATAAGCAGGAGGTATAACTCTCCCAGACTTTGGACAATATTACAGAGCTGCAGTAATCAAGACAGTGTGGTACTGGTACCAAAATAGAATAAAGAGCCCAGAAATAAACCCAGACACCTATGGTCAATTAATCTTCAACAAAGGAGGCAAGTATATAAAATAGGAAGAAGACAATCTCTTCAGCAGGTGGTGCTGGGAAAACTGGACAGCTGAATGTAAATCAATGAAACTAGAACACACCCTCACACCATGCAAAAAAATAAACTCAAAATGGCTTAAAGACATAAGCATAATTGAATCAATACACTAAAAACTGCAATCAATGGAGTAAAAATTTTTGATACAGTAGCAAAAAAAGAAATTAAATAAAAATGAGAACATTATTTAATACGTGCAGTGTTTTAAAACTAAAATTGATTTCTGTGTACTTACAGGGAAATTTTTTTTCATACATATTGTTAATTTAGGCAAAGAAAAATGAAAATAATCTTTGAACAAAATAATATGAATTGCTTTAAATTTTCTTTTTATTATAATTCTCTTTATTTAAAACACACACAGTTAAAAAAACCCTATATATATATATACTTAAATTGTGAACAACGTTTAACTGTGTTTCCACATAGGGAAAAGAGTGAAATTTGGGAGAGGAAGTAGATCAAATATACATTTGCCTCTTTTTATAAATGTTTTTTAATGTTTTTGATAATATAATTGTGAAATCAAAATTTTCTTAAGGCACATTTTAATATAGCAGCTTTAAAGAAAATCTCTATGAGGAGATTTTTCATGAAAGTTTTGAAAGCTCTCTAATCATTAATAATTGGGCATTTTTACTGGCCCATTGAAAATGTATTTTCAATCACCTGCATTATAATACATTCTTCTACCAGCCAACAAAGCCCCACTACTCTTCCTTTCTTCTTGTGCCAAATTTTTGTTCTTTACACAGAATATGTTAGTTATTATTGATTCTTCCTCTGGCTTTCATGGTATCCCATCTACTAATGGTTGAATGACATAAATTTGTAACATGTGCAAGTTTTTTTTTTTATTTTTAGTATAATCAGATTCAGCAATATTCTCTATGGATAGAAATTACTCAGGCTAAAATGTTGTGGTCCTTTTGTGCCAAAATCGCACTTCATACTCGTGCATAAATGATATTTTTCTTTCTGTTTGTATAATTAAATAAGAAAAGGTAAACAGATATACACTAATATAATAACCTAGGTATTTTGTCCCTAGTGGGTATTCCTACAATATGATCCATAAAGAATTTCACTAGTAAAATTTTTATCAACTGATGAATGCCAATAAGTTCTTTAAGTTAAATCATCACATAGAGTGTATTTCTTTTGTTAATGCCACACTTACTAGTGTACTTTCTTGTAACTTACTTTTCTTTATACACATTCACAGTATTTTAAAATTGATACATTTCATGTAATGTATAATTCCATGTTTTAGTTTTTCACAAAGGGAATATAATGATTATATAGGATAAGCAACTTACCCACGATCAGATTATCAGTAGATAATATGTATATATTTGAATTGAGTTCACATGCCCGATTCCAGTAAAATATCTCTATTTTATGTCCTTTATTTCATTAAAAAAATAATTTGGCTAGACGTAAGTTCTTATTAAAATCAAAATATCTTAATTAAATAAGAATTACCTTATAACCTGAATAAATCAGTTATGGTCAAAGAATTACACTTGAAATTCATCTTGAAATTCTATGCATTGAAAAGATTAATTTATGAATCATTAAATTTATTTAAAAAAAGAATCTTCTCAAAAGAGCAGTACAGCAAAACATTTGCCTTTTGAGGAACAAACCAGTTCCTCAAAAGTCTGTGAAGTCTGTCACTCATCTAAATCTAAATTTTAAAGGCTTTAGAAAGGTAGCCTGAATAAAAAATAAAATCCAGTGAAAGTTGTTAGTGGTTTAGAGCAACAAATGAATTAATGGTCTTGAGAAATACAATTTACAACTCCAGGGAGACTACACTTCTTCCAGTAAGTGACTCAGTATTGTTCACACAGCTCATGGGAAAGAATTTAGAAGCTTATCTAATGCTGCAACATGTTATTTACCCTTCAGGTCTTCATCTGAATTTAAAAATGAGCAAATCCACATCATTAAAAACTCCTCAGAAACCTGAATCATTAAATAGATTAAATAGTGCTATTTTTGCTTAGATTTCTATCTAGTCTTTGTTTTCTGCAACAAGTCATAAATATCTCCACCTTTCAACATAGTAGTGTTTTCTATTGATGCATTAGTAGATATAATTAGTTTTCAGTGTTATAGGAAACTGGTACCCAATATACATTTATATATACTTACATTTACTTTTATATATTAAAAAAAAATGATACGATGCTAAAAGCCTACAGTGCTTTAGTTATTTTTTCCATACCTCAAATAGCACAAAATTATAAGGAATCATTTTGACAGTGTACCATCTTTTACTTTTTTACTTTTACTTTTTTACTTTTACTTTACTGACTTTAATTAATGCTTCTCCTAGGTTTCCAATGACTGTGTGTATTTTGGTGGTTTATAACATGAAGTGAGTTCAAAACTAATGACTGTATTCTTGGAAATAATGTACCTGCATGTGTATCAAACTGTAGTTTCATTTAAGTGATTTTACTCTAGGCTATCAGTGCTTTTGAGGTTCTGTGTTGTTGAAATACTTTTAATCGAAGCATGAACTAGTGTAGCTCAGCTTAGGAATTTTGCAGTGTGCATTTCATCCCTTCCCTCTGCTACATACTAGATTATGGTCATGATGTTTAATGACTGTTAGGCAGAATTGAATGATAGATTGCTTCCTGCATTCTCACTCTAAGTCTCTGAAATCAAATTATGGTCTAAGTAAATATAAGAATTTGAATATTTAGACCATGTATTGGTGACAAAGCTTCAATAAGTCATATTCTTGTAAATCAGGCATTATACATGAGGGCAGGTGTTATGTATTTGAAGTTAATATTTTCATATACTACTCTGTTTTAGAACAGAAATAAAAATGGAATATGAGTACACCAAACTGAAAATACATCACACTGCCCTTCAGTTCTGGAGAAAATGACAAAATGTAAATATCAGTTCACCAGACAGGATAGGAGGCTAAAGAAATTCCATATCACCTGATGTTTAAAAATTACTAAGGTGGGAGAGATGTCTCATGTGATAATGAGTAATGAAAAGCAATCAGTTAGGGACCAATGGAGAAAATGCTGGAGAATAGAAAACAATAATTCACTGAGCAATCTCAGAAGAGAGTGACAGAGACAAAGAGACAGAGAGAACCTCTGAAAAGATGTTACAAGACCCAGAAAAAAGTTCAGTAAGCTGATAATCGCAGTAGCGTTCATAGTTTCCATCTTTACGAACAGGAGCCAACACAAATAGACAGTGGGGTGGAATAAAATGGGACAGGGTGCAGTAAGGAAGTACTAACAGATAACTAAATATTTGATGACAGGAATGAGAAAGATATATAATTTAAAAAACCAGAACTTGGAGTTCTGTCATGGCTCAGCTGTTAACGAACCCAGCTAGCATCCATGAGGATGCAGGTTCAATCCCTGGCCTCGCCCAGTGGATTAAGGAACCGGTGTTGCCCTGAGCTATAGTGTAGGTTGCAGATGCAGCTCGGATCCCGAGTTCCTGTGGCTCTGGCGTAGACCAGCAGTTACAATGCCGATTTGGCCCCTAGCTTGGGAACCTCCATATGCCGTGGACGTGGCCCTAAAAAGACCAAAAAAAAAAAAAAATCAGAACTGGAATGGAACTGGAATCACTACTGTGGAAGACATAACATCTTACACTTTTCCCAAAACCAAAGTAAAAAAATAAAAATTCAAAATTCTTAGAGCAAATATAAAATAAATATAATTAGTAGCTATGAAGGACACAAAGCAAAATAGAAGTACCGATCAAAGAGTTTTTGCTAGTTTCTTATTGCTGCCAGTTGCCAGAAACTTAGTGGCTTAAAACAACACAAATTTATTATCTTGGAGTCTGCATGTCAGAAATCCAAAATGGGGTTTTATGTGGCTAAAATCAAAGTATTGGCAGGGTTGCATTCCTTCTGAAGGCTCTAGTGTAGAAGTCATCTCTTGCCTTTTCATTTTCTGGAGACGATCTACATTCCTCAGCTTATGGGCCATTATTACATCTTCCAAGCCAATAGTGTAATAATTTCTCCAAAATTTTCTCCTTTTTTAATGACATCTTCTCTAATTCTGGCCCATCTGCCTTCCCCTTATAAAATGATTATTATATTGTGTCAGCCTGGATAACTCAGGATAATGTTTCCATTTTAAGACCCTTGACTTAGTCACATCTTCAGAGTCCTGTTTGACACATAAGGGAACGTATTTACAAATTTGAGAGATTAGGACATGGAAATCTTCGGAAGTAATTTTTCTGCCCTCCACAGAAATAGAAGAACATTTTCTGGTTTTGAGTAAAATAATTTCTGTGCGGATTATAAGAACTCACAATGTTCCAGGCAACATAATTGAAAAGGTATCCAAAAGTAGACAGATAGTGGTGAAAAGTTTAAGCTATAAGAATAATGAAAAAAAACGCAAGCTTTTTAAATTTGAAGGAAGAAAAAATAATGCACGTTAACTTAAAACACATGAAAATCAGGCTGGCCTCTTAATTCTGTTTCATGTGGGAAAAAGAAGAAAACAGTACAGCTTTATCAAGCTCTCTATTATCACAAGCAATGATTAGTAATGACAGTTGCTTAAATTATTGTCGTTATCATTATTATGATATCCCTATAATGCACTACTTAGGACAATTATTAATTTAGTGTCTTTCTTTGGTTTACTACACACCTGTGGATACAATTGTTTTTTTCTTCATACTTTTCCATTCCCAGCTAAGACATATTGCTAAGAATTATATAACCAAACTTAGATTCTGAACTTGCAAAAAAAATACACAAAACTATCTTAAACATGATTTGTAGGACTACCTTTGAAATAACTTCAAGATTTATTTTGGTATTTTATTTCTGTGTGCTTGTATCTTAAATCAGTTGGAAAATATGTTTTAGATAGCATTTCAAACATAAAAAATCAGAGAAGCCCAAGACAAAATTAAAATGCTAGTTTTTGTGTTACAATTTTCTGTATGTAGTTCCTAAGAATTATAGAAATACAGAGTACAGACATGTACTTAGCTTCTAAGAGAGACAAACCCAGAAATATTTAATACTCTTTTTGACCTCAGAATGGGGGATAATATCCAAAGCCCTCTCTGTTCTTTTAATTCCATTGTGATTCACCATATTCCATAATAATCTTTATGTTATTAATGTGATTTAATCACCTGAAGTCTTTTTCCACATAACAAATTGATTCCACCATCCAGTTTCAAAACATCTGTAATCCAAGGTAGACGGAATGATTGTAGCAGCTAAGGTGAGAAATCTCAAACACTTTCAATACTTGCGTTTAACCCCATTTTGCTTAACTTGTACTTTGGGATTACAGAAAATTAGAATGATTATATAAAAATATTAATGAATGTTAACACTTGTAAGCTTTTAAAAGTAAATGTGAGCAGTCATTTAATTTTGAATATATATTTAGCATACTTGAGTTTTAATTAGATATAGTTATAGAAAAATTATAAACACCAACTTCACTGAAAAAAATGACTTTCTCTCCTCAAAATTATAGTCTTAGAAATATGTAATAGGGACTTTCACAAAGAGTTAGTGAGAATCAGGCAGTACATTTAGTTCTAAAGAGGCAATAAATTTACAATGTATTTTAATTACTTTTAGGTATTGTGTGACCTTGTGATTTATTGTTTGTGCCATATATTTCTTGAGAACAAAATTAATGTTAACTGAACAGGATTTTATGACAATGAAAATAAGCCTAGATTATCCTAGGGAAACTGACTAACAGTAATGATTTTGTTATTTTTAGCCCATCTAATTTTTACTCCTACCTAATACAGACCACATATATTTGTATATATATTTTTTTTAATTTCCTTTCCGTTCTTATATTAGATCATTCTATTCAATATTTATCTTTTATTAATATTACTTCTCATTACTCCTTTCTTCCTTCTTTACTGCTCTCTTTCCTTCTTCCCTCTCCTTTTCATTTTCTTCTTTAAAAAAAATTTCCTAAAGTAAAAATCTATTCTTGAAATATAGACAGTGTCCAATTATTCTTCTGATATTTTTATTTAATCTTGTTCAACATTTAGCAGTATGAGTTTTATAAATGTTTAGCATATTGAATAATTATTTCAGATTCTTTACAAATACAAACAATGCCACAAATTGCCTATTCATTTTCATATATTATTTCTACTAATATATAATATTTTATCTTGAAAATTAAGCATAGTTTAGATTAATTGTATCATTAAATTCTTAAGTTTACCTAGTGGATAAATCTTGAATAAAGATAGAAGAGTGAAGTGTTAAAGATTCATTTAATGTACACTAAAAGGCCAAAGTACTTGTTTTGCCTTCTCCACAGATCCACATTAGTGATTTTCTATATATTTGTTATATATATGATAGATTTTCTCATATACAGAAATAAATTTATTATTAAGCAAAATCAGCTACAAGAAGCCAAAGCCATCTTTTTTCTTTTTTTTTGTTTTGGTCTTTTTGTCATTTTAGGGCTGCACCTGCAGCATACGGAGGTTCCCCGGCTAGGGGTCCAATCGGAGCTGTAGCCACAGGCCTGTGCCAGAGACATAGCAACGTGGTATCTGAGCCACATCTGCAGCCTACACCACAGCTCACACAATGCTGGATCCTTAACCCCCTGAGCGAGACCAGGGATCGAACCTGTGTCCTCTTGAATGCTAGTCGGGTTTGCTAACCGCTGAGCCATGACGGAAACTCCAAGCCAAAGCCGTTTTGAAGAAATTATGAACCTTAGGTATAGAGAATATACCTAAGGTTGCTCAGATCTGGCAGCCACAGATCTGCTGTGGCTGCTCAGATCTGGCAGCCACAGCAATGCCAGATCTGAGCCGTGTGCAGCCTACACCACAGCTCACAGCAATGATGGATTCTTAACCCTCTGAGCAAGGCCAGGGATCAAACTCATCTCTCATGGATACTAGTCAGATTCATTAACCACTGAGCCACAATAGGAACTCCCTTCATGAGATCTATGGTCTACATTCCAAGACTACAAACAAGATGTTTTCCAAGATAACATATATACCAAAAGAAGTAATGACATTTTCACCTAAGAGCACAAGAAGCCTGTAAAGTCTCTGGAGCAGGTGAATGGCATGTCCTTTCATATTTTTAAAAGTCCTTAATGCTGATGAGTATGGAGTCAGGTGGAGCCATGTAGCCCAGATAGCTGACAGTTGTAATTACCAAGGAAAAGTCAGGATGATCTGTGCTGGGTGATGATGCTGGGAGTAGACAGGAGTATCTAATATTAAAATAGTAACACTGACAGCAACTGCTAAATTTTTCATTCAGGAATAATCAAACTAGTTCCTAGATTTCTGGCTTGGGAGATTGAGTAACATCTAGCATATAGTTACAATTTCTAAAGTAAATAATTTGGAAGGTGAATCAATTTTCAGAATATTTGCATTGATTTTCCGCTCCTATTGTCATTAATTCACAATCAGTTATTTTTCTTTCTCAGGATGACTCTTTTTAAACACTGTAGTTTTTTGTTTAACTACAACATTTCAAAATTTAAAAACAAAATTAAAAGAAATATAAAAATCCTAAATTTAAAAAAAACAATGAAAGCAAATGAATTAACTTTATGTAAAAAGTGGTGATGTAACCACTTAGTGAAGAATATTTTACTATTGAAGACTTAGTATTCTGACTGTATTTCCCAAGAAGGATAAATTCTAAGAACCAAAAAACTTACCAAAAATCTTATACCACCTTTAACAATCTTATAATAATGTGAATTGTCAGATAAATAAAACTGATAATGAATTATGTAATTTTTAGAAGACAAAATGTTTAAAAAAGATTCAAGTCTAAAAATTAAAGTAGTTAAGCATACCTTTGGATTGGAAATGTGGCATAAATGCATAATATATCTTTCTTTCTTAAGAAAACAAATAATATGAATTATCTCTGTTTACTGAAATGGTCTTGAAGCAATAACAAGGTATCTCCTAAATGCCAATTTGTGGTAGCTAAAAATTCCAAAGAAACAAGAGACTCTTGGGGGCATGAACAATGCAATGTCTGGGGTATAAAATGCACAAGGTAAACCTTGGACAATCTGGAGTGCCAGATATTAATAATGCTATCATAGAATAATGGAGTCGATAAAAAGACACAAGATCTGCCTTGAAGGGGTTCCTATTGTCCACACATGAGACCATTTAAGCAAAATGAAGAAATTGATCGCAATGTGTTTGAAACACACAAATATATAACAATCCTTGACTTTATAATGATACCAAAAACCTGCCTGGTTGCCTTAGATAGGTAAAATTAATACCTTAGTATTCTGAAAACTAATAAAGGAGGGGAAAAAGCAGGCACTTAGCCTGTTTTCACATTCAAAATTTATTTTAGGGTAACTAAATTATTGATAAAATTATTTTTTTAGGGAAGAATCCAGCTAATAAGTGCAGAAGAAATGATTGAATTAGAAAAATCACCATTTTAAAAACCCTAATGACAACAGTAGATGTAAGCAACATCCATCAGTGGCTTCTGAAACCCATAGGTGAGAGAATATTGGGGGACTATATCATAGACGGATCAGGTTGTCAATACTTTTATCCACTTGTATTAGTTTTCTATTTATGCCAAAAAAATCAGTCTAGAAACTTAAAACAAAACAAATTTAAAATTTAACAATTTTATAGGTGAGAAGTGTGGGTTAGCTTAACAGGTGTCCCTGCTACCGATTTAAGATTTCAGAATGTCAAAATGAAAGTGTCAGTCAGCCTGGGCTTTTACTGAGAGGCTCTGGGAAGATTTTGCTCCCATAATTGCTCAGGTTTTGACAGAAGAATTTCCTTGCAGTGATGGTACTGAGGTCCTTTTTCCTTACTGACTGTCAGCAAAGACTATCCTTAGCTCCATAAGACCCCCATTCACAATCACTTACTAAGCACTTGCTGCAAACAGCTTTTAGGCCTCGAGAGGGAGAAGATCTTTTCTGTTTAATAGGTGGATAAAGTGAATATTGAAATGGCAAAGAACATTAACTGTAGTTAGAATCTGAATTATCTGAATTATCACTTGAAAGGGAAAATAACCTCTTTAAAGGTCTTATGTCCAAACACATTGGGAGATAGGGCTTTGACATATGAATTTTGGGGGGAACACAATTTAGCACATAAGAACAGTAATAATAATTGAGTAAAACTTTTGTAAGACAGATCTACTAATGAGAAGAATGGGAATACTTTTGCTTAATTAGTGTTCAAGGGTAGTGTTCTTTGCATCAGTATGCATTGCAAACGTTGATCTGTTAGTGCTCATCTGTAATGAGATTTCATGATTTTATCTTTAAAAATATCTTTTCATACATGTGACATTTGACATGTTAAAACTATTACTCTGAGATTTGTAAGGAAGGGAGGGAGGGAGGGAGAGAAAGAGGCAGGCATGGAAGGAAGAAGGAAGAAAAGAAGGAAGGGGGTGGAAGGAGGGAAGGAAGGGAAAGAAGGGAGGAAGCATACATGGAAACAGAACAAGGTGTTTTTATCAAGCAGTATTCCCCCTGCCTCCTTTGCAAGCATCATTGAGTATGCATTGTTAGAACCACTAGCAGAATAATGAAAAGTGAGTATTTTATTTAACATAATTAAATTCGTACAAGTTAAATAGATATTCTGACTACAAATGTATCGTAAGTATAAATTAAGGCTGATAATATGCAATAAAATTGATTACAGTTAGAATCTGAATTAATAGAAAGATATATTTCTTGTCAGATCCCAAATGTATCCCTATACATTGTTTTTGCCAAGAGATCATCCCAGTGAATACACCTAGTTAAATGCATGTTTATTTTTTAAAAAATTATAGTTGAATTACAGTGCTCTGTCAATTTCTGCAGTACAGAAAACTGACCCAGTTATACATAAACATACATTATTTTTCTCATATCATCTCCCATCATGTTCTATCACAGTGCTATACAGCTTATCCACTCCAAATACAATAATTTGCATCTATTAATCACAAATCCCCAGTCCATCTCACTACCTCCCCCTTTGCCCCAACAACCACAAGTCTGCTCTCCAAGTCCCTGAGTCTGTTTCTTTTGTGCAGAGAGGTTCATTTGTGCCATGTATTAGATTCCAGATATGTGATATCATATGGTATTTGTTGTTGTCTTTCTGATTTACTTCACTTAGTATGAGAATCTCTAGTTCCATCCATGTTGCTGCAAATGGCATTATTTTGTTCTTTTTTATGTCTGAGTAGTACTCCATTGTGTATATGCACTGTATCTTCTTTATCCATTCATCTGTCAGTGGACAATTAGGTTGATTCTAAGTATTGGATACTGTGAATAATGCTGCAGTGAACATAGGGGTGCATATATCTTTTTGAATGAAAGTTTTGTCTAGATCGATGCCAAGTAGTCTGATTGCTGGATCATAGAGTAGTTCTATATTTAGTTTTCTTTAGTGGTTATACCATTTTACATTCCCACCAACAGTGTAGGAGGGTTCCTTTTTCTCCATACCCTCTCCAGCATCTGCTGTTAGTAGACTTATTAATTATAACTGTTCTGAATGGTGTGAGGTGGTACATCATTATAGTTTTGAGTTGTATTTCTCTAATAATTAATGATGTGCATTTTATCATGTGACTGTTGGCCATCCATATGCCTTCTTTGGAGAAATGTCTATTCAAGTATTCTGCCCATTTTTCAATTTTTTTTTGCATTTGAGTTGTATGATTTGCTTGTGTATTTTTGGAGATTAAGTCCTTGTGGGTTGCATCATTTGAAACTACTTTGTTCCATTCCTTAGGTTGCCTTTTTGTTTTGTTCTTTTCTTTTTTCTTTCCTTTGCTGTGCAAAAAAGCTTAAGTTTGATTAGATCCCACTGGTTTATTTTTTGCTTTTATTTCTATTGCCTTGAGAGACTGACCTAAGAAAACATTTGTATGGTTGATGTCAGAGAGTGTTTGCTATGTTCTCTTCCGGGAGTTTTATGGTGTCTTGTCTTATGTTTAAGTCTTTAAGTCATTTTAAGTTTATTTTTGTGCATGGTGTGAGAGTATGTTCTAGTGTCATTGATTTACATACAGCTGTCCAGTTTTCCGGGCACCACTTGCTGAAGAGATTGTCTTTTTCCCATTTTATATTCTTGCCACCTTTGTCAAAGAATAATTGACCATAGTGTCAAGGTTTATTCCTGGGTTCTCTGTTCTGTTCCATTGGTCTGTATGTCTGTTTCTGTGCAGTACCACATTGTCTTGATTACTGTAGCTTTGCAATATTGTCTGAAGTTTGGGAGAGTTATGCCTCCAGCTTGGTTTTTGTTCCTCAGGATTGCTTTGGCAATCCTGGGTTTTTGTGGTTCCATAAAAATTTTTGGATTGTTTGTTCTAGTTCTGTGAAAAACGTCATGGGTAATTTGATAGGGATTGCATTGAATCTGTAGATTGCTTTGGGTAGTATGGCCATTTTTATGATATTAATTCTTCTGTATCTAGGAGTGTGGAATATCTTTCCATTTATTTGAATCCTCTTTAATTTCCTAGATTAATGTCTTATAGCTCTCAGCCTGTAAGTCTTTCACCTCCTTGGTCAGGTTTATTCCTAGCTATTTAATTTCTGGGGAACAATTTTAAAAGGTATTCCATATTTATATTACTTTTAAAATATTTCATTGCTAGTATATAGAAATGCAACCAATTTCTGAATGTTAATCTTATATCCTGCTACTTTGCAGAATTCATTGACAGTTCAAGTGCTTAGGGTTTTCTATATAATATATAGTATCATGTTATCAGCCTATAGTGACAATTTTATCTTTTTTCTTGCAATTTGGATGCTTTTTTTGTCTGATTGCTGTGGCTAGGATTTCCAAAACTATGCTGAATAAAAGTGGTGTGAGTGGACATCCTTATCTTGTTCTAGATTTTAGTGGGAAGGATTTCAGCCTTTCTCCATTGAGTAGTATAATGACTGTGGATTTGTCATAAATGGCTTTGATTGTTATGTTCCTCTATACCCACTTTGGTAAGCATTTTTACCATGAATGGATGTTGGCTTTTGTCAAATACTTCTTCTGCATCGATTCAGATGATCATGTGGTTTTTGACTTTTCTTCTTTAATGTGGTGTTTGATGGTGATTGATTTGCATATGTTGAACCATCCTTGTGAACTTGCGATGAATTCCACTTGGTCATGGTGTATGATCTTTTTTAGTGTTGGATTTGGTTGGCTAAAATTTTCTTGAGAATTTTTGTGTCTATATTCATCAGAGATTTTGACCTATAATTTTCTGTTTTGGTAGTATATTTGTCTGGTTTGGTATTAGGGTGATGGTGGCTCCACAGAATATCTTTGAGATTATTCTTTCTTCAACCTTTTAGAAAAGTTTAAGGATGAGTATAAATTCTTCCTTGTATATTTGGTAGACTTTGCCTCTGAAGCAGTCTGGTCCTGGATTCTGTTTGTAGGAACTGTTTTTATTACATATTCAATTACATTTCTAGTGCTAGGTCTGTTCAAATGATCTGTCTTCTTGATTCAGTTTTGTTGGGCTTTATGTCTCCAGAAAGTTGCCCATTTCTCCTAGATTGTCAAATTTGTTGGCATATTATTGTTCATAGCATTCTTATTTTTTTTTCTATTTCTGAATTATCTGCTGAGATTTCTCCTTTTTCATTTCTTATTTTGTTTATTTGGGTTTTCCCTTCTTCTTAGTGAGTCTGGCTAGAGTTTTGTCAATTTTGTTTACCCTTTCAAAGAACCAGTTCTTGGTGGTTCTGCAGCCCAGACCTCTTCCCAGGTTCCCTCAGTTGGGGTGATCCATTCTCCAGCCTGTGGAGCACTTCAGCCTACCTCCTCAGGCTATTGCCACACAGCCAAACCTAGTCCTCTCCTTGGAACTGAGCTCTGGAGCCTGGACCTCAGTGCCCAGCCCCTGCCTGAACATTTCAGGCTGTGGTGTCCAGGGGCAGTGGTCTGTGTGATTCCCTTTCTGCTTTGCCCTTTTCAGTCTGTCTTCTGCACTTTTCTCTGAGCCTTGGAGGTTCCATTTCCATCCTGGCTGTTCTGCCAGTCATTAGGTGGCTTCTCAGGGTGTGGATTCCTTTCCTCATTCACTGCTCCCTGTCAGGAATGCTGGTCTTTCCATATTCCTTTCTTTTTCTCTTCTCTCTCTCTCTCTTTTTTTTTCCCTTTTGTTCTACCCAGTTATGTGGAAAGTTTCTTGACCCTTTTGGAGGTTTAAGGTCTTCTGCCAGCATTCAGGAGATGTTCTATGCAAACATTCTACATGTAGATGATTTTATTTGATGTGTTTGTGAGAGTGGTGTGTGCCATTTCTTACTCCTCTGCCATCTTGATCCTGCTCCTCAAATGCATGTTTAAATGTTCTTCTGTGCTTTTCTTTTTGTCCCATTCCCTTCTGTTTTTATGCTTTAAAAACTAACTTCTTTTTATTGTTAGTTCATTTTTGTTTTTAGCCACTTTAGATACACATTTTATTCAGCAATTTTTGTTTGCTTTTTTTAGGGCTGCACCCATGGCCTACGGAAGATCCCAGAGTAGGGGTCAAACTGGAGCTACAACTGTCAGCCTATGCCACAGCCACAGCAATGCAGGATCCAAGCCGTATTTGTGACCTACAGTGCAACTCATAGCAACGCTGGATCCTTCACCCACTGAGCAGGGCCAGGGATTGGACCCACATCCTCATGGATACTAGTTGGGTTTGTTACCATTAAACCACAAGTAGAACTCCTCAGCAATGTATTTTTTAAGTCTTATCCCACTTTTCAACCTCCACAAAAATTCATAAACTACAACATTTATCACAAGCATATTTGAATTTGGGATTATGAGGAAATGCAGGAAATAATGTGGTTAAATATTCTATGAATCAATCATGTAGCCTTGAGTTTTACACAAAGAAAATTCATCAGGAAAGGAAAGCTCAGAAAATGTGCTGCTTTAAGATCCATGCCAAACTTAGTCAATTTATGCTTTTAGTTAAACAAACGTATATGTCATACTACAAGTGTTTTAATGACTAATAATTCAAAAACTATCTAAATAAAATAAAAAAATGTGTGATATTAAAGTGTTTTCAAGTACACTGTTTTTGTTTTAAAAATTACAGTCAGTTTTTCAAGAACGAGATATATTTTCTGGAAATTTGTGTTTGTACATTAACATAATCAATAAAGTTATTTTTAGTTTGTTTTATTATACTAATAGTAAGACTGAATTTATTTAATCAATGTTTCAGTGTTTGGACTTCTTTTAGAGGCTATTTTGAAAGAAATTATATTTTGGATTTTTGATAATATTTAAAAATATATTCTATAAAATAAGACGCATAAAATAAATAATTTCTTAGTAAAGCAACTCTACTGAAGTTAAGTGATAATGTATTTAATGATTCAGTACAACACATAGATTTCCCTGCAGGTTTATTTTATGAATTGTAATAAAATTGTGGAAGTATTCAGAGACAGCATTGGAAGAAACAACTACATGTCATACTTTTTTATTTCAACAAGGGGCATATAAAAGCTTCCCACTACCATCAACATTTATCTTTTCAGATATTTCATGGAGAAACTCTTATCATCAGAGATAAGAGTAAACTGTCACTGAGAATTATATTGGTGAAATTTTCAAATGTAGACATTAATTGCTTCATGAAAATATGATGCAGGATATTAAGTAAGAGCATAATCCTTTGAAACGTGAAACAAAGCAATTTCCATTTCCATAGAAAAAAAATTACAAGAAGAAAATAGGCAACAGTATGGCAGAATTTTAGATTCCTGGATTATAAAATATATCTTAACTTAAAACTATATTTATGACATATCTATGTTATAAATCACATTTAGAATCTATTCTGTCCAGATGTGGCATAGTGATTAATCTTCCTATACATTGTTTTTGCCAAGTGATCATCCCAATAAATATATTGAGTAATAAAAGCCCAACATATGTTAAGATATTTCATTCTATCTTTTAAAAACATATTTTACACAGTTATTGTCATTAGAAAAAAATAAAGAAAATATTAGTTGGAAAAATCTAATGTGGAAATAATACACGTTTTCTATTGATAACAACTGTAACAATTTGAAATTATAAATGCACGCTTTTTCCTCCTACTCAATCTTGCTTACAGAATCAATGAAGGATATAAAAATGGAAATAATACTTATATCACAGCACTTTAGCATACTTACTCATTGCCAAATAGTATTATTCCTCTAATGGCTGATTTGATTGCCAATTTTAAGCTTATGGGACTGGGATTTCCATGAGAATAACTAATATTCACACCTATATATTCAAAGGGAGCCAAATAAGATGAATTATTATTAATGAAATAAGACACCAAGTTAGGTATATGACAATCTTGAGATTGAAAGTAATAAATAGTGAAATAAGTAACTGACACTAATGTCTTCTCTATTTTTGAAAAATAGTAATGAAAAAAGGTCAAAAAATACTTGTGATGGGCAGAATCATGACCCCCCCAAAGATATCCATATCCTAATTCTCAGAACCTGTAAATATGTTAAGCTACATTGAAAAGGGGAATTACAGTTACAGATGAAATTAAAGTTACAAATTAGCTTACTTCAAAAGATATCACTGAATTAGCCAAATGGGCACAATGAAGTTACAGCCATGCTTAGAATTGGAAGAGGGAGGTGGAAGGGCAGGTTAGCGTTGAGATGTGAGAAGGATTCAGCCATTTATCATCCTTATGATGATGATTTTAAAGATAGAGGAATAGATTCATGAATGAAGAAATGTGTGGGTCCTTTAAGAACTGAAAAAAAATGAGCTAAGTTTTCACATAAAGCATCTATTAAGGAACACAGTTCTTTAAACATCTTGGTTTTAATCCTGCAAGGCTTTTGACCTCCAGACCTGTAAGATATTAAATTTGTATTGTTTTAAGCCATTAATATGTAGTATATATATTTTATAGTAGCCCATAAAACTAATACAATACTCTAGGGAAATAGTATGTTCTATTGTTATTAAAATTCTTAATATTTCATAATAATATACTTTACTTCAAAATATTTTTTGTAAAAAGTAGTGGAAAAGTTATTTTAACCATAATATTCAACTTATTTCACAAAAATAAGTCAATCGATTTTATCAGATATATTGAGTTTATGTATTACCTGCATTTTCTAGTTATGCGTAGATACGTAGGTTAAGAAACTATATCTACATTGCCTTTTTGAAAGTACTGTTTTTCTACATTATTTCATAATATTTTATCATTTTGTCTGTGCTTTCATGTTAATTTCTTAGTATTCTTCATGACTGAGGTTTACTGTTTCTCTTGAATGTGTAGAATGAAGTGTTGCATCAACTTAAGGAAACAATCAAAACAAATAAATATTAATTAGAAATCAAATTAAACATTTCAGATTCTGTTTCCTAGATGTGCTACTCTTTCACGTATATTTTCCATCATTTTGCCTCTCCAACCTATTTCTGGGATTTTTTTTTACCTGATTATCAGTTTAATAATCTTTCTTTTCAGTTTTTTTAAATCTATGTTTAATCTGTTGCATCTAAAGTTAAACATATCCAATAATTACAAACTTTAATTTTTCCATTTTTCAGCTTACAGTTACATATATTTTTTTCTTTAGTCTGCTATAGTTCCTCATGCTTTGCTAATGTTTTTAATGTTTCCTTTTATCACCTTTAACAAAATGAAGTCCTTTTAGGATCTGTACCTAATAATAGCAACACAATTAAAATATAAATGGAATAATTGTTATTCTGTTCTCTGACTTTTTTCTATTGATTCTCATTTGTGGTAGTACTGTCCCAGTGTGTCTGTTTACTGTGCTTGTGTTAATTTTAAAATTTTTTTTTTTTTGTAGAAATAAACTGAGGTCTAGGTCTAGGTTTAATATATCATCCTCCTGATCATTCTTCCCTCATTCCCGTCTGCTGTTGACACTCTTCTGCTGATACATGCTATCTTTTTTCTACACACACACACACACACATCAGGACTGAATTTCTTAGGACTGCCTGCATGTGTTTAAGCTAAACCTCAGTCCATGTAAGAACTTGTTTTCTTTCAGTTTACCTTTAATCCTAGAGTATAGCACACAGTAGTCTCAATAGAAACCACAAGAGTTTAGCAGTGCCCTAATTTGGCAAGTATATAAGTATATATGGTTCTTTTTCCCTAGTGCTTCAAGGTTTTGGGACTTGGTAAACTAAAAGAATGACTTCTCCATAGGGAGATTTGCAGAAGATAAAGTCTAAAGGAAAGTTAAAAAAAATTTTTCAAAAGATTCAAAGTTTGAAAAACACAGAGCTTTGAGAAAAATCGAAAGAGTTGCAATTATGTAGCTCGAAAGGATTAATTCTAAAGAAAATGTAATGAGATTCCTGATGTATTTATAAAATCAGATATTTGCACTCAGCTATTAGCCTTCTTCTGTAAAATATAGGACAATAAAAGTACTACCAAATTATTTAGGCAAAAAAGATTATGAATAAAAGTTTGAGTCATTTAAACAATAAAAAGAGATAATGTGCCTTTATTCAGAGCAGACAGGCAGTTGTGTATGTTTTAATTCAGAGACTTGTTCTAGAAAACTATTTTCCCGTGTCTATAGTGGACTCCAAGGAATCATTTTTAAGTTGATTAAGAAGGCATATGTTAGAGTTCTCATTGTGGCTCATCAGGGTAAGAAGCTGATGTAGTCTTCATGATGATATGGGTTTGAGCTTTGGCCTCATTCACTGGGTTAAGGATCTGGTGTTGCTGCTAGTGGTGGTGCAGGTCAGATGTGGCTCAGATCCTGTGCTGCTGTGGCTATGGCCTAAGCCTACAGCTGAGCTCTGATTCAACCCCTAGCCCAGGAACTTTCATATGCTGCTAATAAAGAAAAAGAAACAAGTCATTTATTAACAATTATTATGTTCTTATATTAGTCATTAATGTTTTCTGTGCATTTTATAGGTAAAGTTTGTCTGTCTTGGACTATAAAAGTTCATTAATACAGATTTAGTCAAACTGGAGTTCCCGTCGTGGCTCAGTGGTTAACGAACCCGACTAGTAACCATGAGGTTGCAGGTTCGATCCCTAGCCTTGCTCAGTGGGTTAAGGATCCATCGTTGCTGTGAGCTGTAGTGTAGGTTGCAAATGTGGCTCGGATCCTGCGTTGCTGTGGCGTAGGCCAGCCACAACAGCTCGGATTTGACCCCTAGTCTGGGAACCGCCATACGCCTTGGGTGTGGCCCTAAAAAGACAAAAGACAAAAAAAATTTAGTAAAATTTTATTTTGAAATAATTTAAAAAAAAATAAACTTAATAAAATTAAATGAACGATTTTTGAGTGCATATGTAGGCATTGATTTATAATCCTTACCATGTAAAAAACATGCAAATAAAAATATAGTCGTCTCTCTGAATCCATGGGTTCTGAATCCATGAATTCAACCATCCATAAATCAAATTTTCGTAGTTACAAAGAAAATGACATTTAAACTTAAAATTTATTAACTCAGAAGAAACTGATCATCTCAATGTTTGAAGATTATATTAAAATGTTATTTAGTTGTTTCAGTGATTAAGATAAGTGCTTTCTGATACTCTTTGTTATGACAATATTGTAAAATACCTATGGCTAATTTTCCTAATTGTCAGTTCACATGTTTGTGTGGTTTGCACTGATAAATTTCTTTAAATTGGGTGAATCTATCCTTAGATGGTCAAAGAACTGGACAGAATTTCAGTAGTGTGTTGAGACCTAGGAGAAAAATCAGACCTGTGGCATTATTGCTCACTGGCAAACAGCAAATAGAACTGAAAGTGTAACAGAAAATAAGAAAAAAAGATAAGGAATATTAAATTTATGTTTTAATTTTCATTAATAGAGATATTTGCAGTGACCAACTCCTCCCCCTACTCTTCCTTGCTCAAGAATTTTGCTGAAAATCAAGGTCAAACCTTAAAAACCCTTGAAGGCTGGGAAACATTCTGTTTTGTGTTTTGTTATTGACATATGCTGTGCTAAGTCTTCTGGACCATACTTTAATTAAACACATTAAATTATATCTTGCAGTGTTCAAAAGATTGTATCGGATGACAAAGAGAATGTAAAGTTAAATATGACATGTTCCTGACCTTGCGGTTTACAGTGTTGTAGAAAAAAAAATCAGACAAAAAGACAATGAGCACTGTGTTCATTTTAAAAGAGATAACAAATATTATAATGATAAGTGCCACAATCAGAATGTGGTAAGTCAATTATATAAATTAAGAACACCTTAATAAATCATGAGGTAAAGTTGTTACTTTCAAATGTTTCTGATACATTTATTTCTTTGGTCTCTACCTTCTCTGTGGTTGGCAACTTTCCACTCAATGAGCATTTATTATTTTCTTTTAATGTTGTAGTTTCCAACAAAATAATTTGTGTATACATGTTTACTATGCATTCTATTTTTATCTTTCCTGAGCTTTACTCTATGACTTTTCAAATAGTGCTAATAAAGCTATAATCCTTTATACCTAACTCAGTGAAAAAAATGTATTCTGGAAACCTTTAAGCATCTAATAATTCATTTGAAATGGAGTTGAAAAAGATCATGTTTTTGGGAGAGATGAGAATAAGCATAGGTAAGTCTATTAGGATGATGAAAAATGTCATTGATCATTTTCGTTAAAGTGTGTTTTTCTGTATGAAACAAAAATCAGTTAACAAAAAGCAACAAATGAGTATAACCCATTTTTAGTAAGCTTTCTGTAATTCATTTCTTTAATAAGAGGTGCAAATGTCAAATCAAAATCAGAATCCTTGGCTTCAATCTAATCCTTGTTCCATCAGCCTGGGCTGAGATATCTTATAACATTTGTCACTTCTCCTGGATCTTATATATCAATTATGTCCTGGTTCTAGCTTAAAATTAAGGTGATTATTTAGAAACTTCAGGCTAGGGAAGTCCAAATAGTATAAGAGTCTTTACCAACTTCTTAAATTGAGGAGCTCATGAGCTGCATACATCTAGAAGTCTGAAACAGCCTAATTGTTCTAGTGAAGGAACACTACTAGGTCAAAAATAATCGAGACCAGACTTGGATTCAAGAAACACACAAAATTATGTCCAAATTAAGCAAAATGTTTCATTCTGGGTTAAGGCTCTTCACCAGAGCACAAAATGCAGCCTCTCAGCACATTTCATTCAGTACCACCCCCTTACTTTCATAATGCCACTTCACTTGAGTCCTGATGTACTGAAACCGAAGCCCCCAAGGCCTTACTCCTGCAAGTAGTTTCACAGAACCTCCCCACTCTAGGAGTTCTATCTGTATAAATAAAGATGAGTTATATCAACATTCATTATGTGTTAAACACACCCCCAGGCAAATAGACATATATGTGACCCTTGAACATAGAGTCACATATATGTCCAACATGGGTTGGAACTGCACAGATCCATTTCTATGCAGATTTTTCCAGTAAGTACACCTATGTACTGTAAGTGGATTTTCCTTGTGATTTTCTTTTAACATTTTCTTTTCCCTAGCTTACTTTATTGTAAGAAAACAGTGCATAATATATATAACATGCACAATATATGTTAAATACTGTTTATATTATCAGTAAGGCTTCTGCTGAACAGTAGGCTATTAATGTTACCAACCAGGGTTCTTAGCCTCTGTAATCAATAGAAATTGCTAGGAAGGACGGACAGGAAATTCATGTAAGGCTTTATTGGGGCTCCTTTTGAAGCAAGAAGGAGCAAAAACAAGTAACAGCTCCCCATGCTTATTCCTTGAGGGAGTGTGAACTGGTTCCTTATATGGGGTGAGGGTAAAAATGGTTCCAAGGGTTGGGCCAGACGGGTGGCTGAGGGGACCTGCCCACCCCCTTGGGGTGCTGCATGCAAGGTCCATGTGCAGTATCCTGCTTTTGCTCCTGACACCCTGCTTTTGTTAGTTTTTTTTATCTTGTTTTTCATAATTTTCCCCAACTGCTTTCTATTTTTCCTTCCTTATACTTTCTTTGTATTTTGCTGCCTGAGGAGATGTTTGTCCAGGTGTAAGTACTGCAGCAAAGAGTCCCGGGTTCCAGCCTGTCTCATCAGTAATTAAAATTTGAGGAAATTAAAAGTTTTGTTCAGATTTTTGAGAAGAGAGTATAAGTGCCCCTAATTTCTAAGAATTGTACCAGAATGGAGGATAGGTAAGAGAGGAATGTTATTTTAAAGATAAATGTTATCCTGCATTCATTCTTTACTATTATTGTTAAGAGAAGGAAACAAAGCACTCAGAGTATGGTCAGCAAAAGAGAAATCATATCGGTCTAGAATTCAGGACATATGATAACTTCATGGAACAAATGGTACCGTGATAAGATTTTGAGTGTAAAGTGTATTCCAGATAAAGGAAGCACATGCAAAGACATCTTATTATGGAGCATGGAAATGATCCCATAATAATGACTATAACAAATTAACTGTAATGTAAGGGAGGAATGTAATAGGAAGAAAAGTAAATAGAGGGTTGTTTGGGACAATGCATTAGTTTCCTATTGCTCCTATAACAAATTACTATAAACTTTTTTATATTTATGGAGGTCAGAAGTCTGCATAGTGTGGGCAAAATAGATTTTTTTACTGGCAGCTCTAAAAGAGAATCTGCTTTCTTGCCTTTTGGAGCTTCCAGAGGTTTCCTGCATTCCTTGGCTCCTGGCCCCCTTCCAGAAATCGTTTCCATTGTCAAATCTCTTTCTCTAAACCTCACTCTCTTGCCTTGCTCTTCAACATTTGAGGGACCCTTGTGATTTCATTGTGTCCTCTGAGATAATCCAAAAAAATCACCCTGTCTTAAGATTCTTGATCACATCGGCAAATACACTGTTGCCATGTAAGGCAGCACATTCACAGACTGTGGAATTCTAGTGAACACCTTGGTGGAGTTAGTGGGTGGCAATATTCTGCCTGCCACATAAAAGTCTGGATTATGTTATTATTGGATAGACAGTGTGAAACTCTAAATGTTTCTCTCAGAAAAGACATCAGAACATTGAATCTACATTATTTATTTGTTTTTTAAAGCATAAAAGTTTGGTTCAAATTAAATTTAGGCTACTTTATGGAAAACTCTAGGTAACACATTATTCTTAATGAAAATAAGTATATAGTATTATCTGGGGAATCCTATTTGTATTTGCTACTTTTACTTTGTGGGTCAGATATATCAAATAACTGTAATATTAAAACTAAAAGTAAAACTTCAATATGAGATGATTGTGAATTTTAGTATGTCATTTAGTGACAAATATGAGGATTCTCTGATGAAATAGTGTTAAAGTATAAATAGGGTATTGTATGACCATATAAATTAAGAGTGGGGCCAGTTTAATTTTTTCTGGGGTTACATATGAATGAGAAAATTGGTGTTTGCGTTTTTATGAGGTCACACAATGTCAGTTGTTGAATAATGACTATTAATAAATATCCTGTCCACAGATTTTTAATCTTCCTTCTGTTCTACTCTGAAGGAACAATTTTGGTAATAGGTAGATATTTTACTACCTACCATTTCATTGCAGGACTCACTTTAAAAATACACTTTAACTTTTAAGAGCAGTTTAGAGTTTCATCCATTTTACATTGAAAAGAGAGTTATCTCATTTCTATGTCTTTAGCATAAATCCCAAATATAATTGATACAATAGTGTAATAAGAATATAAATGATCTACACATGCCAGAGGGGACAATATTTAACATAATAGAATTGTTATATCATGAGTTCTTGTAATCAGAGTATTTATTATAACATATATTGAAAATTCCATTGTGTGCTAGGAGATGGAGCCAAAGTGATCAGTGGAGAAAAATGAGGGCATTCTGTGGCTCTCGAACTTAGAGGACAGGTTTTCTCTACAATCGCTGCCTCAGATGCAGTATCAGCTACAAACATACTGTTTTAGAAAGACTCTTACCTCCTGATTATGCATGACAGGCTAAATTGGCTGATAATTATATTTAGACCAGCATAAGAAGGACATGGCAAACCAGATGAAAAACGGGGCTAAAAATATGGAAGAATTGTGGCAAAGAAAAGATTTCAAGTAATTACTGAAGGAAAGAACTAGGTTTATGTTACTTGAGGACCTTGTCCCTTCAAATTTTCTTTGTTAATTGATTTATAGCATCAGTATTTTTCCAGTTTCATTGAAATATAACATTGTTTTTGTCTTAGGGTACATGATGATTTCCTGTAAGTGTATATTGCAAAATGATTACCACAGTAAATTTAGTTAACATCCATCACCTCTCATATTTACAAAATTATTTTCTTGTGATAAGAACTTTTAAGACCTAGTCTATTAATGGCTTTTAAATGTTAACTTTTATCACCAATCCATACATTTATAATTGGACGTTTGCACTTTTTAACCACTTTCACTCATTTCTCTCACTTACTATCCTCTGCCTCTGGCAACCACCAGTCTGTTCTCTGTTTAGTTTTGTATTGTTTACAGTCACATGTGAGTGAGAATATACAGCATTTGTTTTTCTCTGCCTGACAGTATAGCATCTGTCTTGGTGAATCAAGATAGAGGAATGAAAAGAAAATCGGTTCTGTATTCAGATGGTCTAGGGTGGTTCCTGGTTCCATCACTCATATGCATCTTTAGCAAGCTACAAAAACTTTCAGAGCCTCCACTCTCTGTCTTTTACAATAGGGATAATATTTTCCACATTATAGATCATTGTGAGCATAGGTTTATATGTATAAATTGTTAGAGTAAGTCTCAAACAACTGAGATAATTGAATTATCTTTTCCTCTCAACTAACTTCATTTAGATTTGAAACATATTCATGCCTTTTTCATTCTGAAGACTTTTTTCTAGTCTGTGGTCCCCCATGAACTATCATATTGCTCTTATTCCTTTAATTACGGAAATGTTCATGAGACTGATCTTCCTCCATGTCCTTATCACCTTCTGCTTCCCTGTCCCTTGATTTCTGTAACAAACTTGTTCTTATCACTTCATGGAATCCACTAGAGGTCTGTTTTCCATGCTTTTTCACTCATTTCAGTTTTTTCTTCCAGCAGCCTCTCTGCTTTTGGCTTCCCCGTTTTTTTCTTCTCTTGATCTTCTGCAGTTCTAACTGAACCTTCTCAGTCTCTTCACCAGAATCTTCTTTATTTGTCCAGCCCTAAGAATTTTATCCTTTAACATTATGCACTAGGTCTTTCCCACCTTCCCCTTGAGCTTTCTTCTTGGATTAGCCTACTCCCCCGGTTTCAGATAGCATATTTATGCATCATTTCTGAATCCTGGCTCTAACATACTGAGTTTCACACCTTTATTTCAGTCTGGGCTGTACATATTTAGCAGATGTTTTGACAGTATATATTCAATGTATCCAAAAATGTTATTGGCTATCAAAACTGGCCTTCTTCTTAGGATCTTTCATGCTTAAAGGTATTATCCTTTTAATTTCCCTAAATATAAATCTCCAGTAATTTTCAACATTTCCCTTTTCTCAGTAGAGACTTTATCAATTTTTGACATTTTTAGTTTTGAGCTGATTTCTCTGCTTTTCCAGTCTCTAAAAATTAATAAACAGAAATCTTAAATAGACTTAGAATACCAGAAGGGGGTGCTCGTGTCCCTTGAGAAGGTAGCAAGAGCCCAACAGCAAGAAAAAAGAGATGACACCCCTTGCAAGGACTTAGGAAATGAAAAAGTCACAGCCTTTTACCATAGCCCTGACAACATACTTAGCACTCTATAAAAGTGTTCTTCTTCCCTTACTGTGTGGGAACTTTCATGCGGCCCACCATGCTTGCAGACACAAATTGCAGTTCTCTGCTCATCCCGAATAAACCCATCTTTGCTGTAGAAATATCCAGCAGTCTATTTGTTTTGGGTCAACAAGTCTATCACACTGTTCTTCAGAAAAACATTGAGCTATTCTGCTTGCTCAGAAGACTTTAGAATTTCCCAAATAAAACTCTCTAGTGAAACATCAAATGTAAATGTAA
This sequence comes from Catagonus wagneri, assembly GCA_004024745.2. Taxonomy (NCBI): domain Eukaryota; kingdom Metazoa; phylum Chordata; class Mammalia; order Artiodactyla; family Tayassuidae; genus Catagonus; species Catagonus wagneri. The sequence goes on from PVHT021183693.1 coordinate 23,425,026, forward strand.
ATGTCTGTTTTGCCAGTCTCATGTGCAGAATTTTATCCAGATATTCTGTGTCCCAGTTATACAGAAATAATGTCCATTCTGCAACCAATCCATCAATTTTTTTTAAACCCCTATTCCCTTTACTCCTGCTTTTCCCACTGATTGCAACGTCTGGGTCTGGTCTTGCCTTTCATTCTCCAGGTATTGCAATATAAATTAGCCTCCAGAAGTCATTCAGGAAATTGCTCAGCCTTCATCAAATACCACACCCCCACCAATGATCAAAGTAGTGGTATTTCACTAGTGGCCCCACAAGGACACAGGAACACCAGGGGCCTCCCACTTATGAATGCAGATTTTAATTCATTTTGTGTGTCTCAATTGTGAAGGAATCTAATGGTGCTATTTAAATATATTTAACTGATATATAATACTCGTAGCTACTTTTTTGGAAGGTGTGGCTATGGGTGCTTATAATAACTGAAAAATTTATTTTTATTTAAAAGAATAAAGGGCAGTGTATGAGACTGAAATGCTTAAGTGCCAATGTGGACACTTTATGGAAGCTAAGGTTCACAAAGCCCTGTTTAGAAATTTGGAGATTAAAAAATATTTCACATTTATTCTTTTAAAAATAATAATAGAAGGAGTTCCCACTGTTGCACAGTGGTTTAAGAATCCCACATTATCACTGCAGTTGCTTGGGTCACTGCTGTGGTGCTCAGGCTTTATCCCTGGCCTGAGAACTTCCGTGTGCCTCATGTTTGGCCCGATTTTTTTTTTTAATTTAAAAATTTTAAAAAAAGGCAATATGCTATTGATACTGTTTCATTTAAGTATAGTCAATTCCTTATGATATAAATATCCACAGTCAAAAATGTGTAAGAGTGAATAAATAATAAGGCTTTTGTTAATTCTCATGTCTTTTTAATCTTCAGTATCTATTCTCATTATTTTCTTTTCTTCCTTCTCAAAACACTAGTAAAAGAGGCCCGCCCCTATTTTCTTACAGGCATATTATTCCCTATCCCCTTAAAATATAGCTCTCCCCAATTTAAGATCGACAAGAATTCTGAGGCTTAATTTGTTCAAGAAAGGAGAGATGTGGAGCTCCCTTCATGGCTAAGCAGTTAAGGAACCTGACTAGGATATCTGAGGATGCTGGTTCTATCCCCTGGCCTCGGTTAAGGATCTAAGGTTGCTGTGAGCTGTGGTATAGGTCACAGATGTGGCTCGGATCTTGTGTTGCTGTGACTCTGGCGCAGGCCAGCAACTGCAACTCCAACTTGACACCCTGGCCTGGAAACTTCCATGTGCCACAGGTGCAGCCCTGAAAAGCAAAAAAAGAGAGAGAGAAAAGTGTGTGCTTGATTTATAGGTGTTATCAACATACTTTTGCTTCTTCTGATGCTTTGCTATGTCTTCTGGTTACTTTTCTATTAAGCTCACAAGTGGACATAAAGATTAGCATCAGGCCCTCTGATAATGTTTCAAGTATCTATCTACTTTCCTTCCTTTTGTCTCATCATAAACTTGTAGTATTAGATTAGAGTTTAGCAACACTCCCGTGTTAGGTGGAAGATTAAAATAATGGTTCCCATCATAAACTTACATGTCTCTTCTTATTGGTGGCAATCGTTATTTTACAAGATTTTTAGACCTTATTTCTCCCTCTTCATCTATCCTACTTATGTTTTGCAAGGTCAGGCAGGTACAGCTAAGTCTAATTAGTTGTAGCACTATGGTTTCTCTATTCTCTGAACCTTTCCAAAATCTAATGTGCTAGCCTAAGCTTTTGAATAGATTCTATGGGATTTTCATTTAGGTAATGTCCGATGGAAATACCCCTTTTCTTAATTAGCCAACCTAATGGGAAGGGATAGTAGCTGGGTTTTGTCTCGGTTGTATCTATGAATTGCTCCACCCTCCCCAATTGAGCAATGTCTTTCTCATTTTCATTATGAGTCTTGAGCTCCCTCCAGTACTCAGAAGATTTTCTGTAGGTGCCCAGCCTCATCATGTCACTGGCACATTAAGATAAGGTACAAGGTTCTTCTTGCCTCAGCAGTTCCTTTTTTAAGGAGCCCGAGGAAGGGTAAACTTAGTGAAGGCCCTGAAAGCCTGTAAATGGAAGTCAGGCTATTAACTGCCTTGATAAGTCCCCATGTGCCCTACATGTCAGGGACATTATCCCTTCAGTATTATGTTTCCCTCTTTGTGAAAGTGAGAAGCTGTTACTTCTTACTCTACCTTTTTCCAACTTAATACCTAGAAGACTATGGTAGTAGAGTATTGAGAGTGAGGTAGTATTTGTACTTAGCTCTACTTGGCAAACTTGGAGTCAGATGTTGCCCTTAAGTCAGCCACTGCTCACCCTGCTTTGAATGATACACTACTGGACTCATACTCCTATAATTATTCTTTCTATTTTAAACACATATATAAACACACTTTCAGCTGTCCTCTGATGAGTGTTCAGAAAGCTGACTCTTACATCTCAGGAGTTCTCACTTTGCCAAATCCCTGGTTTATAAGTGCTTAGGTATCCAGACAAATCTCTTAATCATCAAATAAATTTAGAAAACATCACAAACACTGTATCCCCCTTTGGATATTTACAAAGCACATCAGCATCATGAATTCTCTAAAGGAAATTGTGGTAGGGAATTCTGCCTAACTGTGTTTAACACAGCCTTTCCTCAAATTTGGTTAACCCTAGAATCTTTGTTTCCTAAGTAATATCTTATAGAACCAAGATTGTATGAAACAAATTCTAAGAAATGCTGCTTTCTGTTGGTAACCTTGGATGCTTATTGTAAAGAAAAGAAAAATTTGGAACACATAGGGAATAACTAAGACTAAAGAAGAACCGGAAAAACTCACACATGCCTAATTCTTCTCTCCTTTCCGTTTTTTGTGTGTGAGTATTACCCTTGCCCAGTAGATGTCAGAATGAGAAAAAACATACAGGTAACCATGAGGTCCCCAATGCCAGTATCTTTGCTTCCCTGAGCCTAGATTGGAGTTATTATGGACAAAATAGACATTAAAAGTTTGTTTTAAATTTTTTAATACACATATTTAGTTTACTTTGAAATTCTTGCTATCCTTAGGCAACCAAGACAGTATGAATACTAAATTTATAAACTACTATAATGTTTTCAGAGACTATTTTGTCTTTTTATTAAAACTTTATTTTTTAGGACAGATTAAATTTCAGAGCAAACTGAGGAGAAGGTATAAAGATTTCTCATGTATCCCCTGCCCCCATACATGCATAGCCCCTCTGACTATCAATATTCCCCATCATAGTGGTACATTTGTTACAATGGGTGACTCCACATTGACAGATCATAATTACCCCAAATCCTAGTTTACATTGTGGTTCACTCTTAGTGTTGTACATACTTTGGGTCTGGACAAATGCATAATGGCACATATCTGTTATTATGGTATGTATTTTCATTGCCCTGAAAATCCTCTGTGCTCTGCCTTTTCATCTCCTACAGCCATGTTTTATCTTTTTAGTAGAAACTTAAAGTTAAAAAAAACTTAAGAAAAAACTTTATCCTATCTTTTTATCTTATAAGGTACTACCATGGTTACTCATCAATAAAAGCATGATATTTTATTAATCAACTTACAACATGAAAATATAAAATGCATGAGTTAGACGTTAAATTTTCTGAGATAAGGACAAGCAATTTAACCCTTTTAATGTAATAATTTATATACTTTCTAATCTCTCTTTGTCTCAAATATTAAAGTTACTCTTACTGAGTTTCTAAGCAATTGATCAGTGGCCTTCAGATTTTATCTCATCATGTCATCTTGACTTTCTTCTTTTTGGGGCCACATATGCGGCATGTGAAAGTTCCCAGGCTAGGGGTCAAGTCGGAGCTGCAGCCTCCTATCTACACCACAACCACAGCAACACCAGATCTGAGCCATGTCTGTAACCTATACACAGCTCAAAGCAATACCAGATCCTTAACCCAGTTAGCAAGGCCAGGGATCAAACCCTCATCTTCATGGACACTAGTTGTGTTCTTTACTGCTGAGCCACAATGGGAACTCTTCATTAAATCATCTTAAACATATCACATTGCAGGGTTAACCTCTAGTGTGATGGCTATTAGGTTCATCCCTTTAGGATGAATCCATTGTAATGAATTAATGCTATCTTTTTACCTCCAACACATAAGAACTTCCTGTTTTCCTGAATTCTGCTTTGAAGTTAACACCTTCATTTTCTCATTCTTTTCAGTTTTTTTCCCCTGATCAAATTCTAAACTAATTAAAGGTAGCAAAAAAAAAAAGACTAAGTTATTTGCGTCTAAATTTCAATTTTCATTAAGATTTTAATTTTTTGAAATAGTTACTATTTCAAAGTAACTAGAATTTTGGACAATGAACTTGAGGCGAAGTGGAGTGATGCTTTTCCGTTAATTTTAAGTTTTCATGTCTGTCTTTTCAGACTTAGGCAACATCTGTTATTTCATCTTTATGAACTGTGGTTGGCCATGTTATAGCTAACATGCAATAAAGTGTGTATTATGAAAGACTAATGAAAAAGTGACCTTTGATTTAAGTAGTTATTAAAACAGTACTGTTATGTATGAATTAATGAACTCCAAAAGTATGCTCACAAGTTTTTCTCAAGTCACATTATGCAAATTTTGCCTTTTCAGGCAAATTTCCCTATAAATTTCAATTCAGTTTAACCTATCAGACATTTTCTAAAAAATCACCAAGTATTTTCATATATGTCATGCACTTTCAATACGTACTGTGATATTCAAAATATTAAGTTTCTTTGCTTCTTCTAAGGTCCTCCAGGATATGAAAGTAGATATATGTCTAAACACTTTTAATTTTATGTTATCATTTCTAATCTGATATGTAAATTTTATATGGAATCATTTGATAGGAAAAATCCAACACCACTTTTTCCTCAGAAATAGTTATAAGAATAGGTCACAATAGACATAGGCCTTAAAGAACCTTTTTTCTTATTTGCAGTCTTCTACCTCATTTGAAGGATTTTGCATAGTGTAGTCTCAACATACTATTACTTGTGTTGTATAGACACAGATGGCATTCAGTAGAGACCTTAGATTATGTTTCAGAACATCTATAGATAATAAAAGAGAACTCATTAGGAGCACAAGGACAAACAATTTATGAAACCAGTAAGATGGGGAAAAATATATTGTTTTTCTCTGAATGTTTAAAATAAAATTCCCAGTTTAATAGTTCACATTTTAAATAACAACTGTATTTCCTCAGTATTTTCAAACAGTAAGCCCAAGAATTAATTTTTCACTTAGAGAAGAAATTTTAATTTTCTAATTCATCTGTAATATCAGCATAATAATCTCAAATCAAACCCTTTCCATTGCTTGGTTCACATTTGATTAGATGATGATACAATTTTGTCATGATGGCAGCTTCATCAATACACGTTATACTTTTTAAAACAATATTCTATGCTAAAAGAATATTAGTTTTATTGACTGAATTAAATATATTATAACTAAAAGACATATACACAATATATCTTTCATAAAGTTGGTCTTCGGAAACAATATCTTTGAAGTAAATTCATGGAATTTTTTTTCGTGTTCAATTACGTACTGTTCCTGAACACATTATGCTGATGCATGAATCTTTGGTATCTGTATATATGCTCTTACATCCTTTGGAAAGCTCTCACCATCAATCCATCAGCTAAAGCCCTGCTATCTTTGAAGACCCTGCTGAATAAAACTTCACTTGGAAGACCAATCACTTGAGCTGCTACTGTTCCTAGTGTGAATCACCATCTTCATGATGTTAACTCTAAATCTTATTCATATTTCATATTTCTCTCTCCTTATACTTTGTGCTGCCATTTTATTTACATATGTACTTCATATTTCCATTAACTATCACAATATTGTTACATAACAAGAGCAGCAAGAGGGAGTCAATATGAACAACGAAATTCAAAGTATATTGAAACTACATCCAGCCTATGTAATAACATGGATCTCTTGTATTGGGAGAAGTGTGTTCCAGCATTTCTCCCTCTCAGTATTCATGATTATGTAATAGCATATTATCCTTCAGTATTCTGGGAAGTACTCACCTGTGTCAATATTGGAGGGGAATAAATATGAAGCCTAGTATTTGGGGACTGAAAGGAGGGCGGAGCGTGAAATGGAGAGTACAAAAAATAAGTCAAATATTAGAAGTATTGATCTAAGGATTGTTTAGTTTAGAGGCTTCTCTAACTCAGTGACCAGACTTTGGTAAATACCAGTTACCAATGTCTATAAATTTTTACAGTGATATAACACTATCTTAGTTTTATGCTGTCCAGTTGTTGAATCATAGAACTTAATTTTCTTGTTCAAATTACTTGCCTAGAATACAAGGCATCTTGTTGATTCCAGTTTGGCTCCTCATGTCTTTTGCCTGTAGTGAAAAATATACACTAGCCTGGTGTGCTAAATCTACTTCCATTAACAGTTACATATTTTATAATAAATTAATCCATCTGCATTCTGTTTTATAATAAGTGAAACACAGAACTCTTCCATGTTCATTATGTGTGCATTGAAAACAGGCAGTTGTTCTCTTACATTTTGAGGAAATATTGCTGTTTACAAATGCTACATAGAAAAATGTAGTATAACTGAGTCAACCAGAGTTTCAGTTCCCCATTGTTTAGAGACTTTGATCTCGTCATGTTTTCTGTACCTCTAGGTCTCACCCAAGATTAATGCCAAATTGCCAGCAAAGCAGGATCCAGAAACTCAAGGGCTTTGGTGGATAACCCCACTTAGCTGTACCTTACTGTTGCCCTATTCACTCCTTCCCTCATGTATTCTTTCATTCATCTATACACTAATCAGTCATTTACTAGGATGTGCCTAGTGCTAATAGAAGAGATACAAAGAAAAATAAGATACCATCACTATGTCAGTGGGGTTCCAATCTAGTCAAATAAGGAATGAAAATGTGTTAGACGCCATATTAGATGTCCTTGTGAGGCATTGTGAGAGAGAACAAGAGAGAGCCTAACAATCTATAGTTGTTAAAGGTGGAGTGGACATGTACAAATATTAATAGCAATAACAGCTTGATAATTGTTTAGAAAGGAGGTAAATGAACAAACTCAGGAGCCTTATCGGGGGATATAATTTGTAATCAAGATGCTTTAACTACACTACTTTAGGAAACTCATTGTAAAGTAAATCATTTCTTTCCCAATATATTTCAAGGTAATGTAATCACTGAAACCATAATCACTGCTCTCTAGAGGTGCTCTAATGTTCTTGGCTCTTCAGGTCTAAATGTGGAGGAAAAAAAAAAAATCCTTCCCATTGCCTTTATTTCCTCTTAAGGAATGATAACACATAATTTTTCAGGATGCACTTTACTTAGAAATTAGAAGCTAAGGAAGAATAAAATAGAACTACCATACACAGTTAGTAAATGATTCCTTATACTAGTGTTTGTAACTACATAACAATTCTACTTGGTTGTCTAACAATCATTTCAAACAACAAATTTCCAAAGCAGAGATCTTAATTTCCAAAGCAAATTTGTCCTTTTTAATTCAAAAATCTAGAAACCATCCATGATTCTCCCATTTCCAGAGGTTTACATTTGATTTATCAAATGCACCAGGATTCCTTCAGAACATAGATAAAATTCCTTTTGCTTTTTTCTACCTCCAAGGTGCTCAGTCTAGCTGGATGTCATTTAACAGCGGCCTCTTAACTGAGTCCTGTTGTTGATTCATGTTCCTTTCACCAATCCCTAAATTCCGTTCTCTACACAGGGACCAAATATTATTTTAAAAATATAAAATTAGGTTAAGTTGAAAGAAAGGAAGGAAGAAAGAGAGAGGGGGAGAGAGGGAGGAAGGAAGGACGAGGGAGGCAAGGAGGAAGGAAGGAAGAAGAAAGGAAGGAAAGACAAACATTTCAAGGTTTCTACATTGCTCTTCAAATTAAACTTAAACTTGGTACCCAGGCCTGTAAGACCCTCTTACCTCTGATTCCTGCTAGTTTCTCCAGCCTCTGATTCCGGCTAGTTTCTCCAGCCTAGTTAGGGATAGTACCCAGCATCCACTCCCTACACTCCAGCCACACTGACTCCTCCAGATTCCTCCCCTAGCACAGCTCCTTCACACTTGTGTCTCTGGCCCGTCTTCTTTTTATCTTCCTTGGATGCTCCCCTTAGCTGGTTTATTCTCCATTAACTATTCTTTTCACAGAACTTAAGGCATTCTGCAATGTCTTGTTTATATATTTCATTGTGTGCCTCACCATAGTATGAGCCGCCTGAGGAAAGGGCAGTATCTCCTTTGCTTACCACCAGGTCCCCAGCAGTCACCACGTTCTCCACTACATGGTGGGCACAAAATAAATGTTTGTTAAGTTATGCATTAATGATCTTAAAATAATACAATTTGAGCTGGAAAATAACTGGCTTTTTCTATCTAGACAGCTGACCTAAGATGGTTTCAGGTAGAAAATGTTTATTTTGCTGGTAAGATTCTTAGTTTCTTGGAGAATTTTTTTCACATATACCTCCTAGGTGTTGTCACCAGCCTATCTCCTCCCATAGCAGGCTTTATTTCACTACTTCTCTGACTTGGCTCACAAGGGCCTTCCTAATCCTGGGCGTACTTAGGGAGAGAAGTATATTTCACTTATATAAGATTCCTGGGCAATCTGTCCTGTATAATATGTGCACAGCACCCCCCTCCCAGCCCCTCATCTCAGGCCTCTTACCTGAGAATTTCTAGATGTTTGACTTTTATCTCTGAATTGTTCAAGGTTAGACAAAGACTGAAGTTTCCTTTTGTGCTTTATCTACCAGAATGAAGACGTTTGACACACACACAATGGTCATTATCTTTTCAAATCTAATTTTCAACCCCACTGCATTTCTCAGTCTACAAAAATTTTCCTCAAATGAATAATTTAACACTGATTTAAAAGTAAAATAAACACATTTTCACTGTAGGTAAAGACATGCTATAGAATCATCTTTCATCAAAATCCTGGCCTAGCTTTTGAGCAATAGCATAGCATTGGAAGAAATGCTGTCAGATAAAGATTGTTGATAAAGGTCACCTGCAGTCAAACCTAACTCTGAGACATCCTGGCTCCTTTAAGAGGAGTTGCCAGGTCATCTGGAATAAAAATTGTTTCTCCTTCTCCATTCCTCATAGACAGCATTTGAAATGTCCAACAAAAATATATTCTATATATATAATTGATTTATTATTTAGGAATTGCTATATTAGCATGTATCTTAGGAATTTTATTAGCACCAACATTCACAATATTTCTCAGCACTTCATTCCTATAATAATTTAAGAAAAATTCTTATAGTGACCTAGGTATTGCTATGAACCCTAGTAAATATCCTAACTAAGGAAATCCAGGTTTAGATGCAGTTTCAAAACATGCAGCTTTATTCAGTTACATTCCTCTCTTTTTGCAAGTTATGGTTGTAAAATTTGTAGACTTATCATACTATATTTTTTGAATTTTGTAAATTTTTTTGTGAAGGAGAGGTTGGAGAAGTGATTGCTAAAAATGAAGTCTTTGTCTTAGTTTAAGAAGGAGTAGAGAATCTCCTTTTCAAACACTGAGTTCTTTAGATTGATATGAATTTATTACTTTGTATATCAAACAATATTTTACTGTTTTTTCTTATTTTAACTTTAGAGATTTTTAAAAACAGTGGTTTAAGTTTATATGTATATATGCATTTTAATAGTGAAGATTATATGTATGTATATATGTAGTATATAAATGTGGAAAATGTAGACAAGTTTTTCAAAACAGAGGTCTTTCAAGTGTGTCATGTATTACTACTTTTCTAAAATTAAAAAAAAATTATCTACATCTGCAACAACAGATGTAAGTATTAATGAAGATCCTCCTAGCCTCACTGTAGTCAACTCATTTAAGCGTTTATGTAGGAAAAAGCATACATCAGCACAAGGGAGAAGTGTCTGGTTTCTCACTCATTTTGTTTAAATCTCTTGTCATCTGTCTTTTAGCTCTTGAATCAGTGTATAAATATAATGAACAGATTTAAACACTCGAGTATGCCAGAGGCAATAAGCAATAAGCATATTTAAAAGTTAAAAAAAAATACACTCAACTGACTTTTATGAAATTAGCTCTTCACTCTCCCAATTTTCACTTAATCTTTAAATAGAGACAGTCATTTGATACATCTTTTCCTGCTTAGAGAAAACAGACTGCTATGCATTGGCAAATACAGAGAACAGACACTGACTCTGATCTTATCTTCTGTAGAGATTACAATTACTTGCAACAAATTCATAAATAAATGCATTAAATGGCTAAATTTTCTTGAGCATCTAAATGATTGCTAGCAAACTTGGATGTATTTAGATGCAATCACACATTTAATTATATCAAAAATCTATGAGGTGAATAGTATCACTAACCGTATTTTATAAAGGAAATTGAGGAAATTGAATCTTCAGTAAATTAAGTAATTTTAACATCATTTAGTTTATTCAATTACAAACTCCCAGTTAGCCATCATTATAATCATCAATTGGACATGTACCACATACTTTTTGTATTTTACATAATTTTAATTTAGACACTTCCCCTGGCTGGTATGTTTAGTAAATTCATATTACTCAACAAATATTTCAACAAGTATTTACAAAATATTTATTATATTCTAGGAATATTCTAGATACTAATAAAACAGCAGGTAAAAATGGATGCAGTTTTACCATCTTCTATGTCTCCATTCCCTTAAGCAATTATGCTTCTTACAAATTATTATTAAATACTCCCCCTTGTTTGATAATTTAACACAATTGCAACTCGTAAGAAATTATTTTAATTATAATCTCTTCTCCTACTATCCATTCCTCTTAAATTTGAAACTATTGAGATCAATTGAATATTTATCTATACACATGTCTCTGCTCCATATCTTCTTGTCCTCAAAACTGCAGACTTTCTTTTGAGGTCTTGACCAGCCAGCCAAGACATTGTCCTCTGCCTATAATTCAGTGCTTTTCCTAGAACAGTTTTTCATTCCATTCAACCTGGATAATCACTCAGTACTCAGGGTTCCTTTCATTGGGAAGATTTCTGCTTTCACAGTATTCCAAGGCCAACTCGTATACCAAAACAATCCATTCTTGGACTAAGTTCTGAATTTTTCTTCCTTTATTAGCTAATTTTAAGGGAACCTCTATGAGGCATAAATGTGAGCACTCTCGGATATTAACATTAAAAGTGCTAGTGAAACAGTGGTGGTTTACATAAAATTTTTGAGCTGCTTATACACACAGCATTCACATGTCCATTTGTACTGTTTAGGTGATATCTAGGATATACCACTTCTCTTACAATGGATTATTCCATTTTTTCTGGGCCTTCATGACCTACGAGTTGGTGGTCTGACATTAACAACAATGGACAGTTTTGGCTGATATACCATGATTAGGCTGTCTCTAGCAGGGTCCTGTAGGACATGAGAAGTTTTTTGAAAGTTGCGTAATTCTCTGATACATATACATGGCTTTTCTCCAGAACTCTAGTGGCTTACTAATAATCCAGTGATACTCTAGTATCATGGGATTATACTGGATCATATTTCTCAAAGTATCTAAGTCTTTTATGCCAGAGCTTGGATACACTGCAAAGCCTGTTCTTATTCATGACTCACTCAAACCTGGCAGTCCTCTAGTGTGTGAATCAGAGCAGTATTTCCACGTGGGGTATGCTGTCTCCTGAACCCAGAGACTTATTAGGCATTGTGTGACCTTCCTCAGTATGGAAGGAACAAAGATATAATACTATATCCTTTAGTATAAATCTCATCGGCACTAATTCTCATCGGCATTATTATCTTCTTGGCTTTTTAGCTTATCTCTTTGCCATTGCAAGGGTCCACTGTCATCCCCTAGTTCAGCTTGTTTTCACAAGGGCTGGGCTGGAGAATTAACTGGAGAGAGAATGAGTACACCCTCCTCATTCCTTAGGTTTTTTTAGGAATAATACTTATTTTGGTCACCCCTTTAAGAATGTGAGATATTTTACATTTACTCCCTTACCTGAGAGGACACTTTTAAAGACTTCCACTTAACCTTTCACACAGTGACAGCTCCTACCCTACACAGACACAATAATAAATGCTGAAATTTTCCCAAGTATCAAGAATGTCAGTTCCATTCGTATATTCAGCAACCAGGAAAATGACCAATGGTCCCCCTATGAGCTGGGTATGGACCTGACTCTATTTATTACCAAGCCTGTATTTGCATCTTCTTTAACTGAGAGGTCATAATACTGAGTTTCTGGGTGTCATTGTTAACTTAGGCCCTATGTCCAACAGTTTTCAAAATATTTTACTATGTCTTTTTCTCTCAGGACGCAATTCCTGTGTAAATTGATCATAGGTCCCTTTGGGGAAGGATTTGGAGAATAATCACTGTGTACAATTGCTGAGGAATCATAAGTCATTCCTTCTAGTGTTCTTGCTATTCCTGTGGTTGCTGTGTCTTGGATCCAAAACTAGCTGAATAATGAAAACTGCAATGGATTATTTCTTTTAAGCTGATGAACTGATCATCCTTCCTAATTTCCTTCCCTCCCTCCCTCCATCTTTCTCTTCCCCAATTCTCCTCACTTTTTCTTTTCTTTCTTTTCTTTCTTTTTTTTTTTAAATTTACAGCCTGAATGGTAATCCCCTTTTTTCCTTTGTTCTATTTTATTTTTCTTTTATTGAAATGTAGTTGAATTAGAATGTTATGTTAATTTTTACTGTACAGCATAGTGACTCAGTTATACATATACATATATTGATTCTCATAGAGGGTGTCCCAGAATACTGAGTAGAGTTCCCTGTGCTATATAGTAGGTCCCTGTTGACCTATCATTCCATATACAATAATGTGCATATGCCAATCCCAGACTCCCAGTCCATCTCTCCTCTCTTCCCTTTCCACTTTGATAACCACAAGTTTATTTTCAGTTCTGTGAGTCTGTTTCTGTTTTGTAAGTTCATTTGTATCATATTTTAATTACACATATAAGTGATATATGATGTTTGACTTTCTCTGACTTAATTTAGTATGATAATCTCTAGATCCATCCATGTTGCTGAAAATGGCATTTTATTCTTTTTAATGTCTTAGTAATATTCTACTGTATGTATGTACCACGTCATCTTTATCAATTCCTCTCTCAGTGGACACTTAGGTTGCTTCCATGTCTTGGCTATTGTGAATAGTCCTGCAATGAACATTGGGGTGCATGTATCTTTTGAATTATGGTTTTCTCCAGATTTATGTCCGAGAGTAGGATTTCTGGATCATATGGTAGTTCTCTTTTTAGTTTTTTGAAGAACCTTCATACTGTTTACCATAGTGGTTGTACCAATTTACATTCGCACCAGTAGTGTAGGAGGGGTCTCTTTTCTCCACACCCACTCCAGCCTTTATTGTTTGTAGTCTTTTTGATGATGCCCATTCTTACTGTTGTGAGGTGATACCACATAGTGGTTTTGACTTTCATTTTTCTAATAATTAGCAATGTTGCATATGTTTTCATGTGTTTTTTTGGCCATCAGTACTATCTTTGGACAAGTATCTGTTTAGATCTTCTGCCCATTTTTTAACTGGGTTGTTTGTATTTTGATATTGAGCTACATGAGTTGTTTGTGTATTTTGGATATTAATCATCACTCATTTTGTTTGCAAATATTTTCTCCAGTCATGTGGATTGTATTTTTGTGTTCTTTACAGTTTCCTTTGCTATGCAAAAACTATTAAGTTTAATTAAGCGCCATTTGTTTATTTTTTGTTTATATTTTCATTACTCTAGAAGGTGGATCCAAAAAGATGTTGCCGCAATTTATATCAAAGTGTATTCTTTCTGTGTTTTCCGCTAAGGGTTTTATAGTTTCCAGTCTTACATTTAGGTTTTAATCCATTTTGAATTTATTTTTGTGTATATTGTTAGAGAATGTTCTAATTTCATTCATTTACATGTAGCTGTCCAGTTTTCCTAGCACCCCTTATTAAGCTACTATCTTTTTTTCATTGTATATGCTTGCCTTCTTTGTAGTTTTGGAAGTCTTAGCCATGACAATTAGAAAAGAAAAACAAATAAAATGAATACAAATTGGAAGAAAAGAGGTAAAACTCTTGCTGTTTTTAGATGACATGATGCTATACAAAGAAAATCCTAAAGATGCTACCAGAAAGCTACTAGAGCTCATCAAAGGCTTTGGTAAAGTTGCAGGATACAAAATTAATATGCAGAAATATCTTGTATTCCTATATATTAACAATGAAATATCAGAAAGAAATTGAGGAAACAATCCCATTTATCATCTCATCAAAAATAATGAAACACCTAGAAATAAACCTACCTAAGGAGGCAAAAGACTTATACTCTGAAAACGGTAAGATTCTGATAAAAGAAATTGAAGATGGCACAAATGGATGGAAAGATAAACACAGATTTTCTTAGATGCATGCATTTGGCTCACAGTCCGATTCCTTCATATTTCATGCTGACATCTGTTTGGTTCTCTATTCCATTTCCCCCTCCACTTTTAAGATTATGTTGAGTCGACCATGATAATCTAGGATAATTTCTCTAATTTAAGCCAGTCAACTGATTAGTAACCTGAATTCTGTCTGCAATCTTAATTCAACTTTTATACGGATAACTGATATATTACAGGGTCTGGGGTTTGGGATATCTTGGAAGCTATTTTTCTGCCTACGACAGTTAATAGGGGTTATTACTTTTCTATGCTTCTAGTAGCCACCCTACCAATTTTTCTGCATTATCTCCCATAATTCCTGTCTGATTGTTAAATCATGTTAACTTCTTTGGATCTCATATATTATTACAATTAAACATTGGAACTTAATTTTCAGTTTTCTCTCTCCTCCCATTCTGTGAAATGAGAGGCTTTTTGTATGATACCAAATAGACCTTCTGGCTTTCATATTTAAAATTACCATTTACTGCCTTTAATCACTCTCAGTCTCTTGCTGTGTTTTTTAAAAGCAATCAAGCTTACCAGTTCTACTGCACATAATGTTATTATTTTTCTCATAATTGCTCAAGGCTTTATACATTTCACAGTTTGTGCGTTCCCACTAATTATATTACCCCAATTCGTCACTGAAATCTACACTGAGACCTTGGACCAGGAACTTTCTATTTTCCATTCTACAGTGATGAGATCCTTGTTTCCAGCTAGGAGGTGGGTAATCCAGCTCCAAATCCCACCTAAATATCTTCAGTGGTGGTATAATGAGGCAAGAATATGTCCATGTTGGATTCTCTAGAAAGCAGAACCTAAAATGGAGATTAGCATATAAGAGTATTCTTACAGAGTATTCTTGGATTAATTCCTCTGGAAGGAATGAATGGGCAATGAAACAAATCTAGCAGTCTCAATGGAAACCTCATACTATGCTATGAGATTTCTCAAGATGATATGGAAAAATGATGTCTTTGAACCTGATGGGGCTTTCCACCTGAAGCAATACCTGAAGGGTACTGATAGTAGAGGCTGATTAATAAATCCCTCACTTGTTAGGGAATCCATAAGAATCATAGCATCCACCATATTGTGCTCTAATTGCTCTCTATTTTTTTCTTCAAAACCTGACCTTCCTCATTTGAATTTTGTTTTTAGAAATGAAAAGCCATGAAACACTGCAACAAGCCACCAAAAAGCAAGTGAGCATAGACCTTATTAATTGTTTGAATGTGAGAAAGAAGTGAAAAATATATACATATGTTACATGAATCAATATCTACTAGGTCATATGCCATATATATGTTCACAGTCCAGATTTTATTGGAAGTAGAAAATTGAAATTCTGATCAAACTCTTCTCTTATACTAAACACAGGGTCAAACTACTTTTCTACACTTTTCAGCTAGCGTGTGCTCAAGGAATTGTGCATAATCAATTTAGTCATTAATTCTTTAAGTGAAACATTTGACAACATTTATGTGCCTGACCCTGAGCTAAGTGAAAAGGATTCAGAAAAGTGTAAATGGGAAACAAATATACAGGATACCAGTTTATTTCCCATTTGAAGTAAAATAGCTTTAAAAATAAAAGTAACTTGAGACTGCAGCAAGATGGCGGAGGATTAAGAGGTCGTGCTCACCCTCTCCCACAAATACATCAAAAAACACATCTAAATATAAAACAACTTGGAAAAATCATCATCTGAATGCTGATTAATTTAAACCTCCAAAAACTGTAAGAAACCCTTGAAATAACTGGGTAGAACAACAGAAGAAAAAAAAAAAAAAGGTGAGAGAGAGAAAAGCAATTAGGACGGTAGCCAGCACCCCAGGGAGGGAGCTGTGAAAAAGAAAAGTTTCCTGGGAAGAAACCTAAACAAGGATCAATGGATCAATGACCAACAGAACTAGAGGGACATCAAAGCCTGAGAAAAACACAGCAGCTGGATTGATATAGGAAAATTGGAGATAGAGACTCATACAGACGACCTGCACAGACACTAAAGCCTAAGGCGGCAGGCGGTGCCTGGGAGCTAAGACATAGGTTCCTAAGGTTAGTCCCTGCGAGAGGGCAGAGGTCAGTGGCCGCGGCGGTTGCGGGAATAGGACAAGGAACAGCAATATTCTATGATTTGTGGAGAGGAAAACCAGGACTGAGGGAACCGAGGAAGTCTGGTCCCACAGGGGAGGCAAGCCTCCATTGTTAGGGAAGCGGAGAGGAGGAGGGGCTGGCCGCCATAGGAAGCAACTTGAACTAGCACGCAGGGCGGGGTGACAGTGACCCGCCAAAGAGAGCAGAAGTGGGGAGGAGCCAGTGGAGGCTGCAGCTGCAGCAGCAGGGGCGGAGCCCATGCCTTGAAGCCCATGGGTGGAGCACTGTGCCAGGCTGTGAACCCAGATGCCTGCGCCAGCCAGCATCGGTGGGGGTGGCGGGGCCCTGGGCTGGTCCATGGACCTAGGTGACTGTGTCAGCCCACAGAGTTGGTAGATCTGGCGGGCGGAGCAGTACGCAACCACACGGAGCTAGCTTTCACAGAGGAGTGGGGCCGGTGCCAGCCGCTGCCGCCTGCCCCAACAGACGAGAAAGCATCAGCAGAAGGGCGGAACAAATGCCAGCCTGCTGAGCCAGCCTCTGACAGGTACCTCTTGTGGTTCCAGTCACCTCAAAGAGGACTTTGCAATCAAACACTAGATTCCCGTGGCTCTGACTCCCGGGGGAAATCATACTTCCTGCTGCTGCTATTGCCAAATGCTTAAGACACCTGGTAGATCTGCCTAGAGCTCACGACCACTTCCCAGGGCTGGGCAACTAGGAGTGGACAGCGCCACCTTCCTACAATTGAGAGCGTAGAGACTAGGCTCCCACTGTAGACTTTAGCCATTTCTACACTCTCACAGAGAACACTCAGAGTACCACTGAGATAACAGCCTGCTCATTCCCAAGAAATAGACAGCAAATAGTCAAACTCCTACACCAAAAATAAATAGTAACCCCACCAAAAAATACAAAGGGGAGCTCCTCCCTAGAAGTAGCCTTCCAAGTCTACAGCGTGGCCTCCCCAAACTCATAGAAAAAGAAAACACAAACAAGATGAAGAAGTTCAAAAACCATTCCCAGTTAAAAGAAAAGGACAAGTCTTTTAAAGCAGCCAGCAATGAAACTGACCTCTGTAGTCTGTCAGAAATGGAGTTCAGAAGGGAGGTAATGAAAATACTTGAAGAATTAAGGCGGAATATCCAGAAATTAAGAGAAGACGCAAACAGCAATGCAGAGTCCTGTAGAAAGGAGCTAGAAATCATAAGGAGGAGCCAAGAAAAGCTAGAAAACCCATTTGCAGAGATGCAAACTGAGCTAAAAGCAATAAAGAGCAGTTTGAATAATGCAGAGGAACGAATTAGTGATGTAGAAGATAGAATAATGGAAATCACGCAATCAGGACAGCGGACAGAAAATCAAATTAAAAAACATGAAAGCAATTTAAGAGATCTCTGGGATAATATAAAGAGGCCCAATTTACACATAATAGGAATTCCAGAAGGAGCAGAAAAAGAAAAGGGCATTGAAAAAAATATTTGAAGAAATTATGTCTGAAAACTTTCCAAATCTGAAGGAATCTGACATCAAGATACAGGATGCATAGAGGGCCCCAAACAAGCTAAACCCAAACAGACCCACACCAAGGCATATTATATTAAAATTGGCAATAATTAAGATAAAGAGAGGATCCTAAAGGCAGCAAGAGAAAAGAAAAGCATTAAGTATAAGGGATCCCCCATAAGGCTGTCAGCTGATTTCTCTACAGAGACATTACAGGCTAGAAGGGAATGGCAAGATATATTTAAAATGCTGAAAGGAAATGGCCTGCAACCTAGAATACTCTACCCAGCAAGAATATCATTTAAAATAGAAGGGGAAATAAAAAATTTCCCCAACAAACAAAAGCTAAAAGAGTACAACAATACTAAACCCTTTCTAAAAGAAATGCTGAAAAGGTTCCTATTAAAAAAAAAAGAAAGAAAAGTAAAAAGTAAGAATTAGAATGGAGGAAACCACAATTAGAAAGCAATCATTCAAATAAGCCTACATGCAGATTGAAATATGAACATGCAAAAATAAATAAATTAGTGAAAATAAAATAATTTACAAAAAAAAGTGTCAACAACCTTATACATTGTGGGGAGGGAAAGAAGGAAAACAGAGACTATTTCTTCTTTTCTGTTTTTTTCTTTTTTTAACTTTAAGGAAAAAAAGCAACTTTTTTTTTCTATTTTCTTTTATTAATGATGTGTTTTAGCCTATATGGATATCAGGCCACAGCAAGCAGATATAAGAAGATGTTAACATACTTAAAAAACAGGGCAACCACAAATCAAAACAGGACATCTAACCCACAAATACTGAAAGGAAAAAAACTTAAGTATAGAATAATTGGAATCCATCCATCCAAAAATAGAAAAGAAGAAAAGAGAAACATAGAATCAACTGGAAATAAGATCTAAAATG
>PVHT021183693.1:23445084-23475746 GCA_004024745.2 Catagonus wagneri
GTTGGTGGGAATGTAGGCTGGTGCAGCCACTATGGAAGACAGTGTGGAGGTACCTTAGAAAACTCTACATAGAATTACCATATGACCCAGCAATCCCACTCTTGGACATATATCCAGACAAAAATTTCCTGGAGAAAGACACTTGCACACGCATGTTCACTGCAGCACTATTCACAATAGCCAAGACATGGAAACAACCTAAATGCCCATCGACAGATGACTGGATTAGGAAGATGTGGTATATATACACGATGGAATACTATTCAGCCATAAAAAAGGATAAAAAGAATGTCATTCGCAGCAACATGGATGGAATTAGAAACCCTCATACTGAGTGAAGCAAGTCAGAAGGAGAAAGACAGATGTCATATGAAATATCTTATAACTGGAGTCTAAAACACTGCACAAATGAACATCTCAACAGAAAAGAAAATCACGAACTTGGGGAACAGACTTGTTGCCAAGGGGGCGGGGGAGGGGTGGGAGAGGGGTGGAAGGGAACGGGGATAACTAGTGCTTTAATGATGGAATAGCAAGGAGATCCAACTGTATTGCATGGGGAACTATATCTAATTACATGTGACAAATCCATATATGTACATGTAACAGGGTCACCACACGGTGCAGTTGGAAAATCTGACAGAAATCTGTAAACCAGCTATAATACAAAAAAAATAAGAATAAAAAATAAAAATAAAAATAACTTAATCTCAAACTTCCTATTAAAATCTTTTTTTTTTTTTTACTGTTCAGGGCCACACCTGTGGCATATGGAAGTTCCCAGGTTAAGGGTTGAATCAGAGCTACAGCTGCTGGCCACAGCCACAGCCACAGCAATGTGGGATCCTAACCACATCTGCAACCTACACCTCAGCTCACAGCAATGCCAGATCCTTAACCCACTGAGCGAGGCCATGGATTGAACACACATCCTCATGGATGCTAGTCAGGTTTGTAACCCACTGAGCCTCAACAGAAACTCCCTACAAGAAATCTTTTTATGTAAATAAGTGGGTGACTTGATAAAGTATAATTTGAGAAGATATTTTAAATAGGAATTATTTAATATTAGGTTATCAGTAATCATTATAAAATTTAATGGATTAAAAGTTACTTGAGGTCAAACATCCAGTTTGATTTCTACTCTTTAACATTTCCTTCATTCCATTTATAATCTCTTGCCCACCTCTTCCCTTTCTGTAAGTTCTGACAAGCATGAGGTTACATAAACACTTTGGCTTTCGAACATCCTAATCTATCCTTTTTTTTTCTCTTTGTCTTTTGTCTTTTTAGGGCCACACCCGTGGCATATGGAGGTTCCCAGGCTAGAGGTCCAATCGGAACTACAGCTGCCGGCCTATGCCACAGCAACACCAGATCTGAGCCGCATCCATGACCAATACCACAGCTCACAGCAAGGCCAGATCCTTAATGTACTGAGCAAGGCCAGAGATCAAACCCGCAACCTCATGGTTCCTAGTCAGATTTGTTTCCACTGTGCCATGAAGGGAATTCCTAGAACATCCTAATCTAAATTAACATCTCAGTTGGTCTTTTTCTGTGGTGTAAATATCAAATATAAGCACTATGTTTTTGCTTTATTTC
Source organism: Catagonus wagneri (assembly GCA_004024745.2). Taxonomy (NCBI): domain Eukaryota; kingdom Metazoa; phylum Chordata; class Mammalia; order Artiodactyla; family Tayassuidae; genus Catagonus; species Catagonus wagneri. Next base: position 23,446,690 of record PVHT021183693.1, read on the forward strand.
TAAAGTTCATTTTGACTCCACTTTCAATATTAATGGAAATAACTAGTACATTATTATTATTTAAAAGATTATATAGCATGGTCATTACTAAAAAGGAAGTAAATTAATATTTTAATATAAAAGTTGTTTTGTTATTTTATTATTTTTTTGTGTTTATTATTTTTGCTGTGTTTGTTGTGTTTTAGTGACCCTGCCTTGACTCATTTTTATTATGCTTCATATAATTTATCCTTCTTGTCACAGATTGACTGTAATTCTGTCTTTACTAGGTAGTAAAAATGAAAGGAATCTTTCGATGTAGCCAACAGAGGTAATCTTGAAATAAATGGATGACAGAAATTGAAGATAAGGAAAGCTATATTAGTGGTCACTGCTTTTACTTATGAAGTAAATATATTGGACTTCACATGCTGACTGCCTTGATAATTTTTGGACAAATTTTTCTCTCTACTATGATGGCTTTATTACAGAAATAAAGCAAATGTATAGTATAGGAACCACTAGAGATTTAATGTATAAAACTAAACTTCAGTGTACATCAATTATAGAAAAATTATTGTTTAGAAAATACACATCTCACAAAATATTGAACTAAGATTATTTATAGAAGGAGTCCCTTTTATGTATACAGAAAAATCATCAAAAATACCATTTGCACATTTATGTGTATACACATTTTAAAATGAATAATTTCAATCCACATAAATTCTTCCTCTCAAATTCTAGACATTTTCAAATTCAAATAACGGTTAGAATTACAAAATAATATTATTAAATATTCCCATTACATTACATGATTGATACAAAATTCTCTGTTTACTATATTCCATAGTGCCTTTTTACCTCTTTCCGAAAAAATTACCTTATCATAATACAGTTTACCACGTCTTAGCCTTGTTGTAGTGGTCCATGCAGGCAGATGGAAAAAGAGCTTTCCAGCATAGCCAGGAAAGAAGAGAAGGAAGAGTTTATTGAGATGAGAGACACTGATAGTGCAGAGGGGTAATTTCCTAATAATCAGGAAGAGCAGACCCAACAGTGGTGGGGGTGGGGTTGTGTCTCTTTTTATCGCCCAGGGATAAAGGAGAGAGGAGAGGTCTTAAGATACACTTGCAGGTTGGCTGGTGTGTATATTGATCCAGGGTGAGGAATGTGCCAAATACCTTTCCTAGCAGTGGGCAGGAAGGAATAGACCAGGTTTCTTAGGAGGGACCTGAAAACTCTGTAATGATGGCAGTGGGACAGAAGAGGTGAGTAGGGGTAGTAGTTCTTATCTAAGCCAGAGACTTTTTGAGTTTTATCTCCTTGGAGAGGCCTTAAAGTCCCACAGTTGTTTCTTAGACTAATCTATAATATCTAGATTAGAATAATATTTATATAATAGCAAGGATCAATATTTTAAAAATGTCAAAAAGTTTTCATGTCAATTGTGCTTTATAATCTAAGAAGTAACTAACATGAAAATATGATTCCTTTTTTACTTTGATCAATGTAAATATTAGTAGAATTATGCCTTTAGATATAATGTTATTATAAAATTGGCCACAAAACTTTGCCTTAATAATCTCAAGTATTAGGGAATTTTAATCAGTTTTCTTAAAAATATCTGTGAAACTTTGTAGCTATGTTTAACATAAGTCACATGTTAATGTGGCTACATTTAAATAAATAGGTAATTTCTTTTGGTACATGTGTTAATTGACTAGAGGTGCTGTAACAAAATGTCATTGATCAGGTGGCTTAATTAACAGATACTTATTCTTCACAGTTTTGAAACTAGAAAGTCAAAGGTCAAGGTGCCAGAAGATTTGGTTTCTGGCCAGAGCCCCCTTCCTAGCTTGCAGATGGCTACCTGCTCATTGTGTTCTCACATAGCAAAGAGAGAAACTTTGTTCTTTCTTTCTCTTTCTATAAAGATGTTCATCCCATCAAGGAGGCTACATCCTTGTGAAATAAACCTAATGCCTTTCAAAGGCACTCTTTCCATCACAAAAGGGATTAAGACTTCAACATGTGAATTTCAGAGGACACAAACATTCAGTCCATAACAATAAGCATCTATGAAAACTTGTTTTTTGTTGTATACAATGATAAATACCTACAGTTAGAAGGAACTGAGAAATAAAATATTGCCTCGCGTATCAGTAAACAAAGGATGTCACAGGCATCTCTGAGTGCAGCCACCTCCAAGGGTGAGTCAGTGAGTGCTGAGGAAATTCAGGAAAGAAACAAAGAGTACCCGCCATCCAGCAGCCATCAGACTGCAGCACCTCCCAACGGTTACCCCGGAAGAAACTCTGAATGTGAAAACTCAGGATACTGGCCCCAGATAGCTGATGGGCATAACCAAAGAAATGATTTCAGAGCCCAGACAATTTGCATCTTCCCATACATAGAAAAGCACTAAATTCCTTAGCTTGAGATATCTAGTTTTCTGCTATTAACAGTAATCTTTTGTTCCTAATGATCTTGTAGAGGCAGCAGTAAGTGATAGCTTGAAGCGAGATCTTAATTTTTTGCTCAGGAATTGAACCTGGGCAGCCTGGATGAAAACCAGGAACTCTAGCCACTAGGCCAAATAGAGGCTAGAAGTAGAACTGCACTGATTCTCCCCCCTCGCCCCTGCCGCCATTGAAAGCTAGAATGTTTCGAGATAAGGACTATAAGAACAGGTACAAAGTTTCTTGTTAGAAACACAGGACAGCCTGTGGGAGAGCACACAGAAAATTATTTACCTAAGGCAGAAGCAAAGCAGTAACAAACACCCAAAGGAGCATGGGTGTGGGCATCCCTCAGAATGAGGAACATACAGGAAAGGTGATTTAAACCACTTATGTGGGCAGTTCTTCCAGGTCTTTGTCTTCCTTTGGCCAATTACCTTGATGTATGTTTCACACCTGACCAGACAGGGCCCTCCCCTGAATCTGTGTGCACATATTTTGGCTAAGACAGATTCCAAAGCAAGGCATGGTGGAAGGTTATCTAGACTTATTATGGCCTGGCGCCACCTCCCTTTCTGACCCAGAGGGGTCTCTCTGTGTATGTGTAGCTGGGATCTCCCTGACCCCAAAGATGGGAGGTACATGACTTCTTGGTCTTTTGCCCTACAGGGCTTAGCCTCTCTTTTGATCCTGTCATTGTCATTGTTTATCAAGTTCAAAGAAAACTAGTACCAGTTATTTGACTTGTGCCTGTTGTTATTTTTATCTTGAAGTATAAACACGTGGCTGGTTGTAAACGTTTGTTTTGGAGTCCACCTATCTCCTGTCTCAAGAAGTGTAAATAAGAAGCTTGTTATAAATGATATCTTGGAACCCATCTATCTTCTACTTCACTACTATCTCTTCTTTATTTCAAAACTCCTATATAAGGCAACTTCCTCCCTTTCTTCCTTGGAGTGGTTTTCTCAGGGTTACTTGAGATGCAGCCTCCCAGGCTTAAGTCCTTGTTTTGCCCCAAGTGAAATTTAACTCTCCAAAATATCTATTAAAACACTTATAAGGGAAAATCATTTCATTGCAAGGTAGTTCATTCAATCTGGAAACAAAGAAAACAATGCACCAAAGCACATTCTATTATGTGCTAACTGTAACTGTGTGTAAGTTAAGGTAAGCTTCTGTGAGATTCATTTTCTACATCCCTAAAATAGGTATTAATAAAATGCCCTCTTCTTTCTCTCCAACTGTTTGGATGCGCAAATTAAAAAAAAAAAAAAAAAAAAGCAGAAGAAAGAAAAAAAAATTTATATCATCTTAAGAGTAAAATATCATAAAATTATAAGTTTAAATTACCATTACTTAATTTGTTTGGAACAAATAGACTGGAATATCAAACTTTGTTATACATTTACATATATATTTTATTATTTATTACTGACAACAGTATTTACCATAAATACTTTTAAGTATTATTTTAATTTTGAATAAAAATTCACTTCAAGGTCAAGTTATAGCTTTCAAATTGTAGTCAAGAGTCTGTTTCTTTACATCAGGCGTTTTATTTGTCTAACACAAATCCAAATGAAAAATCACTTATAAATTTTAGGGTACTATAGAAGCAGATTCATAAGAATTATTCCTGTGAATATGTCTTTTCATAATCCACATGGGAAATTCCATTTTATATGTGAAAAATGCCATTGAGAAGACCTATGAGGAAGATGGCTGGACTATGACATAGCCATACTTACAACATTATTCCGTAAATTTTACCACCAAAATTCCTGAATATGATAGATACATCTTCAAAATAGAGGTGAGCCTACCTACCCCTCAATATGAAATAAAAGCCTTTTTTTAAAAAAAAATCTTCCATTCAGTCCTCTCAACCAAAGCATCACTGTTAATCTCAGTGCTCTATTTCAAGGAAAATTGTTTTATCTAATAAAATGCTTCTATAAGGAGCTTTGTTTTACACCTTTTCAATCATTAAGCAGTTGGAATTGGTGACATAGGAAAGTGGGTAGGCAAATTGACAGGTAGATATGTTCTCAGAGGCAATTTGTAGAAGAGAGGAAAGGTCACATCACATTTTTCATTGTCTCTGTTTCTAAAAAAGAATGCTGGTTTCCTGGGCGTCTGCACTTCAGCATTCAATTGAAAATGAGGCAATTATTTTAGGCAAGACTTTTCGATGGAAGTGCTCCATTTTTCAATGCAAAACGGGAATCTTGCACTGCACCCTCCAGGCTTTGACTTCAGCTGTGTCAGCTGAGAGGATTCTGATTCTGAATATAAAAATCTGATTCATAACGAGTTTGACACATGCTGCTTCAAAGAAGTGAAGAAGCCTCCAAGTCTCATTCAGAGCTACAGACTGGCAACAATTTCATTTTTGTCTTCTAAGTTGTTTTTCTTTCACCCTTTTGCTGAACAGAAACCAGAAAATGACTCTGAGAGGAGCTACAGACTGCAGCAGATGTATTACACATAAATATACAGAAACATACAGAGAGCTCTGGAGAATATAAGCTAGTACGATCCACCAAATCTGTCAATTACATACAATTCAATGCATAAAACAAAAATAAATATTTCACTGATCTTGCCAATCATTATGAACAAAAGAGTTTTACCTCCCAAGTAATGACCGTGAAAATCTGTGAAACAGAGAAAATAAAATCCAAAAGTGGACTATTCCTATATGATACCAAGAGTCAGCAGAGAATTTTTAAGTTGGTAACTTTCCCTTTCCTCACACCCCTGTGGATGAATCTGATTTCTTATTTGTACTGAATGTACTAATTATTTAAATATCTTAGTATGATAAGTATTGTTAGCTTAAAATTATCCTTGTTCTGTGTACAGTTCATTTCCCATAGTTTCAGTTCAGTTTCCCTTACTATATCTATATCCTTAAAACACACAAATAGAGATGTCTAATTATTCATGCTTTACTGTGTACTTTGGATTGAATGCTTGTATCCCCCCCGCCCCCGCTTCCCCCACCCAAATTCATATATTGAAAATCTAATCCCCAATATGATGGTACTTTGAGATGGGGCTTTCAGTAGGTGATTAGGTCATGAATGCAAACCCTTCTTGGAAGAAATTTGGGCCCTATTTATAAAAGAGACCTCACAGAGCACCCTCATCCCTTCTGCCCTGAAAAGTTTCAATCAGAAAACAGGTGTCAATGAGGAAACCAGTTGGCAACCAACACTGAATCCCCCTGAGCCAGGATCTTGGATTCCTACCCTCTGGAACTGTGAGAAATCAATGTTTATTGTTTACAAGCCACCCAGTTTGTGGTAATTTTGTTACAGCAGCCTGGACAACTAAAACATTATGAATACCAGTCAATATTTTATTTTCCCCCAGAATATTTGCACTTTATGGCTAAAGCATATTGTCTAATCATGACTCTGGCTCAGGTAAAGAAATTTTCTATTCTCATGTGTAAAAAAGAGAAGACATCTTTCATGAGGTAAGAAATACTTTTGTAACAACAAATTATCTACTCTGACTATACTTAAAGTTCACCCTGTTCCAGTATTTGGCCTTTTAGTAGAGCAACGTTTAAACCCTAGTTACAATTAAAATATTTAATATTTATTTTTTAAAGATATAAAATTATTTTAATATTGGTCTTAAAGGAATATTAGTTTCAGTAATCTGGAAAATAAGTTAATTACAAACCCTTTATTTCCTAGTGAAAAAAATATAATAAATATATGCATTTATTATGTATACACACACACAGACATAGTTATTTAACCAACATTGGGACCTGTATAAATGCTATCTTTATAAACACATGGACATCTAAAATAATAATCAATTCAAGCATATTGAGAAGAGAGTCATTGTCATATTCTTTGTGTCTATTATCATGCAGGTCAATATAGGACTTATCTAAATTAATGATGGATTTAAATAATGGAAAAAAAATCTATGGACTTGTTTCTTTGGCTGAGTGCATGAGAAAAAGTTATTTCTGGGACAAGTAAATACCAGTTGTTAATATAATTTAGTAAACTCTTCTTAATCTCTATAAAATTCTATCTTTGTTTTAAACCTAATCTTGATAAAATTCATTGTCATGAAAACAACCACCAGATAAACAAATAATACTTTAAAAATGATAATGTATCTATATAAAACTGAACTGGATAGTAATATCACAACAGTATTCCTTGATTGACCTGACGTTTGCTGTAGTAAGTCAAAAATTAATGTCAACGGTGAAGTGCCTGGAGGTCTCCATGCAGTTCAAGTAGAATATGCATATAACAAAGTCCCAAAATGAAAATATAGAACTTTATATTAATCAGTATGAAGTATAACTTTGACTTGCATAGTAATCAAAATAAGCAAGAGTGGTGGGTTATGCAGGTGAGACAGGGGTAAAAATTAATTTTCATTGAATCAATAAAACTGTGGTATGGAGTTTGGTAATTACTCAGTTCTGATACTAGCACATTATTTATATTTTACAAGTATTAGATGCAAATTTTTGAAAAACTATGTATTGTATATACTTCTTGTACACAATGAGTTTCTTATACAGTAATATATTTTTCTCATGTACGTATTTTCTTATTTCCATTTCATATTTTCAATATTTTACTTTGATCATATTTCTATTCATTTTATTAATATGGGAATATAGTTCACACTATGATTTATACATAGACTATATATTTTGTGATACATAATTTTCTCACAGTGAGCAAACACTTCCCTGACTAGGTCTTGGTAGCCTCCAGACTACCACTGCTACCATAAAACAAAATCAAAACAAAACCAAAGGACACGATAAGATTTAATACTATATTAGAAAAAAATATTATCCACTCAAGCATTTTGAGGAATGGAAAAAGGAAGAATAACTGTAGAGCAGACTGTATTTACCCAGAAATTAGTAGCTGTTGATTAAAACTTGATTCTTTGATATTTGGCTTTTAAGTGTTTGAATTTCTTGATGTCACAGTAATGTTAATGCCACAAGCAAATACCACGATCAAAGGGCCTTCTGTTTTTCCTTTCTTTTCTGTCAATTACAAAGAGGGGTACTTACAGATGAAGGATATAGCACCTGTATAGATTGAATGAAATGTCATTTTCACAATAGTAATACCATCTAAAGAAAAATATTTTTCTTGAAGGAATGTTCAACAGAAATGAGGATGACTATGATCTTTACTTGATTTTTTTTAATTAACTCTTACCTACTGCAAGGGTAGTGGAATGGTTAGTTTTATGTGTCAACTTGAGTAGGCTACAGAATGCCAAGACATTGGTCAGATATTATTCTGAAAGTTCCTATGAGGATATTTTTGGATGAGATTAATATTTTAACTGATAGCATGGGTAAAGAAGATAGCTTTTCCTAATGTGAATGGGTCTCATCCAGTCAATTGAAGCCTTCATTAGAATAAAAAGGCTGAAATTCCCTCAAGTAATAGACAGTTCTTCCTGCCCCTCTGCCTTCAGATGGAAGCAACTGCTCTTCCTGGGTGTTGAGCCTGTCTGCTTTCCTGGTGTGATTCTGAATTTGGACTGAAACTACACTACACTGCAGGCTCTTTTGGTCTCCGGGCTGCTGACTCCCTCTGTAGATCTAGGGACTTGTCAGTCACTATATTTGCATGAGGAAGTTTCTTAAAAGAAATTTCTTTCTTACTGGTTCTGTTTCTCTGGTGAACCCTAACAGCTAATACGAAATGCTTTCTACATTTTTTCTTGTTTTTTTAAAGTGTAGTTGATGTACAATATTATATATTACAGGTACATAATATAGCGACTCACAATTTTTAAAGTCTGTGCTCCATTTATAGTTATTATAAAATAATTGGCTATATTCCCTATGTTGTATAATAATACCCTTGTAGCTTCTTTTATATCTAAATAGTTTGTTCATCTTAATCCCCTACACCTACCCCCCGCTCCTTCTCTCTCTCCACTGGTAATTACTAGTTTGTTCTCTGTATCTGTGAATCTGTTTTGTTGTTGTTGTGATATTAACTAGTTTGTTGTATTTTTTTTTTATATTCCACATATAAGGGATATCATACAGTATTTGTCTTTCTGACTTATTTCACTTAGCATAATGCCCTCCAAATCCATCCACGTTACTATAAATGGCAAAATTTCATTCTTTATTATGTTGAGTGGTACTCCCTTGTGTATACATACTGCATCTTTATCCATTCGTTTGCTGATGAACACTTTATTTTTTCCCTGTAAACATCAGTTACTTTATTAAATCTCTGCCTGGATGCAAACACAGCCAGCTCTGCTCCCACCACTTGTGGAAGGGGAGAGAGCAGGCAATAGAGCCCAGGGTCTTCAGTGAGGAAGAGAGGAGAGTTCCAGTGGGGACACAATTTGCTGGATGTTTTTAAGACTGAGGTAACTTCTCAAAATGACATAACTAGCTATTATATTTCTTGACCCATGTACAATCAAGTCAGCGTATACTGACCATCCTGAGGGGTAGTGTTACACAATGATCACAAGTCACATGTGGTTTTCATGACCAATTGTGTTTTGCAAAAATAATTCGAGTGCTTTCAATAAATACAGACTTTTCATTTTGATTGCATGCTCAAGGCAGACATAAGATGTTCGCACATCCATCAGTAAAATGTGGGTTTGTGTACAGATTCTACCCAAGCCCAATACAGTGAACAGGGTGACCAGGGCTCTTCATCAGGAGGTGAGGAACAAGGAACCTAAAGCTGACCTTCCATATCTTGGCAATTTTAAATAATGCTGCTGTAAACATTGGGTGCATGAACCTTTTCAAATTAGTGTTGTTTGGTGGTGGTGGTGGTGGTGTTTTCAAATGCATACCCAGGAGTGGGATTCCTGGATCATGTGGTAGTTCTAATTTCAGTTTTTGAAGAAATCTCCATACTGTTTTCCAGAGTACCTGCACTAATTTATTTTCTCACAAACTGTACAAGTGTTCCTTTTTCTCCACATCCACATTTATTATTTTTGGTCTTTTTGATAGCCATTTTGATCTAATTGTGGTTTGTTTGTTTTTCACAAATATACCATCTTATTCTAAGGGAACATTTTTGTGGCTGCTGCAAGTGTCATTGTGATTTTGACTTGCATTTCCTGATGCTTAGGAATGTTGAGCATCTTTTCATGTGCCTGTCAGACATCTGCATGTGCTTTTTGGAAAAATGTCTTTTCAGGTCTTCTGCCCAGTTTGAAATCAGGTTTTATGTTTATGTTTTGATATTGAGTTGCAAAGTTGTTTGTATACTTTGTATATTAACCCCTTATTGGTCATATCATTTGCAAATGTTTTTCTCCTATTCAGTAATTTATCTTTCCATTTTTTTGACAGTTTCCTTTTTTGTGCAAAAGCTTTCAATTTTAATTTTAGCCCTCGAAAGTCTACTGGAAAAACTTGCCAAATGCTGAGTGTATATATTAATTAACTGCTAAGTTAATTAGATAAAAACTAGGGTGACTGATGTTTAACAAAATAATACTGTATCCACCTAGAAGACACCTCAATTTATTTTTTTTTCCTCTCAACAGCTCCTTAATCTATTGTTACTATCCATATTCTTGCTGACCAAAGTTTTATTAGAGCATTGGTAGTCTCAGCATTTTAGCTATTATTTAGTATACAGGCTGATCCTGCGGCTTCCACTTGGTCCATGTCTCAGATATCACATGCCATGTGGGTTGTATGAAATATCAAGAAAGGAAGTTAGAAGTTCTAGAGAAGGGAGCACTTGACAGTAGCTCAGTTTCTTCACTGGTAGTTTATCAAGCCTATCTATGCCTGGGGAAGTGGATTTAGAAAGTAAACTTCAGTTTTAATCAAAATACACAAGTGAGTAAGAAAAGTTTCCTTCCAAGAAGCCACAAAGTGAAAGTAACTCTGGAAATAAAAGCATAAATAAAAAGAAAATAATGATCTGATATTAGGCACAACTCTTGTACAAGTGCTTCAGGCACACAAGGAGATTAAAAAAGTAATGATGTGTTTAGTTTTGATGAAATGCAAAATTCCCATGGAAACCAGCTTAATATGGATTTATAACAATTGTTAACAAAGAACAATGAAGTTCACATTGTGCCTTGAAATATTGGTAAAAGACATTTAAAGTTCTCCAGCCTGCATAATTTTAAAATGATTAATTTTAATTTAATCCTTTCAAATTTTATTTTGTGGTATCATGAAGCTTGTTGATAATAGAAAGTAAATAAATTGACACATACTGTGTATATATGCTAATTTTAAGTTAATGGACCCACAGAATTATAGTAAATTGAAAAGAGTACTGTTTTAGAGGTCAGTATACAACTCTTCACAAATGACCACTCTTTATGTAGGTCTTAGATCAATGGTAGGGGGGTCTGGGTTTAATAACTGCAGATTGTTGCCTCTGGGCTGGAAAAGCAAGAAGATACCACTGTATAGCACTGGGAACTATGTCTAACCACTTGTGATGTGTAACCCTGTCACCACGCTGTACAGCTGGGTATAATGTAAAAAATAAATAAATAAATAAATAAATAAGAAACCAAAGGGGGAGAAATGTCAAACATATAAACTCAAAGATGTTTGTTAAGAAACATTCTAATTGAAATTAGTCTTTCTCATATTACTTCTTTCTTTCAGGGGAACTTATGTTTTCCTTAAATTATCTTTTTTATTTTAGAATGTATGTTTTACGCTGGTATTTTTTGGTTGTCCTTAGCCAGTGCTGTTTTCCAATTCCAAGTACTCTGTCAAGCAAACAGGAAATTATGTTTTGATTAAATGAATGCAATATTTTTTAAAAAGCCACGAGTTTTTTCTGTTGTTTATGTTTTATGAACTCAGAAAATCCTAATAAGTATCTGCATATTTCAGTACTTTGCTTTACTCATCATTAGAAATGTTTTTCTGGCATATATCTATGATAATGCCGGTTTAAAATTTAAAGTAATAAAAATCCGATAGCCATTTTAACTCTAAAAGCTTTTTCATTCACTTCCTACTCCCAACTTTCACAGATCCTGACTCTTATTATATCTCTTTAGCAGAGTGAATTTCCACAGAAGAGATTACATATCTACATAATATAAAAGAATACACCCTGCACATCTTGCAGCTTCAACATGCTTATCTACATTTATCTCCGTTTAAACTGAGAAAATGTTAAGTCCTTCATACAAGAGAAGTGGTAATAATTCACAGCTTTGTGACACAAAGCTTCCCATCAGTGAAATGCACATTGGATGAGCTCCCTGTTTCCATCACTGCATAATAAAGACTCACACCTGGTTTTCCATCTTCATTGTTTCCTGTGATTTAGCCTTCATCCAAAATGACTGAGCCAGTTGAAAACCCTCCTGACTTTCCACAGAGTGTTTAATCTAGCAAGTTGCAATTAAAGAAGAAAACCAAATGTTTTAGGCTCAGCAAATTCAGTTTTAATATTTTAAATTAACAATTATACTATCAGAAGATTTAGGATCTACCAATTTCAAGAATCTACTATAAAGGCAATAATGAGGTGACAAATATCATATACATGTCATTGCTCATCAAAATAATGAAAATTATTCAAGCTATTTTTCCCTTTGAATCTTATAACAACGGACTTAAATAAAAATTCATTTGTTTGTGTCATCAAAATATATTAGAGAGCTGGTTTGTATCTCTTCATCTGAGATGAAGTGGTCCTTTTCCTTAGACTTTGCTATTCTGGGTAATCGTAATTACTATAGGAACAGCAATGATGAACTATTTAATTCACTACTTTTATTTATACTAACATGTTTTAGAGGCTCACATTTTGTTTGGACATCTATTCATGTTTTCTTATTATCCGAAAAGATAAGACAGAGTTGTATTATAATCACAGTTCTGACTTTTGTTTTAAAAACAAATAATTGAGTTTCTATCACCTTCCCTGAGTCTAAATAACATCAGTTTCCTTCTCTATCATGAATAAATATGAAAAAAGTATCTTTTAAAGACATTCTCAAAAGCTCTGTATTGAGTTTATAGAAAAGATATTTATAATTTTAAAAATTTTAATTGGGCCTCTTACAAAAGGCTTATTTCCCAAGTAACATCAGTGTAAATTTACCTTTTGTGGTCATAATGGAAGGAGCTGTGATTAATAGAGCACCAATAATAACCGTTTGAGAAAATGACTTCCAAGAAACTGGGCTTCAAAACATCTGTCTAACCTCTAATAACATATGGGTCCTAGTTTACATAGTTTTATGGCCACATATAATATAGCTAAATTACATAATATTTATTTTTATTGCACCATATTCTGGTATTATCTTAATCAATGTAAGTACAGTTCTACTGGGTATTTCAAAATATATCTTATTTAATTACTGTATCAGATATCATTACAAGTAAAGGAGTCACCATAATTGATCACTTCTAAAAACAAGAGTATGGATCTAAATAGAAAAGTGTTGGAATAAATTTAGTACAATAATACATCTCAAAGTATTAATTAAGAATTTTTATACCTAGACTTTTCAAAGTGAACCATGTCTCATCAAATAATTTAAAATATTAATACAGAAACCACACATACACAGAATGAGACACATACATGGGTATTTGGTGATTATTTAGGATCCACACATCATAGATGTTAGAGAAGAGTTGAAAAAAAGTGTAATAAATCTGAAAATTCATAAAGATTGTGTAATTAAAGCATTAATGCAGATTTTTTCCTCAAAAATTGTATTAATTTATTGGTATTAATTGTTTCAATTTAAAAGTGTACAAATTTAAGTATATAATATCAATTTCATTTGCTATGGGGCCTATCCTAACAAGTGAAATGGATCAACACTATAACATTTTAGTTTCTGAGCCTCAAACATGCTTAGAATAGTGTACCAGTGGTGGTTACTCTACAAATATTAGATACTTGTCATTGAATAGATAAATTGAAAGTGAAGATATTTAAAATTCTAAGACTATCATTTTTTAGTCTATTGGTATATTATTGATGGTCCTCTGTTTTTAAAGAAGGAATACTTGCTCTATTGTAAATCTAACCAGCCCATAAGTTCATGTCAGATCAGTGTCCTTTCTTATATATAGTCATAATCACAAAGACTAAAATGTCTAGATTTCTGAGTTTATCACCAAATTGATAAAATTGATGTAATAAGCAAGGTTTGACCAGTCCAGATAATGGTTATGTGAATTCCAAAAGAGGTCTTTGTCATTGACTGAACCCTAAGAAATTATGGATATTATTTTCTGAGTTTGTATTCCAGTATAAGCTTTCACTTCAGAAATCTATCAGTAATTTGTTTTAAAAGCCTAAAAAAATTAATTATTAGACTTATTTTCCAGGAACTGCAATTATGATGATCATTGTCATCACCATGATCATCTGTTACTAAATGCATTAATGATTTATGATCTCTATTTAATCAACTAACATTTTGAGTTATTCTCTAATGTATTTCATTAAAAATTTCTTTAGCAATTTTACACATTTAGTGACTTTATAAAAACATGGGTCCTCTCATTAGTTTTATCATTCAGATTGCTTTTATGATAAGTTGTAATATTTTGCCTTGTAACCATAGTTACTCTAATTTTTAAAGAATTTAGTTCTATATTTATATTCATCCTATACTCACTATTGAATTTTTAACTGTATTTTGATTCTATTTGAAGGTTACAAGCATGTTGATTAGAATTTCTGAGAAGCAGACAACAAGACACTGTTAGGAATGCAGGATATTTATTGAGAGAAAAACAAAGGGGGAAAGCCAGAAAAGCAGGAGTGACCAGGTTTAAATTCTGTGAAGGATGGAAGAAAGGAAGAATTCCACGCTGTGGCACAGTTCAAAGAAAGTTTCAGTCAGGCTGATGGAGAGTTCTCAAGCCTGTCATCATTTAGAAGAATCCCACATTCTGACGTAAATAGGACTAACTTCTACACTTGACATACTCTGCTAATTTTGGGAAACTACTGTGGGAAACAGAACTTCAGAGCTAGTCTGATCTGGATTCTGAGTGCAGCACCCGAGGCTGTTAGTCATGGTCCCTGCAGTGTAAGATCTCAGACGGGCATTTGCAGGATCACTATATTCCATTCTACTTCTGTGACCCTGTTAGGGAGCAGCACCTATAATTGGCTTCTCTTCCTGAGAAGAAGGAAGTTAGTGGCATGAACTATAGTCCCCACTGATGCAGTTGATCTTTGGGCTACAGTAGCACTGGTCGTCTTCCTTCTGTCAAATTAATTAAACAGGGAGGCCATTAAAATGATGTGGCTTTAATGCCCTAGTGACCTGCATTAGCAAACTGAAACTTAAGCCTGTAATGCCTCGCGGTTAAAAAAAAATCAGAACCTAAGAACAACCACTCACAAACAGCCAACTAGGCTTTCCCAAATAGTGCAATCTTTTAAACTAGAACTAATCAATTTCTGGTTTTGCTTCCACCTCTTCTCTATAAACATCTTTCCCCTGACATCTAGAAGTGGTGTAAGTTTTCAAGTAGAAAGGAAGACTTCATTTGGATTTTCATTGGCCTTCATCTTCTCAATGGCTTCAATAGCCAATATTTTTAAAAATCTCATGGTTTTTTTGACTTTTTTTTTTTTTTTTTTTGAATATTGGCCATGGCTGTGGCAATGGGGAAATTCTCAGGTAAGGGATGAAACCAGTGCCACAGCAGTGACCTAAAACAGTGCAGTGATCATGCTGGATTCTTAACCCACTGCACCACGAGAGAACTCCAGATTCTTTTTTTACAGTTGGAAATAGCTTTTGGTAATTAAGATAGGATGGATAGATAGATAGATAGATAGATAGATAGATAGATGGATACTTTTGTAAAGGATGCCAGCTGGCTTGACAGATTTAATATCTATCAATCATCTATCTGTCTATTTATCTATCTATCTATATTCTATACTTCTACTTAGTGGTAGCAAAATGCCAGATCCTGGTCCATTTCACCTTTTTTGGTGATTATCTAGGGAATACTTTGAGATTTTTCTTAGAAGAGCAGATATAATATATAGTTGCACCTAAAAATGGATATTTATACCCGGGGATTGCATGTTTCTACTTCTTTCCTCCATGTCTGAGTAAGAACTATGCATGGATTCATAGAATCTTTTATTATATTTTTCTCTTGTCTGCTTTACAAATGTTATGGTAAGAATACTGCTATTTGCTTTTCTTGTTTTAATTATTTTGTTCATTTTTAAATGTCATAAAAAGAATTTAATTTCATGTTAAAGATTTTACTTTCTGTGTTAAGTAGTTTTCTTGAAGTAATTAGTTTCAGCTAAAGCAATTATTTCAAGGAAATCACTAGAACTGCAATAATTTTAGATTTGAGTGGACTCAAGTGATTAAATTACTGAAAAAAACAAATGTATTTATTTACTCACCTTATGAGTTTTAAAATGAAACTATTTTGTAAAATTTTTATTTTCTTCAGTTTTACCTTTAGGAATATGTATATGTTAAGGATAGTAATATAATGCCACCTACTTGTTACTTTGGAAAATGACTCCCTAAGACTGCCTTGAAAGTAACAATGTTTGAATATATGTGCAATCAGAATAGCTGCTATATAATACAGTAGGATAGTATATTTAAAAAATTATCTTTTATAGTCTTTAGTATTTCACCCCGAAATTTTCATGAATCCAGCATTTCCAGATCTCATCTTTTGACAATGCAAAATCTTTGCAGTTGTTAAATTTTATTATATAATATTGAGTGTTTTGTTTAAGGATACTGTTAGATCTTCAAACTCAGTACTATGCAAACTCAGTACTATTATTATTATTAACTAGGTGTTCCCTGACATATATTATACCCATATGTTTTGAAATGTAAAATCTGTGCTCTTTTGTGAAGTATGCCAGCTGGTTTGACAGATTTGATGTAAATAAAGACTTGTATTTATCTACTTTATCTTGGCTTCTGAGAGCAGTTGTATCTTTGACTCATGTCATGAGCCCTTATAACATAGCTTTATTACTATGTTTTTATAGGTTCATTCCTTTCTGCTTTTTTTGGCAAAAAATAAGCAAACACAAATTATAACTCTTTTAAAGAAAATGTTACTAATTCAGTTAGAGTTTAAGATAAATGCAAATGGATTTGACTTAAATTACACTAATTTTCCCATTTGCCATCATAGAATTTAGCAATAAAAATGCCCTTCAAAAGCAAACAAACAGAAAACAACAAAAAACCCACTAGGTATTCTTCATTTGCTCATATGCGTCTTCTCTTTAAGTAAATACCAATGTTTTCTATCGTGGGGCAAATCTGTTGAAAACTTTGATGATGTAATTTCTACCAGGTGTTCTGTATTCTATATTTTTAGATAATAAGCTTATTTACTATGCCCCAAATCTCTTTTAATAGACAATTTTGCACACATTTATATGCAGTTTAGAAGATGGTTATTTAGATTCTTACTTGTCAATGTAATCAAGAATAAATGATGAAAAGATCTAATTACTTTATATATATAGAGGCCTAGATCTAGTAACATCATACAAAGATGTCAGTCTAAAATTTTTAGAATAAGGAGATGCGCTTAAATTGTTGTTGAGAGTGATCCTTCAAAAGCAAATCTCAAAAACAAATGGAATTTGGACACAAAGATTTCAGTGTGCATGCCTGTTGATTCAAGGGTCTCCTAAAATGCTGACAAGCAAAGATTTTCAGCATGATCTCAGTGCAGTCTTCAGAAGTATCAAAGGATGAAATTCTTATTCAATGTCTAAAATGAAGAACACAGACCTAAATGTATTTTTATTTTAATTAGGGAGAGTTTGCTAGTTAAGCTTTATCTCTATAAGGAGACCCAAATGCTTATTTTCTATAGAATATTTTGAAAACATGGAGCCCAAGGACTGATAGAATTTTATAGTTGAGTGAGTTGACAGAATTTGTCTATAGTGAGACTGCTATTGTGTGGTTGACATTCATGAAAGAATCCAATTTTAAGTGTTTAACTTTTAGAATTGAGGAGCCCTTGGTAGGCATGCAAAAGCCTATTCACTGATGCGAGGTATTGTTACCTAAGGATTAAACTGCTTTAAAAATGGTTTAAGTGGATATGTGTTATCATAAATATAGGCTTCCATGTATTAATTAGGCATGTTCAAACTGGTTCTGTGACTGTTACCATGGTGACACAATAATCTATGTTTTCCTAGAAATTTGTGGATTTTTTTTATAATATGTATTTACTACTGTTATTATTTTTTATTATTTTTGTCTTTTTATTTTTTAAGGCTACATCTGCAGCATATGAAAGTTCCCAGGCTAGGGGTCAAAGGGAGCTATAGCTGCTGGCCTACCCCACAGCCACAGCAATGCCAGATCTGAGCCACTTTTGTGACCTATACCACAGCTCATGGCAATGCTGGATCCTTAACCCACTGAGCTAGGCCAGGGATCGAACCTGTGTCCTCATGGAAACTAGTCAGATTTGTTTCTGCTGAGTCATCACAGAAAGGCTCTACTATTATTATTATTAACTAGGTGTTCCCTGACATATATTATACCCATATGTTTTGAAATGTAAAATGTGTGCTCTTTTGTGAAGGATGCCAGCTGGTTTGACAGATTTTATTTAAATAGAGACTTGTATTTATCTACTTTATCTTGGCTTCTGAGAGCAGTTGTATCTTTGACTCATGTCATGAGCCCTTATAACATAGCTTTATTACTCTCACAAATATTATGTAACTCTAAGTTAATGATGATGTTTAAGCTATTATAGACATTATGAATTCACATCATGACACGTGATAGTTTGAAGAGTAAAATCTTCCTCGATCAATATATTTGTTCAGTTTCCTGGTAGGAATTTTTTTTTCCAAAATTTCTGAAGAAAAAAATTTCTATTTTTTGTAAATCTCATTAATTTGAAAATACAAGGAAAAAGCTACAAAAACATATGTGCATTGGGAATAACAATGTTTCAATTTAAACTAATAATGTAAACAAAATTTTGCAAGTAAAACTTACTTTAGTTGACATTAAAGACCTTTCAAAGATGGATATTCATGTAAGCCATTAATTTAACAATAACAATTTTTATTTTTGGCAGTTAACCCTACTTGGCATGCTTCATTAGCCTGGTTAGAATTTCTTATAGTAATAAACCAAATTAAAAATATAGTGCAGTATTTTAAAGATACAAATTGATCTTCATCCCAATAGTGTAAATTAGCAGTTTTAATAAACTGCTTGAAGAAGTAATGCAGAAGAGTTCCCGTTATGGCACAACAGAAACGAATCCGATTAGTAACCCTGAGATTGCAGGTTCAATCCCTGGCCTTGCTCAGTGGGTTAGGGATCCGGCGTTGCGGTGAGTTGTGGTGTGGGTTGCAGATGAGGCTCGGATCCCCCGCTTGCTGTGGCTATGACGTAGGCCCGCAGCTGTAGCTCTGATTGGACCCCTAGCCTGGGAACCTCCACATGCTGCGGGTGTGGCCCTAAAATGACAAAAAAAAAAGGTAATGCGGAAAAATTAATCTAGAATTAGGCGTCAGAATGTCTTAACTCTCAGCACTGTACTATGTAGCTACTTTTCCTTTCACAAACTAATTGATCTCCCTGGCTTTAACTAGTACTACAACTACTTTGATAATAAAAATATATCCTTTAATATACATATATAGAGGGAACATTCTTTGGATAATTTTATTGTATGCATCGAAATTATAATATTTAGTTGATTCATAATAGAAACAGAATTAGTAAAATTTGTTCAAAAACATTGTTGCCCTCCATTTTACTCTGAGAGTACGAAACAGTTATTTGCAAAGTTCCTGAATCACTAAGCAGAAGACCTTTGATGTTTGAGGGCATCATTTAATATATGGAACCTTCTTATTATAATATCAGATTCAATGTGTTCTCAGCAAGTGAAAATTTTTATCTGCACGATAACATCAAGATTCCTTAGGAAGTTATTCTATAATGTCTACAACGTATATTGGTGTATTCCTGTACCATCTCTCATTCCTCTTTCTCTCTCTTGTGATATTCTAAGTAAATTAATGACTGATGGTTCCTCACTTGTAACTGTTTACCTCAGTGCTTCAGTCACATATATATATTTTTTTTTCCGGTAAAACGACTTTATCCTCCTTATACTTGTCAAGTCTAACTCATACTTTTTACTAAATCACAGTAACAACACTTATCTCCTTCTCGCTTGTATTGGAATGACTTATATAATTTTGGTAAAGAGATGTTAATAAATAAATAGCATCATTTGTATAAGACCTTTCCTCTCTATGTCTTACTTATCTAAACTTCTGGATTAGTACTTGCCCTGTGGCTAAGTGGGTTAAAGATCTGATTTTGCCACTGCAGTGGCTCAGGTTGCTGCCATGGCATGGGTTTAATCCCTGGCCCAGTAACTAAATAAACAGTTAATTAAACCTCCTGATTAGTCATAAATAGATACAATTAGCAACTTAAATGATAAAAACAGAAGTATTTTCACAAAATAATCAAATTTGTGATAATTTAATCTAAAATATGTGTTAAATATCTGCTTCTCTTTCTTTGTAAGAAATATTTTTAGTATAAGAAACAGCTTAGGAGAATCTATTGGGAGTAAGTAGCTATAAACATAATTGCATATAGGATTTTCTAATGGCAGAGGCAAATAACAAGTGATGCTGGAGAAGAAGATATGAGGTTCTGATTATTAATCAGAATGATACTTTGTAGAGAAAAATCAAAAGATGATCATTAATTTAAATTTTAAATAACAAAGATTTATTGATAAAGTAAAGGGACAAGTTTTTAATAGCTGAGAAAATGAATAAGTTTAATGAATTCTTATGTGAATATATCACATTTGCTAAAGGTGTATTTTTTCTGAGATAAAAATTACCTTTAATCATTCGGCACTGTGCTTGCAAAAGTTCTAAAAAGTGATAAAATAGTAATGATACAATACATCTCAAAGTACTGTAACATCAAAAAAGAACTGGAATTAAGGCTGATACTTTATGGTTTGTATCAGATTTGTATGAGAATCAAGATTTTCTTGTTTATTTCCACCTTAAACTTTAAAGTTTCTGATAGTGAGTCTTGTGGTGTTAGAAACATTATTTTAGCAGTTATTAAAAAATTATTCTTTCTGAGTACACAAAAACTTGGTAAATTTGAATTTTCCTTGTGTGTTTGAATCTCAGAAGTTATATGGTAAAGAACAATGTGATGCTTAAAATTTAAGCAAGCATGAAGAATTACATTAGGCATCAATAAACTGCAAATTCCCAGGTCTCACAGCCAGATAACCTGATTCAGTAGGCTGGGGTTTAGGCCCAGGAATCTGCTTTTGGGTGATTTCAATATTGGATCAGGGAAGCAATGACAGATTTTTATCTGAAAAGAATATGGGCCAAGATCTATCCCCAGATACCTATTCTGTAGTGTAAATAAAGTCTGACATGTGTACAGAAACCTGGGTTTGATGTTGGCTCTACTTCATAGTTAAGCAAGGCTCATATTCCTGATTTTAACTTTTTCATGAATAACGGGAGATAAAAGTACCTAACTTTCAGACTATATGCACATATTAAAATAAGAACCTGTAGGAGTACCTCTGTAGCTCAGCAGGCTAAGGATCCAACATTATCACTGCTGTGGCTCAGGTGGCTGCTGTGGTTTGTCTTCAGTCCCTGGGCCAGGAACTTTTGCATGCCATGGGCATGGCCAAAAAAGAAAAATAAATAAATAAATAAATAAGAACCTGTAAAATAGAAGGAAACTAATAAGCATTAATTGTCTATATCCCTTGCCCCTTTATAATAATGTTTTGGACTGGTGTCAGTTATAATAGCCCGCAATATCTCTAAGGTCGTGGACGAGGTCCTGCTGGGAAAGAGACTGTGCTTTCTCAAACATGTGAGGTAGAGACGGAGCACTGGGTAGTCCAGAGCTCAGGAAGAATATATCGTAATATGAGAATTTATCATAAGTTCTAAATTGATTAACTGAGCAGTGTTGGGTATTCAGTGATCAGGTGGGATATGTTTCCTTATAGGGAAAGCCAACCTCACCGAGTAGAGAGGGTGAGGATGGTGGAAACGTTGTTTGTTGGTTAGTATCAGTAAACAAAAGAGGAATTTCTAGCCACAGACCAAAGTTTATCTAATTAATTTGAAATTGCTTTACCTATATCTCATTAATCTCTTGAGCTTAATGGAGGCAGAATGTCTGTCATGACAAGTACATTATGGTTAGTCTGTAAGCTCAGGGTTAATCTGTATTGACTATAGATTCTATTAAGGCCCTTCTTTTTCCTGGGACAGGTTTTTTTTTTTTTCTTTTCCTTTCCTTTCCTTTCCTTTCCTTTCCTTTCCTTTCCTTTCCTTTCCTTTCCTTTCCTTTCCTTTCTTTTCATTTCTTTTCTTTTCCTTTTAGGGCTGTACACACAGCATATGGAGGTTCCCAGGCTAGGGATTGAATCAGAGCTGTAGCTACCAGCCAATACCACAGCCACAGCAACACGGGATCCAAGCTGTGTCTGCTACCTACACCACAGCTCACAGCGATGCCAGATCCTTAACCCCCTGAGCAAGGCCAGGGATCAAACCTGCATCCTCGCGGGTACTAGTCAGATTTGTTTCTGCTGAGCCAGGATGGGAACTCCTCCTTTGACAGTTTTAATGATAAGGCACCTTGAACTAGGCTGGGGAGGCTGACCCACGGTTATCCTCACAGGCTTCCACTGAGGTCTACAGTCCTCAGATTTATAGTCCTCCAGGTCAGCCATTGATCAACCTCCTGGTTTTGCAGATAGAGGGTGGAGTAGCTTCAAGGTCCCAATTTTTTTGTACACTTCTGCAAACTTGCTGCCATTTGGCCTCTGGTTGGCAAGATTTCCTCATCACAAGTACAAAACTGTTTTCCACACATGACAACTCTCCCTCAGCCAACATCTATGTCTCTTGCAAGCCTGGGGTCCTGTAAGGCTTTTAATTTTTGGCTCAGTCAGCAGATGTCTCATATAGCCATTGCTTCTAGAAAACCAAAGAACCATGTTCCGGCCCTGGTTCAGCTCTAATGATTACTGTTCTTCCAAAGTCAAGGGCATGTATATACTCTTATCACAAAGTGGCTCAAATTGAGCCTTTTTTCTGATACCACCATCAGAACCTTCTTGGTGACATGGGGAGAGGATTTTCACCTTGTCTCTGATACACACACTATTTCCATTTATTTGTCTATTGTTCTCTTCCACACTGCCTCTACCCAGTTCGGGGAAACATTCAGTTCCCCATATAATACGTCACCGTGGGCCAAAGTAAGGAAAAATCTCAAGAAAATAAATATTTCATTCTGACCTAAATTTTGCTATTCCTGTTGATTATGTTGGGATCTTGCTTTAGGAATGCTCAAACAGCCTTTTATGTAATACTTTTATCTTTCTAGTCCCTTTGTCTTAAATTTTCAATTTGTTTGGAAACCAAAAAACTGACTTTCTTTTCTTATGCCTGTAGTATCCATTCTATCCTCAATTAGCTGCCTTTCTACATCAGATCAAAATTCAAGGAACACAAGTTCCCACTGACCCTCACCCCATCTCAAAGCTCCAAACCTGGAAAGTGTCCAGATTAACTGCCTCCACAAGGGACTTAATATTTGTCCCTCTCCTTTCCTCAGATTCATATGTTGAAAACTTAATCTCAATGTGATTGTATTTGGAGGTGGGAGGTAATTAGGTCAAAAGTGTCCTCATGAGCATATATCAGATTGGGAATTCCTTGTGGTGCAGCAGGTTGAGGATCCTCTCCTATCACTGCAGTGGCTTTGGTTGCTGCTGTGGCATGGGATCAGTCCCTGGCCCTAGAACTTCCACATGCTGTGGTTTTGGCCAAAAAAGAAAAAAGAATATATCAGTGTGTTAGCTCCCTTTCCACCTTTCCACTATTTCAAGATAACAAGGAGATGTTGTCAGTCTGCAATCAGAATGGGGCCTTCACCAGAATCTGATCATGTAGGCATCACGATCTTGGACTTTCAGAATCTGATCATGTAGGCATCATGATCTTGGACTTTCAATCTCCAAAAATGTGAGAAAAAAATCTGGTTTTGGTAAAACACCCAGCTTATGATATTTTGTCATAGCAATCCAAACTAAGACACCTTTTTACCCTTCATAACAATGCAGCTGTTTGTAGGTAATTTTTTTCTACTTATTAGTTTTATCACAAATTGAGACAGTGAGAGAAAATAATAATAAAATATTAACGGTCACTGACCCAAAACAAAGAGACTGCCAGATATTTCTCCAGCAAAGATGATTTCATTCAGATCAGAAGAGAGCTGCAATTCAAGGTTACATGTGGCAACCATTGTGAGCCACATGTAACTTTCTCCAGGGCGAAGGAAGGAGAAAGGCTTTATAAAGCTGAAAAGGAAGTTGGCGGGGCTACTGTAAACAAAGAGCCCAAGGCTTTTCATTGCCTGAGCTCCTGCCAGGAAGGAGGAGGAGTCTTTCTTCTTCCTGTTGGACTCTTCTGTCATCACGGGACTTGGGAATTCCTCCTTGTGGTCTTCCAACCCTATTTAGTTGAGGTTTCTGTTTATTAGTTTTTTAAAAGTATAACAATAATAGTAATGTCATTTTTAATAAAGTGTTAATTCATTGAGTTCCCACTATGTACCAAGCATTTTCTAAGTCACATGAACTAACAAATCTTTTATAGAAGGACTAAGTCCATTCATGAATTTGTAGCTGAAGTTAAAAGAATATATATATAAAATACTTAACCCAATGTCTAATTCATGATAAGCAATCAAAAAATGATGACTGTGAAATAAATCAGAATGTGAAAGTGATATACCTTTTTCATAATTTTATGTGAATTAATCAGAAAAATCATAAGTTATGTAGTAAAATTCTTGTGTAATTCCAATTATACTATATGGTATATGTATGTTACAGTGAACTTTGCTTACTTACCATTTTATATCCATGATACCATGGATAGCTCAGAATATGGCATTACAGATTTTGTTTTGAAAGTTAAATAAGCATAGCTATTGCTGATATACAAAGATTTACATTTGTTAGCTATGTGATATTGAACAAATAATTAAACTCCTGTAGTCTCAATTTCCATGCCTATGGAAGTGGATTATAAAAACTGCAGCTCTGGAGTTCCCGTCTTGGCTCAGGGATTAATGACTCCAACTAATGTCCATGAGGACGCAGGATCAATTCCTGGCCTTGCTCGGTGGGTTAAGGATCCAGTATTGCCGTGAGCTGTAGTGTAGTTCACAGACACGGCTCGGATCCCGCGTTGCTGTGGCTTTGGCATAGGCCAGCAGCAACAGCTCCAATTCAACCCCTATTCTGAGAACCTCCATATGCTGGGCCCTAAAAAGACAAAAAGCAAACAAACAAACAAAAACTGCAGTTCTGGGTTATTTTGGCAACTTACTTTGAGAAAAAATGTGAAGTTCTAAGCTAGTTCCAGGCACACGGTGGTGCTTTGTAGATGGATTATAGTTATGATACTTATAAACTCATATATAACTGTGCATATTTTACACACATTTGTGTTTGTTTATTTATTTAACACAATTATAGTAGTGTGCATGTGTCTGTGTGTGTGTCAATGTGTGTGAAAAGAGAGACAGAGACAGGGAAGGAGGGAGGGAGAGAATGTTCTTTAATCTTATGGGAACGGATGCTTTGAGAATCTGATGAAAAATATAGAATTTCCCTCAAGAAAAATGTGCAAATACACCTACTCTCTAACTAATTTTTATTTTTGACAATTAATTCTACTTGGCAGACCCCATTAGCCTGGTTATAGCCTAAACCTGACTAAAAGCAAAAATATGAAGCAATGCAAAACAGAAACTATGTGGCTGCTCCAAATGTTAGTTAGGTTCAGAACTAACAAGCCATTCATTTCTTTCAAATCCTTTATGCTTAGCAAGATCTTTCAGATGATTGCAGTTTTTGTAATGATGATGTTTTTTACTGATTTACCCCTGGAACTGTGGCTTTTATTCACTCCAGAGGAAAAAACTAAGAACTCTGTCCTAATGCAGAATGTTTTCTAATGGGGGCTCCAGACTGGTTCTGCCTGAGACCCAGACAATCAAATAACGGCCAATATATTGACACTTGCAGTAAATAGTTTCATATTTGGATCATTAGGCTCTTCTCTCCGAGTTTGGATTTGTATATCCAAAATCTGAGACGACTGCAAGGATGGACTGTCCCACCACTCACTACCTCTCTAAAATTGTGTATGAGCAGAAAGCCAGTTTCAAGAAGTAAACATTTGAATGGGGCAGTGGCCCACTGACAAAACCAGAGACTCAGGAACATTGAGAAATGTTGCTTTTAAAAAAGCAGTATTTTTCAATAATCCTGATTATTCATTTTTATTTTGGTCCAACTATTATTAAGGTTTTCTAAACGCACTTTTTACAAAAAGGTATCTTTTTTTTAACACCTGCTTGAGGATTAACTCTAGCACAAATAGGATTCTAAGGATGTATCTCTACTGACAAATTAAATTCTAGAAAAAGATTTAGATGTTAGAGTAATGGTTTTGAATTTTTAAGAGCATCTTTAAAGAAAAGATTTCTACAATATTCAGTTTTGGCATACCACCAAGAATAAAGATGCTTCTTTCCTATAGCTATTGTTTGGAAAGTAGAGAGGGCATAAGTAACATTTTAAGGATTCACTGAAGCACAACTTCAAACAACATAACTAGTTGGGACTTGCTGGGAAACAAGGTCTCAGACAAATCAGCCTAGCAGGTGGCACTGAGGAGCCAAATAGTTGTTTCCAGTGTTACCTTCAGGAAAAATACAAGAAGAGATAGAATCTCAAGCAAAAACTGGCTGCAGCAAGGGACACTGTTCATAAGCACATGGAGCGTACAGAGTTGCTGCTTCTGCCCTGAAATTTTTTTTAATAATTTTCCCCCGTGCACACTGATTCTTACATATGATCCACTTAAAATTTTTGTTTTTCTGTTTCTATGAAAAATGCCATTGGAATTTTGATATGTATTGCACTGAATCTGTAGATTGCTTTGGGTAATATGGGCATTTTAATAATACTATTTCTTCCAGTCCATGGTCATAGAATATCTTTGTGTTTCCATGTGTCTTTTTCAGTTTCTTTCATCAATATCTAACAGTTTTCAGTGTATAATTCTTCCACTTGCTTTGTTAAATTTATTTCTATTCTTCTGCTTTATCTAGTTTGCTGTTAAACCTTACTAGTGTGCTTTTCAGTTTGGTTATTATATTCTTCAGCTCTGGCTTTCTGTTTATATTCTCTATATTTCTTATATCCTCTACCTCTTTGTTGTAGTTCTCTCTGTATTTATTCATTCTTTTCTCAAGTTTGATGGTCATCTTTATTATCATTTCCTTGAACTCTTCATCACATGTATTACCTATCTCCATGCATTTCTTTAAGTTTGTTCCTTTCCCTCATTTATCTTGAGCTTTTATTTGGACCATTTTTCTCTGTTTCCTTGCTTTGCTTGACTCTAAGTGTTTCTGTGTGTTAAGTGAAAAAGCCATCTCTCCCAATCTTAAAGGAGTAGCTCTGTGTAGGCAATGAATCTGAATTGTTTAACCATTCTTTAGTTCTTGGTTGTCTCTCAAACAGTCTCTCTAATTGGCCAGTTTAGCTGAAAAACTCATTGCTGCTAATCACCAGAGTCTGGCTATCAAGGAGTCACTCTCCATGTGGGCTATTTGTCCCTGTTGGCTTTGCTGGGCTACAGTAGCCCACCCACATCTGGAGGGACCATGGCAGCAAAGCAGAGGAGTGGGCACTAGCAGGTTGGTGTGAGAATGCAAAAATAGTGCCCACCAGCACTGACAATAGCAAGACAGAGGGATCACAAAAAAGGCGCTGCCAGGACCTCTACCCCTAGAGAGAGTTCCAACAGGTTTTCACCCCTCTGGCAGAAGCTTCAGGATATGAAAATTGATCTCCTTGACCTAGTTTCTAGACTTTTTTCAGAGTGCTGCTTTTCCCTGGGTCCTGGGTTAGTGAGACTGTGCAGGATCCCTTTGAAGCAGAATCTTCATTCCCTACAGTCCTATAGTTCTTGTGGACATAAACCCCATTGATTTTCAAAAGCCTGGTGTTTTAGGCGCTCATCTCTCTCAAGATTCTAAGGATTACTGTGCCTGATGTACAGCACAAATCTCTTGCTCTTCAGGGAGAAGTCCCATACCTGTAAAATTCCCCTCACCATGCCAAGGGTGGGATTTTTGGCAAGGAAACCATTTAGTGACCTACGTATCCTCCCCTTTGGGGAATCTTGTTTTTATTCTGCAACTTAAGCAAATTTTCTCTCAGGAGGTTATATAGAAACTCTTCAACACTGGAGTGTCACTGGAGAGGGAGACATTCTTAAATATTACTATCATTGAATGTCTTTTATCAGTACAGTCCATAAATGGGGATGATTAAACTGGAAAAAGGTCTGTTTCCATGAAGTCCTATAGTGAAGAATTAGCCTCACCTAACCAGAAAAAGTTGAGGTAATACTGAGTGTGGATTTTTTAGGGATAATATGCTAGTAAGTCATAATACCAATGATTTAAAGCATGCATCCACACATATAGGTACATGTATATGTGTATGTGTTAAAAACAAATGGTCTTATAATTTTATATCATATCGGGAGTGAATAAATAAATTTAATTATAATAAAATGTTATATTTTGCCTGTGAGTACTCTTATACACTGGTACTAAAAGTCAAAATTCCCATGATGGTTGTGGAATGTAATTCTGCAATATGTATTACTGAGGTCCTTAAAATCTTTAAAATCATTGGCCTCTGAATTCTAATTTTAGTAATCTAAACAAATTAAAAATAAAAAATCGTAAGACAGTGCACTGGAAGATGCTCACTTCAGCACTGAAATATTGCTAAACTATGCTAAAATTAAAATTTCAATCAGGACACAAATATAAAATGCATATGATATTCCAAATATAGAAGAGTACAGTCATATTTTACAATGGGTATTTCCAGAAATAAGTAGTCAGTTCCACGCCTCTTGAATCCCTCAGCCATAGCACAGATATATATATATATGTGTGTGTGTGTATATATATATATATATATATATATATATGTATGTATATATGATGTTTTTATATATGAATTAAGACACCATGACAAAAATTTGTGACTGGCACTACATACCTATGGGTAAGTCATTTTGGCAGTTTTATCATTTCCAAAGTAGATTGAAAGATATAAATTCTCTTTTTTTTCTCTCTCTTAATGGATTTTATTTCAGTTATAGGTGTACATAAATCATCACAAGTCAATTTTACAGATTTTGTATCCCAAACCCACAGTGCATCCCCCCACCGCCCCAGATTGTCTTATTTGAAAAACCAAGGTTTTCCAAAGTCTGTGAGTCATTGTCTGTTCTGTAAGAAGGTTCATTGTGTCTTTTTAGTTTCCACATGTAAGCGGTAGCATTGGGTGTTGCTGTCTAATTGTCTGACTGGTTTCACTTTGCATGATAATTTCTAAGTCCATCCATGTTGCTATAAATGTTGGTAATT
>PVHT021183693.1:23480667-23556546 GCA_004024745.2 Catagonus wagneri
CCCGCGGCCATAAAATGACAAAAAGCAAAAAAAAAAAAAAAAAAAAAAAAAAAAAAAAAAAAAAAAAAAAAAAAAAAAAAACTGCTCATAGGCTTACAGATGCACAACTGGCAGGGCAAACTTGCAAAGCTTACACATTACAGTTTTTCTTTCTTGTTTCTGTTTGTTTTGGAAGGAAGAAAAACCCTGAGATCTCTCCTGGACATGCTTAGGATCAGTGAAGCCTTTGTGGAGGTGTATGCATATATATATATATGCATTGGGGTTTTATCCTTTCAGTTGTTCTATGGTACTCTTACATTTAGCACTTTTTGTGTTAATTTCCAGCTATTTTTACATTTTTAAATTATTTTTCCAGCTATTTTTACATTTTAAAATTATTTATTCTTAAAAATTTTAATTGAAGTATAGTTTATGTAAACTATAATAATCTCTAGTTGCATCCATGTCACTTCAACTGGCATTATTTCATTCTATTTTATGGCTGAGTAATATTCCATTGCATGTATGTACCACACTTCTTTGTCTAGTCATTTGTTGATGGACATTTAGGTTATTTTCGTATCAGCTATTGTGAGTGGTGCAGCTATGAACACAGGAGTTTATGTATCTTTTTTAATTTTTTTTATCTTTTTATGGCCACTCCCACGGCCTATGGAGGTTTCCATGCTAGGGATCAAATCAGAACTGTAGCCTTTGGCTTATATCACAGTCACAGCAATTCAGGATCTGAGCTGCTTATGCAAACTACACCACAGCCCACAGCAGTGCCAGATCCTTAACCCACTGAGAGAGGTCAGGGATTGAACCTGCATCCTCATGGAAATTAAGCCCTAGTCAGTCACATTGTTTGAAAATACTTTTTGAAATCCTATTAAGTTGTCTTTTTGCTTCGTTTCTTTTGCTGTGCAAACAGTCCCATTTATTTATTTTTTATTTCTGTTGCTTTGGGAGAGAGATATTTTTGCATTCTTAAACTCTGTTCTCTGCCACCTGAACATATAAGGCTATGGTTCTATGATACTATGTAGCTGTGGTATAGAGATTTGCAACTAAAGCCTCAAGGCAAGAGAACCACCAGCTGTAAATTCTACCCTTTTATTTCCCAGTCTTTCAGAGGCCAACTACCTCCTAGCTTCTATCTGCTCTTGGTTTCTTACTATTGACTTCAAATAATTCTGCTTTCTTATATTTTGTTCAAATTTCATAATTTTACTTTCTGTGATGTGTTCTTCAAATTATATTTCTTCACTGCTGCTCATATACTTTTTAGATAAGTAGAATGGTGAAAATTTAAATGCCTGAAAATACTAGTCAAACTTTCATACCCTTTATAACCTCATTTTGCAGGTCTCATAGATCACCATAATCACTTACTTGAAAGAATTCTAGTTTAACTATTTGCAACAAAGCATGTTTCAGTTGTCAGGAAAACATCAGGGGTAGAGTAAAGATTTTCAATTTATTTTTGATGTTTATCTGCTAGCCACTTTTATACTTCACATCTCCCTATTTCCCTTCTGCCTTTCATATTAACAAGCAAATACAAAAATGTCTTGAGAGAACAAGTAAAGGAAATTCATTGGGTTTTTTTAAAGATGGTTAGTGGTGAAGCCAGGTGAGGGCTACTGTGCATGGTTTACACTTCCCACTAGTGCTAAAGGAAGGAGAAGCTGATTAGGGGTTACAATGCGAGACTGTGAACACAGAGAAGTAAAGATTCAGGGCTATTTTATAATAAATCTCATACATTTATATTGCATGTTAATATATAATAACTCAGAATATTTAACAGTAATTCCCCATATCCTCTCTCCTCCAACTCTTGGAAAATAAATGTATCCTGAAATTTGACTTATAAAGTTGACTTATGGGATATGAGCACATACCCATTAACTGTCTCCTTGAAGAAACAAAATGGTATATAAATGAAAACAAAACTTGACATTAACTAAGCTTATACTATATGCATATGTAGAATTAAATATTTTGCCTTCAGGGAAAAAGTATGGTGAGGAGAAAAAATAAATAAATAGATGATGGGTCTGAATTATCGGCTCACTCTGTGAAGTGGTCACCCTGGCCCATTAATTTGAACCTATCTGCTGCTTCTAGGATGTACATCTGTTAGTTTTTGAATGCCAGAGTTTATAATTCATGCCAAAATTTTGTCTTATTCTGGCATCATATTTTAGAAGTATAGTCAGATGGCCAAGCAAATATGGTGTAGCATTTCACTCAGCAGGTTTCCAGGTGATTTTCCAGCCAAGCTCTAGCATTCCCAGTTGCCACAGTGTTATTCTGTTCAGGTGTTCGAGTTTACTCTCTGGGAACTCATCAATTTCCCTAGTGGTTTTTAAACAACTAAGGTGTGATAATGGTAGAAAAACAACAATCAACATCCATTTCTCACCTCAGTACATTCTTACATGCTGTTTCCTTTCCTTGGAATACCTTACTTTCTCTTTTTATATCTGAATAATTCTTATCTGTATTTTAAAATTTAGTCCAAGCATCATTCCCAATGGGAAAAATTTCTGCAACCGCATTAACACAATTTCAGTCTTATACTCTCAATTCTGTATACCCTGAGCTCCTTATATTTACTTGTATTACACTAATTGTAATCGTCAGTTTACTTTACGTCCCCTGTACAATTATGTAAACTTCTTGAAGAAAAGACCTTTGTGGCAAAGACAGTTCCTGGCTTATATTTATTTAATAGACAAATGGATCCCTGAAAGTGTATCATTAATGACTACAGAATTCTGAGGACTTCTGGAGGAGCCAAAAATGGTACTGGTGAACGCTGTTCTTCGTTAAATGATGGGATCTCCATTAGCCATACTAAACTCTAATTTTCTTTTTCTTTTTAGGGCCACACCTGCAGCAAATGTAGGTTCCCAGGCTAGGGATTGAATCATAGCTGCCGCTGCTGGCCTATGCCACAGCTGAAGCAATGCCAGATCCAAAGCTACATCTGCAACCTACTCCACAGCTTGCAGGAACACTGGATCCTTAACACACTGAGCAAGACCAGGGATTGAACTCATATCCTCATGGATTCTAGTCAGGTTCTTAACCTACTATGCCACAATGGTAGCTTCCTTATTTTCTAATACTAAAAAAGACCTCATATTCAGTGGAGTTTGTTCTGAAGACTGTCATTATAACTTGTAATTTGCTAAGTATGGAAAATAAAGGTGTAAATACAGACTAAATAAAATCATAGAAAATTTTGATTGAACCATGTGAGTGCAGGACATTTGCCATGTAACATAATTTTTCCAGTGAAAAATGCAATAAATTATCTTGTTTCTTCTTATAACATGCTACTAATTTTGATTTTCCAAGTAAACAGATAATGATTTAAAATTATGCATTAAAAATATTTTAGACTTTGCTCTGAAATTACGGTACTTACTAGGTTCCAGAATTATGTGAAGTCTGGTTTATATTAGATTGCACTTCTCTTTTACCCAAGCAGTTTATAGATTTTTATACAAAATAAAATTATAGGTAAATATTTTCATATAGTTATATATTTAGTTATATGTAGCTTTCTTTTTTGTAAAAATAAATGTGTGTGTTGTGTATATGTGTCTATGCAAATAAAGACAAGAAATGATAAAATGTGTACCTCTAAAAACTGTACCTAACTATTTCTTCAAATGTTCTAATGCATTCAGATTGATATGGAACTATAAATTAATTTTGTAAAAAGTTAGCTATCTAATGCTATGCCTGGTTTTATACATGTAGAAAAATAAAATTTTAACCTTTTTATTTTATGCACACGTAATTTCTGATCATGAAAATACAAGTATACATGTGGAAGATTTAATGCTGAATTTCTAAATTTTTATTTCAATGTAGTAACATTAGCGTAAGCATGGAAAAAAATTGTTATTCCTTTTACTCTCTCTGTCTCCCTCTGACTCTCTGTCTCTATCTCTTGCTCTCAATTTAGAAAGCAGAAGATTATATGATTCACAGTTTCTCATGTCCTATGGAAAAAATAATTAAAAGAGAAGAATGTAGACCCACCAAAGGGCAAACCTTACTTTAATAGCTCTCTTGAGATATGAGTGACGTAAAATAAAATGCATACATGTAAAGTAGCACAGTTTGACAAGTTTTGACATATATGCCCACGAAACCATAACAGAAAAATCAAGATAATGAACATTTTAAACAATTCCAGATATTTCCTTGTGACTATTTGATTTTTTAGAGTTTTATTGAATGAATCATATAGTATGTATTCTATACTGTGTGGATTAGTTCACTCAATGTAATTTTTTCAGGTTGATCCATTTTATGGTATGTATCCATAGTACATTGTTTTTAATTTCACTCCATGAGTAAGCCACAATTTCTTTTTTTTTTTTTTTTTTACATGCCCCATCACAGATTTCTTGTGCTTTGGAACACTGTGCAGCACTTCAGCACCATGCTAAGGGTCCATTTTAAATAGTGAAGTCATCAACAAAAGCACAGAAGTGCAAATATGTGGCACTAAATAGAGACTGGTATCTTACTAACTCATTTATCAGGTGATAGAGCTTCTTTGTACATTTTTCCCCCTAAACATTTGTCATCTGCAAATAGAGATGCAAATTTTGTTGTTTTTTTTCCCTCTTCTTTCATTTTGATTTTTCTCTCTTTTAAAAAATTCTCGGTAGAAATTCCCATTGTGGCTCAGTGGCAGTGAACCTGACTAGTATACGTGAGGACACGGGTTTGATCCTCGGCCTTGCCATGAGCTGTGATGTAGGTTGCAGACATGGCTTGGCATGTTGCTGTGGCTGTCGTGTAGGCCTGCAGCTGCAGCTCCAATTCGATCTGTAGCCTGGGAATTTCCATATGCCACGGGTGCAGCCCTCTTGGTGTGGTCTCCTCTTTGTCTTCTGGAGTAGAATATCTTTTTTGGAAGTTTACAGTCCATTTGGTTGAAGGCTGCTCGGCATTTGGTTGTAGTTTTGTTGTTTTTCTGGGAGAGAAGTTGAGCTCCAATCCTTCTATTCCTGCATCTTAATCCAATCTCCGGGTAAGCCACAATTTCTGTTTTTTATTCATCTGTTGCTAGACTTTTATGTTATTTCCAATTTGGGGCTGTTGCAAATAAAGCTTCATTGAATATTTTTGGGCAAATAGTTTTCCCTTTTCTTGAGTAAATAGGAATGGAAATATTTAATCATGCATTAATGTATGTTTACCTTTCTAAGAAATCATGATGCTATTTTCCGAAGTGGTTGTACCATTTTAAACTCTTATCAAAAATATATGATACATGTATGTTACAGCCTTCCTAACACTTGATAGAAGCAGGCTTTTTAATTTTGCCAATTCAAATAGTTGTTTACTGGCATACCATCATGATTTTTATTCATACTTTCATAACTAGTAGTAATGTTAACTTTTTATGTTATTTGTCATTGGTATATTTTTTGTTTTGTTTAAGCATATGTTCAAATATTTTGCACATTTGTGCAAATGAGATCTGTTTTGTTTTGTGCTCTTATAATTGAGTTTAGAGAGTTCTACACATATTTTCAATACAAGTTTCGTGTGTGTGTGTGTGTGTGTGTGTGTGTGTGTGTGTTTAGTCAGAGATATGCTTTGCAAATATTTTCTCCAAGTCTGGCTTGTCTTTTTCATTTTCTTAACATTATCCTACATATGGCAAAATGTTTTATTACATCCAAATTATATTTTTAATAGCCTTTATTTTAAAAAATCATATTTATAGAAGAATTACAAAGGTAGTACAAAGACTTTCTTTAATATTCCTCATGTAGTTTCCCTAATTTTAACATCATATATTAGTATGGCATGTTTCTTACAATTAATGAGCCATTATTAATACATTATCATTGATGTTTAAATACTAATCCTGTTTCCTAACTTTCTACTTAATGTCCCATTTTGGCATTCCATCTCAGATAATGAATTATACTTAATTGTCATGTTTCCTTAGGCTTCTATCTGTTGGCTGTGAGAGTTTCTTACACTTTCTTTGTCTTTGTTGACCTTGACAATTCTGAGGTGAGATTACTGGTCAGGTATTTTGTAGAATGTCCCTCAGTTGATGTTAATCTTATGTTAACCTTGATCACCTGTCCCAGGAAGTGAAGAATAGAACTTTTAGTATTTATGAAATCCAAGGTATTTTTTTTCCCCTCTGTATTTTGCTTTCTGGTGATGTGTCTGATAAGCCTCTCTTTAATTCAAGTTCACCAAGATTTTTTTTCTAACATTTTCTTATAGAGGTTTTATGATTTTAAGTTTTGCATTTTGGTCTATTAGTTATTTTGCATTGATTAATTAATTTTATAAGTGGTATCAACTATAGATTGAAGTTTATTTTTTGCATGTGAATATCCAGTTGGTCCAGCATCATTTATTGAAAATGGCATCCTTTTTCTACATATTGCTTAAACTATTGTTAAAAAATAAATTGTTATGTATGGGTGTATTTATTCTGGATTATCTTTCCTGTTACATTAATCTATGTGCCTATCATGACACCAATAGTATACTTTTGGTGTCATGTCTAAGTTTTGATTGTTGTGTCTAAGTCCTCAAACGTTTTTCTTTTTTTTAAAGCAGTTTTGTATATTCTAGGTCTGGGTTGCTATCTGAGATTGGGTGAAGAGTTGGGAGACAATAGGCCTGCTAACACTACCAGTAAAAGCCCACCTGCTGACATATGATGTGGGGCAGGCATGGTTTTTTCCAATATTAAGGATCAACTTCAGGTTTATGACCATAAATTTAAAGTAAGATTCCCCACAGTGCTTAGATATTTTTCTTCAGCCAAATTCAGTTACACAAACACAGTTATAAAATAGGCAAAGTAGATTCTGTAAAACTTTAATTTTTCTGAGTATAAGGAGAAGCAAGAGACATATCCAGGTGTCAAGGAGAGATCAAGGAATGATTAAATATAAGCCACAAAATGTAACATGGCTGATGCGGAAAGTCAGGAAATCAGATCTATGAGTGCTAATAAAAATTTGATAGGGTAAAATGATTATATGCCCTGGTGTAACCAAAAAGTATCAAAGGAGAGGCTATTGGGAGAATGGTCCAGAAAGACAGGAGCCAGAATGAGATAAAAGTAGTGTATACAGTAGAGTAAAGGATAAAATTAGTGGAGAATTAATACAGAATATTTAATAAGAATGATTGTGAACTAAAAGGTAACACTTTAAAAAAAAAAGAGAGAGAGATTGTTCTGGGAGTGGGAAGATAACTGTAACGATGAAGGCTGATAGGCATCCAATATACAGAAATCATTTTGAGGAGCATGGAAGGGAAATTTCTAAAGTTGGCAAGATAAGCAGTAAAGATATTTACACAACTACCTCCCATTCCCTCCCCAACCTCCATCTCAGCCCTAGGGATACACATGTACACACACAAACACAGGCACACACACACAAGAGTGTGGGAAAAAAAAACAAACAAATAACAATGAAAGAAAAAAATTCTTTAGAATGCTGCAGGGTAAGCAGTGTCCTCAGGGAGAGGCAGGTTTTCACTAGAGGAAGAAAGTAAGAGAATTGCTTGGATTGAAAATCTAAAGGGTTTTGCTGACAATAAACAGTAAATCTCAGAGGGCAAAATAGATAGGTTTCAGGAATTGGAAAGGGCTGACATGACAAAAAGAGATGGAATAGGAAATATACAGAGTGTCAGTGAAAGCTGGAGATACTGTATTGATTTTGTGGCAAAACCCCCACAAGAGAATCACCTTCACGGCAGAGGGCCCATGTGGTATTGGAGCACAGTTATTCTCTGTTCAGAAGTAAAAATATTCCTTTTGAGAAATAGCTGCTAACTTGCCACCAGGCCCTGGTGGAGACTAAGTACTGATGACAGTTTACCAAGAAACTGTGTCATTTGAGCAACTCAGTACAAAATGTATGATAAGTGATATACCTAGTCATAGCTGTGGGCATGTCTAAAAGCATGCAGGCCAAATTAGGAGAATATGAATCCCATTGGTGAATATCCCCTAAGAGGAGGGAATTTATAATATCAACAAGATTTCCTACTTTTTGGAAGTCATTTAGGATTTTCCCCAGCCATCCTAGCACTTACTTAATGAGCATATGAACAAAGAGGTCATGGAGGCTCACATGGCTCATCTCTCAACCATGCTATTGCCACTTCCAAGTGTCCAAAATTCCATCTGTAGTAATAAATCATGTGTATTCAGGTTGATACTATACTCAAGAGGGCACTGAATTGATTGGAATAGATCATTTCCTTTATGGAGGATACAGTGAAATTTCCTTACCAAAATAGTTGAGATTTTCAGTTTTCTTTCTCTGCTTGATATATTTTGTTTATTTTACCATTTTTTAACTTAATGATTGTTTCATGCATTGTCATGATTTAGGTATTAGAGTAGCCATATTTTGTCTGTGACAAGCCCCCAAATCTCCTTTTGGCTCACCACATTCAAGTTTATTTCTTGCTTATATCACAGTTCAATTCAGGTTGCTTTACTATCCTTAGTAGCTGTCCTTCAAGTAATATCTCAAGGATCCATCATTCCTCCATCTTTGCGTCAACATAATTTTTTTTTTTTTTTGGTCTTTGGTCATTTTAAGACTGCACCCGTGGCATATGGAGGTTCCCAGGCTAGGGGTCAAATGGGAGCTGTAGCCACCGGCCGATGCCACAGCCACAACAACGCAGGATCCGAGCTGTGTCTGCAACCTACACAACAGCTCACGACAACACCAGATCCTTACCCACTGAGTGGTGCCAGGGATTGAACCCACAACCTCATGGTTCCTAGTCGGATTCATTAACCACTGAGCTACGTTGGGAACTCCACATCACCGTAATCTTAAATAAGTCACCCGCAAACTTGCTGCTGACAGGAAAAGAAAGCAAATGTTATTGACCAAGTATTTTTTATTTTATTTTATTTTATTTATTTATATATATTTTTTGGCTTTCTAGGGCTGAACTCACAGCATATGGAGGTTCCCAGGCTAGGGGTCAGTTCGGAACTACAGCTGCCGGACTACGCCAGAGCCACAATGACGCAGGATCCGAGCCATGTCTGCAACCTACACCACAGCTCACAGCAATGCCGGATCTTTAACCCACTGAGCAAGGCCAGGGATCGAACCCTTATCCTTTTGGATACTAGGTTGGTTAACCACTGTGCGGCAACAGGAACTCCAAGGAATTTTGTAGGCAAGACTAGAAGTTGTATACATTCATTCCTGTTACATCCTATTGGCCAGAATATAAACCTATGATCCAAACCATATTACGGAATATATGGGAAAGAAAATGTGTGGATGCTGGCCAACTATATTTTATTTTTATTTTGGACTAAACAGTATCTCCGTCCTTTTTGCTCTGTTTGGGAAATTCTTGACCAGATGAACTTTGGAGAGATAAAGACAGAGTTTTTTTGTTTGTTTTCCCACAGTCTGATCCAGTGGTAGTAAATCATTTCAGAATTTTAATCTGGAAGAGAGAATAGCTGAAAATTTATGGTCAATGTATGTTACAGTTAACTCACTCTGACGTATCAAGCAAGAAATAATGATGCTTGATTTCAAACATTTCTGAAAATATTTGAGAATATAAATAATTTGACTTTCTAAATCAAGCTAAGGGTCTTATATAATAAAAAGTCAATGTTTAAGATCTAGAAATCTTCTGGGATCTGGTGACCATAAAACAGAATATTAAAATTTTGCAATAAAAATTAAAGAAGTGACATTTGGTTTCTGCCTGAGCATGTAAAGAGCTTGGAAGTAACCACTTAGATCTCTACAATAAAAAAAAAGCTAAAAAAAAACCAAAAAACCCCTGAACATCAATAACTCTCTGAGATTCAAGAGAATTGAGGTCACAGGGCAAACTGCCACTCCAGAAATTAGAGAGACAAATCCAGAGGATCACAGTTTACCAGAGCAGAATACAAGGCACAGAAACTTCTGTGGAAACTTTGTACTGCGGTAGGGAAACTGAAACTGTACTTGAATTACTGAAGGCTCATTGTAGATAGGTTTGAAACTTAAAAATTCCAGGGGTGACCGGCCTTAGAAGACCCATATGTATTTGTGATTATTTACCTTCAAATGCCCTACCAGGGTCTTATAGCAAAGGTCAGAGAAAAATCCCTTCATGCTACTGGCAGGAAGAGGCAGAAAGTAGCCATTGTGAAATACGACTGGAGCATTCTGTTCCTCTTAACAAGGCCGACATTCAAGAGAAATTGTTCTGCCAGAGTATACCTGACAGGAGTTTTGCCAAAGCCTAAACAACCAGGGGGAGGGGAATAAATAACTCCAGCCCTTTTTATGCTTCTGTGTGGTAGAAGAGAATACCTAACCCCAGTTCCTCTGATCTCCCATGTGGAAGAATGGAAATGCCGAACCCCAGCCTAAGCTGATCTTCCTCTCTCATCCGAGGGAAAAGCAAAAAGGAGAAGCACTTGTAAAGGTCATAGCCCATGAACATAGTTTACAGAAAGACTGAGATCTGGTTATAGGATTGTAGAATACTTCCAATCCATCCATACCTTGCTATTTCAATGAAGGCACACACAAGAAAAGAATCAGTGCTTTTGAAGAAATGTCAACAGAAAGTTATAAAATTAAATGTAGAAAAAAAAAGAATGTAAAAGACAGAACAGAATATGCAAGAACTGTGA
This sequence comes from Catagonus wagneri, assembly GCA_004024745.2. Lineage (NCBI taxonomy): Eukaryota > Metazoa > Chordata > Mammalia > Artiodactyla > Tayassuidae > Catagonus > Catagonus wagneri. Next base: position 23,491,364 of record PVHT021183693.1, read on the forward strand.
AATAATCATAAAAGGTACAACATATGTGTAGTGTGAATATTAGAAGAAAAAGGAACACATAAAATTTTGAAGTAATAAGGATTGACAGTTTCCCAAAATGAATGATAGGCACCAACCAGCAGATCCAGGGAGCTGGGAGAACACCAAGGAAACAAAATACCAAGACAGCCACACCTAGATATTTAACATTCAGATTTCAGAAAGTCAGACAAATAATTTCAAGTATATGTACCACATCTTCTTAATCCATTCATCTGTCCTTGGACATTTAGGTTGTTTCCATGTCTTGGCTATTGTGAACAGTGCTGCAATGAACATAGGGATGCCTGTATCTTTTTGAATGAATGTTTTGTCTGGATAAATGCCCAGGAGTGGGATTGCACTATAGTGATAGTTCTATATTTAGTTCTCTGAGATACCTCCATACTGTTTTCCATAATGGTTGTACCAATTTACATTCCCACCAACAGTGTAGGAGGATTCCTTTTTTTCCACACCTTCTCCAGCATTTGTTATTTGTAACTTATTAATGATAGCCATTCTGACTGCTGTAAGTTTTGATTTGCATTTCTGTAATAATTAGGGATGTTGAGCATTTTTTCATGTGCCTATTGGCCATCTGTATGTCTTCTTTAGAGAAATGTCTATTTCTTCTGCCCATTTTTCAATTGGATTGTTTGTGTTTTTGCTGTTGAGTTGTATGAGTTGTTTGTATGTTTTGGAGATTAAGTTCTTATCAGTTTTGCAACTATTTTCTACCATTCTGAAGGTTTTTGTTTTTTTTTTTTAATGGTTTCCTTTGCTGTGCAAAAACTTGTATGTTTGATTAGGTCCCATTGGTTAACTTTTGGTTTTATTTCTATTGCCTTTGGTGATTGACCTAAGAAAACATTTGTACGGTTGATGTCAGAGAATACTTTTCCTGTGTCCTCTTCTAGGAGTTTTATGATGTCTTGTCTTATGTTTAAGTCTTTAAGCCATGCTAAGTTTACTTTTGTGCATGGTGTGAGACTGAGTTTTAGTTGCAGCTGTCCAGTTTTCCCAGCACTGCTTGCTAAAGAGGCTCTTTCCCATTTTATATTCTTGTATCCTTTGTCAAAGATTACTTGATTGTTGGTGTCTGGGTTTATTTCTGGGTTCTCTATTCTGTTCCATTGGTCTGTATGCCTGTTTTTGTACCAGTGCTACACTTTCCTGAGTACTGTAGCTTTCTAGTATTGTCTGAAGCCTGGGAGATTATACCTTCTGCATTATTTTTCCCCCCTTGGGATTTCTTTGGCAATTTTTGGTCTTCTGTGGTTCCCTATAAATTTTTGGAATGTTTGTTCTAGGTCAGAGTGGATAAGCAATGGGGTCCTGCTTTGTAGCACAGGGAACTATATCCAATCACCACTTGTGATGGAACATGATGGAAGATATTATGAGAAAAAAAGAATGTATATATATATATATTTATATATATATATATATATAACTGGGGTCACTTTGCTGTACAGCAGAAATTGACAGAACATTATACATCAACTATAATAAAAATAAATAAAATAAAAATATCTAAAATGAAATAATCTTGAAAGAAAATAAACGGGAGAAACAAATCCTTAGTAATTAAGAAGCAAAAATTACATCGGACTTCTTTTTCATCAGTCAAAAAGAGAGAGTGAAAAATTTTAGGTACTGGAACAACAACAACAACAAAAAGAACACCAACCCAGAATCTTGCATTCAGCAAAATTATTCTTCAAAAGTCAAAAGGAAATAAAGACTCTCAGACAAACAAAATCTGAGTAAACGTCTTTCCAGCAGACCTACCTCACAAGAAATGTTCAAAGGAATTCTTCCTAAAGAAGAAAAATAAGGAAACTTGGAACTACATAATAAAAGGAAGATTATTAGAGAAAGACTAAATGAAGGTAAATAAATATTTTATTTTTCTCATTCTTAATTGATCCAACAGATAGTAGTTTGCTCACTCAAATAGCAACATTAATAGTCAATGACTGTAGCTCATTGAAAAGGGAAATGAATGACAACAATTTTAGTTTTATTCTTTCTTTCCTTCTTTTTCGTGGTTTTTTTTTGTGTGTGTGTGTGTGTGTGTGATTTTTAGGGCCCCACCCGCGGCATGTGGGGAATCCCAGACTAGGGGTCTAACAGGATCTGTAGCCACTGGCCTACGACGCAGCCACAGCAATGCAAGATCCGAGCCGCGTCTGCACTCTACACCACAGCTCATGGCAATGCCGGATCCTTAACCCACTGAGCAAGGCCAGGGATCGAACCCACAACCTCATGGTTTCAAGTCGGATTCATTAACCACTGCTCCACGACGGGAACTCCCTTTCCTTTTTTTTTTTTTTTTTTTTTTAAAGTTTGCACCAGCAGCATATGGAAGTTTCGAGGCTAGGGATCAAATTGAATCAGAGATATAGCTGCTGACCTAGGCCACAGCCACTGTAACGTCGGATCCATAATCCACTGAGTGAGGCCAGGGATGGAACTGGCATCCTCATGGACATTATGTCAGGTTCTTAACCCACTGAGCCACAATGAGAAGTCCAAATTGCAACAATTTTAAAAGGAGAGGGAGAAATTCTGAATAGTCTGCTATAAGGTACTTACTCACTGTGAATGATATGGTATTACCTAAAAGAGGACTTAGATTTGATATATATGTATACTGAAGACACAAATTACGAAAAATAAGTTAAAAATTATATTTGCTAAGCTAAGAAGAGAGATAAAAAGGAATTACAAAAATAATTAAAACCAATATAAAAGCAGGAAAAGAATGGAAGACAAAACAAAAGAAAGGAAGAAAGGAAAAAAGAAAGGTGGAAAGTAAGGAAAGAAGAAAGAAAAGAAAGGAGGAAGGAAAGAAAGAAAAGAAAGGAAGAGGCCTTCATCCATGTACGGGTGGCATTGTTCTCTCACATGCCAACAAGAATTCAGTTGTTTCTCTAATAATATGGCCATTTTGCTCTCTATATTCTTATACCTAAAGCTTAGTTTTAAGTCAACAATTTTGAATGACTACATTTAGATGTTTCGAAGATAAGTGAAACTTGTATTAAGCTTCATTACCTAAAATCATATACTTAATCTACATGTGTGACGAGAAGTACATTTTAAAATATTGCCCTCAAATTTATTAGAGCAATAGTGCATCAATATAAGACGTTGCTAAACTGACAATATTTCCTCATATTGTGCAATATATGTGTGATAGGCAGATTAATCATCCCTCCAAAGTGTTCACTTCCTAATTCCTGGAACTGATGAACATGTGTTTTTACATGGGAAATGAACTTTGCAGATGTGATTAAAGATATCTTGTGGGGATATTATTCTGGAATATTCTTTTTTCCACTGGGCTCAATATAAGCATCTTTATAAGCAAGAGATGGAAGCAGGGTAGTCAGAGGAAGAGAAGTGATGATGTAAACAGAAGTTGGAGTGAAGCAATTACTCATATGCAACATGGAGAGGGGAACACAGCCAAGGAATGCAGGTGGCCTACAGAAGATGGAAAAGGCAAGGAGAGTCCTCCAGAACCACCAGAAAGAAGGCAGGCCTGCCAGCACTTTCGTTTCAGCCCACTGAGACCCAAGTTGAACTTCTGACCTCCAGAACTGTAAAATAATAAACTTATGTTGTTTAATGCATCAAAATTTGTGGTATTTTTATTGCACCAGCAATAGGACACTAATAATATAAATGGGGAGATATATAGACATGGACATAGAAAGATATAACCATGAGGCATATTCTCTTCAATATTAAGTATTACAAAAGACATTACTGTACTTTATAAACTGTTATTTCATATTAAGGACTACTTATATTTTTATACTTTCATATTTCAGTTTGGGTTGCAAGAAGCCATATAAAGTATATACTTATCTTCAACTTTGATTTCTAGTATTATAATTTTTCTGATACTCTCCCACTATTACATGAATATCCTTTACAATGTCATTTACTGTATCTTCAACTTAATTACAGTATCATATTTATTGTAGAAATAAGTAGTTAAGAATATTTTAAAAAGAGTTTAAAAGAATGAACAATAATATGTGATTGATTTAATATATTTGGGTGGGGGTAAATAATTAAGATTTAACTGTCAAGAGTTTGAGTGTATATGATATTTTTAAATTTTTAAGTTCACAGTTAAAGTTAGTACTTGGTGTGCTGAATTGCAGCTTTATTTCTTCATAACAGAATTCAACATAGCCTACCATTTCCCGTTTGCATTGAAGCGAGGAGAAAAAAATAAAACTAAACTAAAACCTAGTAAATGAAAGTCACTTTCAGTCAATTCAAAACTTAAGCTGAGACATATTCATGCTTCTTCCTTTCCCCTCATTTGCTTTTTTTCTCTGGGTGTACCTGGGAAGAGAAAGGAGCTATTAATCATGTTGTCATCAGGGGGTGGTTTCTGAGCTTGAAGCAAATATGACTAGTCTGAAATATTGGTCTTATCTCTACCCATATCTGCTGTAATTTACCAGGCAGTGTGACATATGGTCCATTCTCAGCATCCAGGACCTGGAGGGGCACTCAGACTGCCCATCTAATCACTTGGCTCCATATTTTTTTTAATCTAGTCTCCAGCATGGAATATTTATCTTGCAGGCATTGCAGTCATCCCTTTATCTCATGACATAGTTTTCCTCAGGTAGGTGCATTTCTTCACATTCCCCAGTCCTCAGCTACTTTATCTGGTGCTTACAGGGGAGGAATGTGGATAAGGATAAACTTTTCAAACTTTTCCAAACCCTCAAAGAAGTGGTGGCAGAAGGCACTTCTGGAGTTATATGTATGCAAAAATGTAGAGATGTTTCATTGCCCAGGATGGGATGCAGCTCTCAGGCAAGTCAGAAATACACTATTTCATCATTCTCTTGCATCTTCCCTCTAAATGGTCTATTTATTTTTTTTTAATATTTATGACTTATATTACCCAGATTCTGGGTCTTGATATTTGAAGAGAACCCTTTGAAAAGTAACAAAAAAAACAAAAATTATTTCTCTCTCAATTAAATGCTTTTAAGAAAAATTGCTTCAGTTAAGGACTTAGCAAAGGTGAATTTGAAACTCAGATTGAGCCTGCTTTGTGAAGTAAAAACTGAAATTGAATCAATTGTCAGGAAGCTATGAGACAATGAGAAAAACTTAAAATAGTGAAAATTAAAACATAGCAGTTAATGTTTCAAGATCTGTGTCTCAGTACAGACAGAAATAGTGATGTCAAGGGATGTACTTCTTTGAGGAAGAAGAGGAGTAGTTTACTTTGACATGTACTTGCTGTAATATTGGAGAACTTAGTAGTATAGAGCATTTTGTTTTCACAATATGACTGTGCAATGGTATTAAGGCAAAGGTTCTGAGTTCTGGAGACAGTGTTTTTAAATCTAGGCTTGTCCACCTGCTTTATGTAACCCTGTGCAAGATAATTATTCTTTCTAAGCCTCAGTTTCTTCATCCTAGTAGTTGTAGGATTGTTATGAGTGAGTATAAAGCTGAATAATCCACATAAATATGCTGGTAATGTTATTAGCACACCTGTTAGCTATTATTCTTACTAGTATTGTGTTTGAAATCAAAAGAGCAGTGTACAGTTTTCAAAATATGCATAGCTGGCATACATAATGTATGAAATGCTACTGGTTAAGCTTTCTATTTATTTTGCAGACAATTTTCCTATCATTCTACTACGTATAGGTTCTCCAGTGATCTTAATGCTAGATAAGAAATTTATGCATATTTGAACCAAAAACGATCACAATGCACAGATGTAGAGAAGTTGTTACTTCCACTTTTTATGAATTTTATGTTCAAACACCACATAAACCCATCAATATTTATCAACATCCCTATGTTGGTTGAGATGAGGAGACTGTTTAGCTATGTGTAAAAACAGTCTTATCATTTAAATGGATTATATTTCTCAAAAATTTTTGAATTTTTTAAAATTTAAAGCTGTAATAAACTTTGAAACATTTTGAAAAGATATAGGGCTTTATTCAAAAATTTATTGGTGATTAAAATAAGCCAAAGGAAATGATGTAATTTTGCAAAAGTTGTGGAGTGACATAATTCAAGAAATTAATTATATATCTTAAATACACCTTTTAATATTTTTAATGTTATTTAGTATTTATTTCTGTTTAATTTATTTATTTCCTTCTGAAAAGAGAAAGACCAATACAGTGCATAACATAAAGAAAAACATTTCTTAGACTGAAAATTTCAAGAAGATAAATTTTCCATTTTCATATTATTTGAGAAGTTATCAGAGCAGAGTAGATTTTAAGATGGGAATAGGGAAATTTAAGTGATTAGAGAAGATATACACTATTACACTATGCTTTAAGATTTGTAGTTGTGTTTTTAATAGAAAACACAGCATTTGAGTTTTATCACTGTATATTTTATTATTTTTTTAAAAAACTTCCTCTAAACAGAACTCTGAGTTCTCAGGCAAACTCTGCAGGACAATTAAAGTCATTGATCCTCTCTGGTTGAGTGATATAATTCAGTCTTACTGAGAGAAACAGAGATTTCTCTCCACCCAACAGAATTTTATAAACTCCTATACCACAGCAGTGATGTTTTGGACAGGGACTAAGTATAGTAGCACTAGCTCCAGGCAGGTTTATCTTTGTAAATAAATTGAATCTTCACTTTGCTCACAGGCCCCATTTCATTTGACCAAAATTCTATAAGGCTTAGGTCTCCTTTAATTAGACTGTTCAGTTTCTTTTCAAAAAATGCTTCTAATAACATCGCTGCCTATATATACATGTGTGAATGAAGAGTTTGCAATCTGTAGTCCTTTCTACACTGAGTACATGAACCACAATTAGTACATGATTAAAGAATAAGTGGTCATTTTAAAACTTGTGTTTTAAAGCTCCTAGAGATAAATCTCACATTATTGTGGAGGCACCCTATGACTAGGTCCTCTTGGAAGTTTTATGGCAAAAAGAAAACCCATGGAACTCTTCATTATGTATTTCCTAAGGTCACTATACTATGTGCCTTCTCTTAACTTTTTAGTGTTCTTATGTTTGCTGTCTACCTAAAACGTTTATACATATTAGTCACAGTAACATTTTAACATAATATTTTATACTGTGCACTTTGTTCTCAACTTGTACTCTAGTCAGCAATATTTCCTGGAGAGTTTTTACATATCACTACATATAGAGTCACATCTTTCTTTTTGGCTTCTAGGGCAGTTATTTAGATTATATAATATGAATAAATCACATTTTGCCATTTACTTTTATAATGCACATTTAGAAAGCCTCCAGTTTCCTATTACTACAATAATGTTGCAGTGAAAGTCTCAAAGTACTATAGGAGGAGCATTTGTAAATTTCCTTAGAATAAATATCAAGTAGTTCAAATACTGGATTGCAGATAGTGTATCTTTTACATTGTAATAAATTCTGCCACATTTCTATCTAATAAAATTTTCACAGGCCCACCTAGATTCCAGTTAAGAGAATGTAGAATACAAATTTTGATGAAAGAGAGGCTGTCACATTATAGAAGATCATATGTGATGGGAGATGTCATTTAAATCAATTTTGTAAGTATAATCTGCACAATGGACTTGATAATGCAGTATTGTAGTACTACTGAGTTTCCAAATGTCTTTAAAAAATGCCTTATACCTGTATTCCATGCAGGCAAAACAATCAGCCAGACAAATTCATATGTAAAGATAGAAAGAAAAATGGTAAACCTTTTATAATATAATATAATATAATAAATAAGAATCTTTTATAATATAATAAAGGAGAATATTTAAGATCTTGAGAGAGAATAGAATTACTTTAAAAAGAAAAAATATCACTAACCATAAGCAACACAGATTGATATATATTTTACTACCTTAAAATTAAGATAATCTATTCTTTAGAAGATAACATTAAAAAAGTTAAAAGGTGTTCTAAAAACTGGGAAAACATATTTGAAACACATATATTAAAAGGGATTTATACTAAGATATTTAAAGAGCCCCATAAAATATATGTGTTTAAATATAAACAACCTATAGAAAGTGGAAAAACTCGTGAGCAGGCATTTTTATGGAGAGAAAAAGGATATTCATTATTTATCATGAAAATAAAAATTAAAACCACAGTGATATACCTGTTAATATATCATAACTAACAGATAGGCAGGGGCTAAAATGTCTGTTAGTCACAAATTTTGTCAAAGATGTGGATCAATAGGTTCCTCAGACTTTTGTTGCTCAAATGATAAAATTTAACAGTCACTTCGGAAAATACTTTGAAATGTAAATAACTCTTATTTTTATCCACCTTTTACAAATCTACGAGATTTAATAGGCTTTACATTTATTTAAAGGCAAGGAATACAGTTAATATTTTATAATAGCTTTATATAAAATATAATCTATAAAAATTTAGAACCACTTTGTTTTACACCAGGAACTAATATGATATTGTAAGCCAGCTATACTTATATTAAATAAATTAGAAAGAAAGAGAAAGAAAGACATGCGTTTCTAAGAGATTTGCTTCCTCTCTAAGTCCCCATGTTTCGAAGTACTGGAGCATTTAGGGAAGAAGTAGTTTCATTTCATGAATCTGTGTTAGACACAGAGCTTGCTGTCCAAATTCCCCTTCCAGGAAAGGCTGCTGCCCCCTGGCTATGGAGACTACAATTAGCCAACAGTCTTGCAGCTGTCCATTCTTTCCATATCTGCCCAGCTGAGAAGAACTGACTAGCCTGAGGTCCATCCACATCTGGTGACTAAAAGATGCAGGGAAGATTGTAAAGACACAGCTGTATTTGCCCAATCTAGGACACTTTACTAGGTCCTAATTTTCCTTGAGCTTCTTGCTAGGTTGCCTGAGGTTTGTCCTCACTGCATCCCAGGAAGACTCTTCCAATCTCTGATCTTATTTCTCTCTATTTTCTTGCACACACATTTATCTTTAATAAATATCTTGCATCCCGCACTTCATCCTAATGTGTATTTCCAGATAACCCAAACTGCAAAATCACCATTCAGTGCCAATAGGAGCAACTGCAGTTTTGAAAAAACCATTGGATTTGGACACAGATCTGTTTCTCCATATGTCTAAAACACTTTTAAGTGACTGAAATTCTATAAAAATCTGTTTTCTTCACAGGTTTAAGTGATGATCGAATTAGATAAATATAAACTGTACGATGTAGTACAACCCTGACTAATATGAATACTGTAATACACAGTGGGAGGAGTGGGACAGTATTCAATTCAATATTTCAACTCATATTTTGCATTATTTCTAATATTGGGCTGTTCGAAATCATCTTTTGTATGGGGGAGGGGGAATCAGTTCACAAGTAATTAAGGAACTAAGAAACTAAAAATCATAGCTCTGGTAACATTCAAATTTTCTGAAAGATCATTGAATAATAAAACACATAAAAGCTGAAGTTAACATTCGCCCTGTGGAGGACTCTTTATGTTGCTAACAGTAATCCTTTGGTATGGTGCTAGGATAGATAATGAGAGATTAGCTAAAGTCATAAATGCAGAATTTCCTTAAAATGAATCAGGTGTTACAAGACAATCTTTGAAATGTGAGATCCAGTGACACTGAAAGCTATGAGAACAGATTAGTGGTATAATAGTGCTACGTATTGTATGTTCCTTGTAAGAAGTATGCACAGTAGGCAAATCTATAGTGACAACAAATAGATTAGTCGTGGCCTAGGGCTGGGAAAAATGGTGAGATTGGGGAGGGATGGCTAAGGGAAGAGAGATTTATTTTTGAAATAGGGCAGAATATGAAAATATTCTAAAGTTGATGTGATGGATGCAAAATTCTCTCAATATACTAAAGGCCATTGGATTGCATAACTTAAATGGATGAATTGTATGATACGTGAATTGAGGCTCAATAAATCTGTTTACAATACAGTGAGGACTCATATGTGGAATCTGTAAAATGTTGAACTCTGAAACAGAGAATAAATCATTTGTTGCCAGGGGGTAAGGTGGGGTAAATGAGGAAATGTTAATCAAAGGGAGCAAACCTCTAGTTCTAAGATGAATAAATTCTAGGGATTTAAAGTACAGCACGGTGATTATAGTTAACAATACTGTATTGTATACTTGCAAGTTGATAAAAGAATAGATATTAAATGTACTTACCACCATCACTAATGCCAGAAAATAGTAGTTATGTAAGATGATGGCTGTCTTAACTAGCCTTATTGTAATAGCCATGTTGCACTATATATATATGTATCAAATCATTACACACCTTTAACTTACATAATGGTATATGTTAATTGTACCTCAATAAGATGGAAAAGCATGAGAAGTATTAATATATCCTCAAATTGCAGAGTTTGCTGCTGGCCATTATAATGTGAATAAGAGGTTCTTTTATTATGCCGGACAATACATATCATTACTTTTAAATATACAGCCAAGTTTCATGCTGATATCTCATTTTACTCTATTAATACAATGAGTTTCAGAAAATCCATTTTAAAATATGTTATAGCAAAGTCAAATAAATTTTACAATAGACAAACCAAAAAAAACTTCTAAGGTTTGATGTTTGGGATTTAGGACAGAAATGTAAAGTGAATATTTTGGTACATGGCTATAAACATTAGTTATTTTTGCTTATTATTACTATTAGTATCACTATTGACTTTCTAGAAAAGCAAATATTGGAAGATTAGTTTTAACCAATCAATTAATAAATTAAGATTTTTGAGATTGAGAAATATATGGTTACATATGTCAATTATTCTTAATATTAAAAATACACATATAAAAAAGATTGATGAAACTATTAAAATTGGAATTCAATCCAAATGATTACTTTCAATATAAGACAAAACAGAATTTAAAAGTAAAACTATATTATTCAAAAGAAAAAAATGCATTGTTTACAAAAATGAAGAATTTAAAAAGTAAGAAGAAGACAGTTATAAAATGTTGACAACTGATAATTGAGAGAATTTTTATATATCTGCATCATTTAAGAAAAATCATAACTTGTTTTAAAATAATATTTATTGAGGTACAACTTAAGTGCATAAATTTCACTCATGTCAAGCCTATATTTCAATGGTTACAACCAATTTGTGCAGGCATGTAGCCATGAACACAGTCAAGACATAGAACATTTCCATCACTCAGAAAGTTTCCTTTGTGTCTCACTCTCTCACATCCAGAACCTAGGAAGTAATTTACCTATTTCTACAAATTCATATGAAATTTATTTTTAAAGGAGTTCATACAATGTAATAATTCAGTCTTAGAATGGAATGGAATAATTCCATCTTCATATATGATTTTTTCGCTGAGATCTTGACACATTCATATTGTTGGGTGTATTTAGTAGTTGATTACTTTTATTGCTTAACAATACAGTTGACGCTTGAACAATGCAGGGGTTAAGGGCACCCATCCCAAGAAGTTGAAATCGCTCATAACTTTAGATTTGCCCCTCCTTATCCTCCTTCCTGCATTGAAGTTTCAACCAACCTCAGTACTGCAGTACTGCAATACTGCAGTATGTATTTATTGAAATAAACCCACTTATAAGTGGACCTGTGCTGTTCCAACCTGTGTTGTTCAAGGGTCAACTATATTTCATTTCATGACTATATCACAATTTGTGATATAGTTGTGTGATATAGTTGGTAGACATTTAGGTTGTTTCCAGCTTACACATGTGCTTTGCGTAGACATGTTTTCACTTGCCTTGGGTAAATATTTCGAAAAGGAATTTTAGGCATTCCAACTACTAATATAAAATTACTGGAATTCATTTCTTACGTAGAATTCATTTTATTGTATTTCAAATGGTAAAAATTTAGATCCTAATGTTATGGGATGCATAAAGTAAAAAACAAGAACAAAAACAGAAACACTGTTAAGTTAGGTAATTACTCATTGTCAGCTGGTATGCATCTTGCTGACCCCCGAACTATGTGACAACATAGGAGACAAAAAAATCAAATCTAGTTAACTCTTGGTAAAGGGATGAATTTTTTATAAGGACAAGATAAGTGCTGTCATTTTTTAAAAGAAATGTGATTATGTTCTTATTTCAAGAAACCTTTTAATGGTTCCTCTGGGTATAGCAAAGAAATTTTTCAATTAATATTCTGACAGTGATAATAAGAAGATCAAAGTTCTGAATACATGCACAGAATATGTGAACCCTGTGAATAAATCCTTGACACAAGCACCAAGAATGACAATATGTTTTAGTTATGCTTTTGAGTACACTCTATTTCTGTTTTTAATTTACAATACAAATAAATATTCATGTTTTTAATGCCCTGCATCTGCTTAAACTGACTTTAAAATATTTTTGATATTTTATAAATAAATTTCATGAAATTGAGTAATGCTAATCTAGTTTTTCACAAGTGACCTCACATTTATCTAGGCTTCACGTACTTTCATTATCTCCAGTCTTTTTACTTAGACATGCAAAGTGGGTGAGCTAACAATTTGACAAATTTAATTGACTCTTATTTTTTTTGATATTTTATTTATCTGTTTTAAAATATTTTTTTTATCCCATAGTAAGTACTTTGAGGTTTAACACAACTTGAAAACAATTTTCATTTCTTTAAAAAATAACCTTCATCCAAAATATATAAGACCACTTGAAATTCAGCAATTAAGTAAGTACACAATCCGATTACAAAATATGTCAGACTTTAATAGATACCTCCCCCAAGAAGTTTAACAGATTGAGAATAAGTCTATGAAAAGGTGTTCCATACTTTATTAGAGGAATGTAAAACAATGATGAGATACCATGATACACCTACTAGAACTGCTAAAATCCAGAACACTAGCAAATGCTGCCGAGGATATGGAACAACAGGCATTTATTGTTGGTGGGAATGCAAAATAGTACAGCCACACTGGAAGACAGTTTGGCAATTTCTTAGAAAAGTAATCATACTCTTACCATTCAATCTAGCAATTGCACTACATTGTACTACTACTAGTACCAAAAGGAACTAGAAATGTATGTCCACACAAAAACCTGCACACAAATATTTATAACAACTTTATTTATAATTTGCAAAATTTGGAAGCAATCAAGATGTTTTTCAGTAGATGAATAGATAAGCATTATTACATTTGATATACTTTTTTCAGTGCTAAAAGAAGAAAGCTATTGAGTCATAGAAAGACAATGAGGAAACTAACTTAAATGCATATTACTTAGTGAAAGAAGACAATTCTAAGTATATGCCTATTCTGAAAAAAAGGCAAAACTGTGGAACATTAGAAAGGTTAGTGGTTGCCAGGAATTAGTGTGGATGGAAGGATGAGTAGGTGGAGCACAGAGGATTTTTAGAGCAGTAGAACTACTCTGTATAATACTGTAAAGGTGGATGCATGTTATTATAGACTTGTCAGAACCCATAGAATGTATAATACCAAGATTAAATCATAAAGCAAACTATGGACTTAAGATGATAAAGATGTGGAATGTAAGTTTTAAAATTGTGACAAATGTGGTACTCTTTAAGAGCTGTTGATAATGGAGGAGGCTGTGTATCATGTGTGGGAGCCAAGAGTAGTGGGAAATTTTTGCACATTTCTCTCAATTTTTTTGTGCACCTAAAACTCCTCTAAAAACTACAGCATATTTTTAAAAAAAACCTTCAAATGAATTTTTTTTAATTTTAAAAAAGTCAGTCTGTAAGATGTATTACAACAAGAATATGATGTAAACAGTTTTTCTCAGAGTGCTGTATAAATTGGTTCTGGTAGAGCAAGACACATATTAGAAATGTATTTATCTAAACTATTCCTGAAAGGAACCTAATACTAGAACAGTTAAAGAATGTAGTTTCATCAAATTCTCTGAGTTTAAACAATAATCAATTCAGAGAAAGTAAGCATATACCTGAAATAGTTGTTATGAGGACTGTCTAGCCATTGGTCAGATTGCCTTGTTAGTTATTTCTTGAAACCTGTTAATTCAATGTATAAATATAAAAATATTTTATGGATAAATGTTAATTTTGTTAAAACAATATCATAATATATGCTGTAACTTTGTCACAGTCAGTTAAAAAAAAGACATTAACAAGTGCCAAATTCTAAAATTCATCACTGATTAGTTTCCTAAGATATACCTCTCCAGTTGGTTATTATTCCCAATCTTTATAACATCTTTTTTCCATTTTTTTATTCATATATTCATTGTTCATTAATTTACAAATAGAACTTAGTTTATATAACATATAGCCTAATATACAAAAATATATAAAACTTTAGAATATAAATTCACAATACAAACATGAATTCTGCAGAAGTATAAATCAAGGATAATTTGAAAAAATAATGGTAATGTGGAGAGGTAATTTACTAAGTTAAGGAAATAAATTGAAACAATAAAGCATTTTTAAAGATATTAATAAAGTAAATGAAATATGAGAGAATAAGAATTGAATTACTAGCATATAAAAAAGTGTTAAAAGGATTATATTGAGTGAAAAAGAAAGATTAAACCATTTAGGAAAACAATAGTAGATAAAGAGAACTAAGACTTTGCAAAACAGAAACAAGTATTCCTGTTATTTGAAATAGCAGATTGAGTAAAATGAGCCAATATAATTTAAAAAAATTCTCAAGACACTTTGAAAAGGCACATATGTTCAAGGTAAAATGCATATAGACTAATATAAACTTAAGCCCCTTACTTATTTTTCAGTTTTAGTAAAAACTATTTTTTTTAATGCTGATGTGAAGTTTTTTCAACTATTGTAGATGATTTGTTTAAATTATTCCTAGGATGACTAAAAAATAATTTGTTACATGCAGCTTCAGTATTTTACTATAATTAATGCAATATTAGACTGCATTTCAACCCTAAACTTCTCAGTCTCTTCTCGCACTTATGGAATCCAGTGAAGAGGCCTCTGAATTTCCATAGACCAAAATTGTGGAGAATGCTAAGTATGATAAGCAAGACAGCATTACTGGAATTTATTACAAGGAATGAAAGGAAAGCGTACATTCAAGTAGATTGTGATTGAAATATCTGTAGCTGCGAAAAAATCAAATTGAGAATGTGGAGAAAAAGAAACCAGGATGCAGCAACTTGAAAACATGAGTAAAAAATCATAGTAATGGAACTAAACCTAGAAAACTTGGAAATTAATCAGTAGAGTTCTTCTTTGTTGTTTTTCCCTATCATGTGACAGAGTTCTGGCTAAAGATTTGTTTTATTTTAGCTCACTTGGCAATTTTGTAGATTTATCTCACTAATAGTGTAAATTTTCTTCATTTTGTTGGAGGAAGGTGTATGGAAAAGCAGATGATTGACTTATGCCAAAAAAATAATTTTGATTAGAAATTATATGTGTATGTATATATACATATATATGGGTGTTCATAAATATTACCTGTACTATTATAGTATATATGTTATATATAATACACATAATATATAATACATGTACATATATAATTTGAATATATAATATAATGTAATATAATATATATTATACATTTTTAATTTTGTTATAAAAGATCAGAAGAAAGTGTAATCTATTGAATATTTTTGTTTTCTGGAAAGTTTTCTAGACAAAACAATCATAAATGGGGAAGATGATACAGATTATGTTGATTCTCACTAATAAAGTATAAACGAAGAAGGGAGTTCCCATCGTGGCTCAGTAGTTAACGAATCCGACTAGGAAGCATGAGGTTGCGGATTCCATCCCTGGCCTTGCTCAGTGGGTTAGGGATCTGGCGTTGCCATGAGCTGTGGTGAAGGTCGCAGACTCGGCTTGGATCCCACGTTGCTGTAGCGGTGGAGTAGGCCGGCAGCTACAGCTCCTGTTAGACCCCTAGCCTGGGAACCTCAGTATGCCGCGGTTGCGGCCCTAGATAAGGCAAAAAGACAAAAAAAAAAAGGTGTTTAAAAGACAAAAAATAATGCCAATAAAGACCCTCATATGCTGTGGCTTATTCAAGGGAAAAAAAGGCAATAAGTAAAATTTTACAGAGATATAGCAGAGGCGAATTTTAAGAAAAATATTTCTCAAAGAATTTATGACTCTGATGTTAGTATGACTAGTGATACTGAAGAGCTTTGGATTTTAAAAGAAAAATTAAATTTTAGAATAAAAATGGTAGTGATTGAAAGAATCTTACTATTTGGAGTTTATAAGTGAAACTTTAAACCCCTGAATAAAGTGTTTTCTTCAAATTTGGGGTCAAAATTAGTGGTTAATTTGACAAAATACATGTGTGATTTAATACTTAAACAGTGTATGAGTCAGGGAATAAATATATGCTGGTTGCTGTTAATTTAATTAAACCCACTTAATGATAAATATCAGGTATGCTGCAGGGGGTGTCTTAACTCTATTGGAGATAACAGCAGGCTGTCTCAACTGGAAAATTATGTGATTAAGAGCTAAGGAGCTTTTCAATTACTCATTAGCATTCTTCATTGTGCTGATAACATATCATATTATGACACTATAATAATTACTTATGTTTCCATGAACATACTATTTCTAAGCTTATATAATTTATTTTAAATTCATGATTGAGGCTTGTTAAAATTGCTGTGGTATAAAAATATTGAAGGTCATTTTCTTTTTTAACTCTTTTTTAACTCGACTATTTTAAGAGCAGTAAAATTTAAATGGAAGGACTATCTCAACAAGTAAATATAAGGCTCTCTTTTCATATTTTATTTGGTATCCAGAATTTTTATGATACTCCAAAGGCAAGAGTCAACTACATTGAAAATTTGGATTTATTTTCATAATGCCACCCAATAAAAGAAGGATTATTTTATTATGCTTTAGTTGGAGGATTCACACCAAATATTTTATAATTTTTTCACGCTTGGTTTATTTCACTTTATTTTAAATTTTGTGAATTAATAGATGCATATGGTAAAAAAATACCGAAACAGCACAAAAGACTGTATAGTAAAAAGATATTTCTCATCTCAGTTCTTCCCAGGCTCTTGATCCCCACTTAACAGTTTCTCTTTTATTTGTTGTATTATAAAATGTAGCAATCCAAATATGCTTTTCTCTTCTGCCCTTATTTTGTTTTTAGTACACTATGGAAATTTTTCCATATCCAATACTACAGATCGGCCTCATTTTTCAAAGGCTAAATAATACCACCTTTATGGCTGTACAATTATTTATGTAACTAGTTTCCTTTAAAAAATGTTTTTGAAACTTTGTATTAAAGGGATATTGTATTTCAACAATTTTTAGAGTAAATTCCACAGAATATACATGATCTTCTTAAGAATCTCCTCAGGTGCTTTTTATAACATATGTTTCAGACTACTTCTCTGTTAAGTAAATCATCTAATTCTTCTATTGACAATTACGCATTCTCCCTCACTTACTTGAGTTGTGCACTTAAAATCACAGAACTATAGCAAAGTCCAGAGATATAGTCTGATGACCGTATCATATTAAATACATCAGTCCAAAGATCTAGTATGATGACTCCTCCAAAATGCATTTTGTGGCATTTAGGAAATTGTTGAGTTAAGCAAAATAAATACATATCCCACTGCCTTTCCTGGCTATAGTTTCTCCTTAAAATCAAAATGAGAAAACTGTTGAGTGAATACTTTTTTTTCAGTCTCTTAAGAATGTTATACAACCGATACCATTCCAGATGCACAGAAAATAGATTAGTTCATTTAGGTAATGCTTGGCATGAAGGTTTAATTCTTACTGAAAACTGTGGTAGAGAAACAACACTATTCACAAGTGGCTATCATGCACATTATAAATACTGTAGGGGAGATAACAAATGTTGAGCTTTCTTTTTCTAGGGTTATCTCCCACATACAATCATTTACCTTAAAATTAGTACATAAAAGAGATAAAGTAAATGACAAAATTTACCTAACATTATCTCTAATCTCTCAGTCCCACTAGATTGATATTTTTAATCTACATTTTACTAGTGAAAAACAAACTGGGATTCAGAGAGATTATTTTCTCCATGGCCACACAATAAATTCCAAACCAAAGATTCAAATTCAGATGTGTCTTTCTCTGATATTCAAGAAGAGCTTTAAATTCTATAAAGATAAAAGAGAAATGACAGTGATAAACTTAGAGTAGCAAAGATTTCCATAGCCAGTGTTCAGATTCAGTTTTCTTTCGCAAGCTTTAAAAATTTGAATTTTATCACACAGAAATAATAAGTCATGAATTGCCTCTCTTTGCTGGAATGGAGCTATGGTGAAATTCAATGTATTATAATGTCATAATTAAATATAAAACAGCATAATTTGATAGAATTAATAAAAAATAATGCTCTTTGATGAAAACTGTGGTGCTTATCCACCTTCATTAATATGTGTATTCTCTGAAGTGCACATTGCTTCCAAGTTATCCTTTTCCGTTCCTTCACTTTTCTCTATTCTTTAAACTTCCTGTTATCATTTTATCTAATGAAATAGATTTTAATTCCTCAAATTGTGCCCTTTTGCATTTATGAATCAGAATTTAGTGTCTTGAAAATTATCTTCCCTCTAATTCCAGTTGGAGAGTACAAGTGAAATCCAGGAATATAAGATGTGCTGGAAATCTCCCTACCATGATTTTTAATTTCTCCAGTAAGATTTACAGCCCTTTCTCGATCTTCTCTAAGTTTTTGGTTCTATCAGACCTTTTATCCAAGTGAAGGTCAATTTGACAAACGATTCATGCTCCCTTTTATCTACAGAAACTGTCAAAGAAATCGAATCACAAAGAACCGTCTTAACTTTGAGCTAACAAATCTGCTTCACCTTTTATTTTAAAATTCTGTAATGTATTTTGCACAGATTTAATGTTTATGCTTGATATCTTGATTTTGCATCATTAAAACATCTATATAAGAAATGAAAAATCCAGAGATTTGCAATATATGCCTCTATGGACTTATATAAAAGGATGTGAATTTATGAGTTGCCTACAGTTATTAAAATATGAATATTTTGGCCTGCATTACCCAAGATAATCTGAGGTTTCAAACTATTCAATAAAAGTTTTGAATTTTAATACAAATAAATTCTCTTTTAAAATTAAATCTCTAGGGAGTTCCCATTGTGGTTCAGTGAGTTAAGAACCCCGACTAGCATTCATGAGGATTCAGGTTCAATCCCTGGCCTCACTCAGTGGGTTAAAGGATCCAGCATTGCTGTGAGCTGTTGTGTAGGTCTCAGATGAAGCTTGAATCTGGTGTTGCTGCAGTTGTAGTGTAGGCCTGCAGCTGACCCCTGGGAATTTCCATATGCTGCATGTGCAACCCTTAAAACAAAATTTTTTTAAATAAATAAAATTAATCTTTAATGAAAGAGAACAGATAGATATTAGCATATGATTTTAATGAAAAGGATTCCAAATTCCTATGACAGGATATTCAATCTAAAAACACAAATACAAAGGGGAATGTGCATAATTTGTCATAATAAATACTGTATGTGCTATTAAGGAATCACTGTTAAGTACCCATAGTTTTCAAAATCTTTTATCTGTCAATAAACGATAATCTTGCCCAAAAATTAGCATGCCATAGAATAAGCTAATGTTAATATTGCAATCCATATAATTTTTAATCAACCAGAATAGCATTTAAATTGACAGTAAATTTATAGCCACGCTTTAAATTTTCAAACTGTACAAAAAGCTAAATATACACAAATTCCAATTAAATTTTGTTTATATTTTAAAATTTAAATGATTGGGTGATAATAGGAAAGCCTATATATATATATATATATATACACATATATATATATATATATATAATTTAAAAGTAAAGATTTAACATCCTGTAGCTATAGATTATTTAAAAACACACAAAAACAAGCAAATTGTGAATTTTCTACTCTTACTCAAAGAGGATCTTAAATGCGACATGTCCAAAAAATTACAAGTAAGAAGGTTTGTTAGAAACTAATAGATACACCCAAAGAAACAAAGAAATGAAAATTTCTTCGTGGTGTAGTGGAAACAAATTCAACTAGGAACCTTGAGGTTCCCGATTCGATCCTTGGCCTCGCTCAGCAGATTAAGGATCTGGCGTTGCCCTGAGCTGTGGTATAGGTCACAGACACCGCTCAAATCTGGTGTTGCTGTGACTGTGGTGTAGGCTGGCAGCTGTAGCTCCAATTAGACCCCTAGCCTGGAAACCTCTATAGCCTGTGAGTGCAGCCCTAAAAAAGCAAAAAAGAAAATTCATACTAATATATGACAGTATACCCAGTAATAGTCAATGGGAAAAGATAATATCTTCGATAAATAGTGATCGGAAAACTGGATAACTACAATTAAAGTAAAATCCGACCTATATCTTACAGCACATATTAACAAAACGAATTGAAGGCTTTAAGTACTGAAATCGTAAAACTCCTAGAAGAAAATACAGGGAAAAAAACTCCTTTTTTTTTTTTTGGCCTTTTGTCTTTTTGGGCCACACTCATGACCCCAGGTTAGGGGTCGAATCTGCGCAGCAGCCGCCTGCCTGCACCACAGCCCTGTCTTTGACCTACACCACAGCTCACAGCAATGCTGGATCCTTAACCCACTGAACATGGCCAGGGACTGAACCCACATCCTCATGGATATGAGTTAGATTCATTAACCACTGAGCAGTGACGGGAACTCCAGACATTGGTCTTGATAATGACTTTCTTTAGATATATTACCACCAATGCCACAAACAATGAAGACAAAAATAAACAAGTAAACTACATCAAACTAAAAAACTTGCATATAGCAATATAAATTATCGACAAAATGAGGAGGGAACCTAAGGAATGCAAGAAAAGATTTGCAAGGCATATATCTGATAAGGGGTTAATATTCATAATATACCAAAAAAAAACTTATAAACTCAGTAGAAAAATACAATCTGACTTTTAAATGAGCAGAAGAAATGAATACTTTTTTCCAAAGAAGACATACAAATGGTAAATAGGTACATGAAAAAGTGCTCAACACGACTAATTATCAGGGACATGGAAATCAATACCACGATGAGTTAGTACCTATTAGAATGGCTGTCATCAAAAAGATAGGAGATAATAAAGGTTGGTGAGGATGTGGAGAAAAGGGAACTCATACACTGTTGGTTGAAATGTAAATTCGTATTCCTACTATGGAAAACAATTTGGAGGGCCCCCAAAATTAAAAATAGAACTATCAAATGATTCTGCAATCCTACTTTGGGGTATATAACCAAAAGAAATTAAAACAGGATCTCAAAGAGATATATGCACTTCTGTGTTTTTTTGTAGTATCATTCACAGTATATGAATATTATTCAGCCATGAGAAAGAAATAAACTGTCATTTGCAACAACATGGATGGTTTTAGAGGGCCTTATGCTAAGTGAAATAAGTCAGACAGAGAAAGACAAATATTGTATGATATCACTTATATGTGGAATCTAAAAAAAAAACCTGAACTCACAGAAACAGAGAGTAGAATGGTGATTACCAGGGACTGGTAAGGTAGGGAATATTGAAAGATGTTGATTAAAGAGTGCAAACTTCTAATTAGAAATTGAAGAGTTTCTGAGCCTGTAACAGCACTGTGATTATACTTAATACTAATACACTTGGAATTTTCTAAGAGAGTATATTGTAAATGTTCTCAATGAAAAGGAGAAATTATAAGTATAGGAGGTGTTGGAGACAGTATGATGGTTGTCATATTGTAATATATATGTATCAAATGAACACACTGTACATCTTAAATTTACACAATGTTATATGTCACTTATATCTCAGTAAAGCTGGAAAAAATAAATGATAAATATTTTCATAAAGGAATTGGGATCCAAAATTAAAACTATAGAGAGGAACATTGAAATAAAAACTTTAATGGAGCTTAATAAAGATAAAAACAGAAATGAAAGCCAGACTAACTTCACAGAAATAATTTGCAATTTCTCTTTGTTTTCAAAAATAGCTGAGGTCATTAGAATTATTACTTAAAGGCACTGTACTATTATCATCCGAAGCTGCTTATTCAAGTTTTGCATTGCTTAAATAAGGAGTAGATTTTTGACAACTTTATTTCTTACCTGGTAACTTTCTGCTTAGATTTCTACCCTAAGGATCAGTTCTTGTCATATATATTTATCATAGAAAAATCACGTATGCTATTCCCAGGTTCTCAAAGTTATTTAGAAAGAACTTATGATTCTTTGAAATAACTCCATTATCGTTTTCTGTTTATGAACTGGTTCTTTCTCCACACATTTCTTCCCTGATTTAGTAGGCTGATTTATTTTACAGTTCCTGTGAAAATCTGATCCCTGTTTTTAACATGCCTACAGTGTTTCCTATTTTAAAGTCCATTGATTTAAATCATTAAGTTATTCAACAGTAATAATAATAATAGAATTCACTAGGTACTTATTATCAGTCAAGCACCATTCTGTTACCCTGCTAGGTAGGTGTTCTTACTATGTTAGTTTCCTGGGAAGTATAAGTAAGCATAGGAAATTTAAGAAAAATATGGTGTCACAGAGTTAGAATACAGTACAGGTAGGATTTGAATGCCTTTCGATTGGAAGCCACCTCGTCTACACTGTTTTCTCATCCAAGGTCTTTAAGACACTTTTGACTTCAGAAAACAACTTAAAGTTAACAAAATAAGTCATAGAGACAAATAAAAAATTCAGCAGTTAATTATTTTTAGATTTCAGTTGTCTTCATTAATAGACCTGATGAGCTACATACAAATTTATTTGATAATTCGGCCATTTTTTTCTGCCAAAGCCAACCAGCAAACACATGTAGTGCTGATTTCCCAGACCCTTATTCTCTAAAGAATTATTCCATTAATTTAATATCTTAGAATTCTTCAATCACTTGGGGCAGAAAGAAGAGTTAGTATCCTCATTATATAGATGTGGGATTTGAAGATCATAAAGCTTACGGCTTTCTTAAAACTGAACTTATGATGCCCAACACAGAGTCCAGTGCTTATTCCACTTGAGTATGATATTTCCCCAGGGCTGGTCAGAAATGAAAAAGGATAAAGGTTAGCAACATAGAAACTGTCAATATTTTCTTATTTTTCTGACCAAACTTTTCATAGATAGAAAAGAAACTTGTATGAAAAGACAAAGTCCTCATTTTAAGAAATGAGCACAATTTTTCCTTGCACCTAAAAATTCACCCTTAATTAATTAGCTATTAAGTATATGAAATATTAACCTAGATCTAAAAGTCAGAACTTTTTTTTATAAAGTAGACTTAATGAAGTGCCACCCCAATTCCTTTTACTCTGTTTCCATCACCCTATATTCTGCAATGTTCCTGTCCACCCCTATAGGTAATGTCTTATTTGTTTCTTATTTAATTTTTTTCATTTTATACAATGATATATATATATATATATATATATATATATATATATATTCTTCTTTCCCCTTATTTCTACATGAAAGGTAGTGTGTACAGTAAGTAATTTTTTGGACCTCACTTTTGTCGCTTAGCCATATATGCTCTAAAAATCACTCTATGTCAGTTGATGTGTTGTTTTCATTGTAGTCTTTTGGATGGATAATAGACTATAGTTTATTCAACCGTTTCCCCTTTGTATGGACATATAGGTTGTTTTGTTTCCAATTTTTGCAGTTACGAACAATGCTGCAATAAATATGCTTGTCTTTATGTATTTTTATTTTGTTTGGTTTTTCCTCAGAGTAAATTCATAGAAGTGGGAGGGCTGTCAGGTGGAGGTTTTATTAAATATTCTAAATACTCTTGCAAATGCTTTATACTGGAGTGCATTGCCACCACCAGTGTATGAGTGTCTGTTTCCACACAGAGGCACTGAGAGAATGTATTGCTATACTTTTAATTGTCATGTATTTGACATTTCACTTATCTGATAGATGAAAATGATATCTCAGTGGCTTTAGGCTTCTGCATTTTCCATCTCTGCTGAGATTCCCCATCTGTGAATGCATGCTGTCTGTTGTTCCCTTTAGAGGCTTTAAATATATTAATCACTTATTTTATATTCACTGTCTGATAGTTTCAACATCTGGTTGATCTCACAGTGTGGTTCTGATAATTTCCTTGTTTCTTTTTTATATTTTTTTTTATTAACAGATTTGTTTTTTTACATCTCAACACTGCCATTTTTTTTTTTTCTTTTTTGACCACACCTGCTGCATATGGAAGCTCCTGGCAAGCGATCAAATCTGAGTTACAGCTATGATTTATACCACAGCTGCGGCAATGCCGGATACTTAACCTGCTGCGCTGGGCCAGAGATCAAACCTGAGCCACCTCAGAGACAATGGCAGGTCCTTAACTGTTGTGCCACAGTGGGAACTTCTGCTTTTGTCAGGAGGTGGAGGAGGGGTGGACGTATTTTGTTGAAGTGTAGTTGACTTAAAATGTTATGTTAGATTCAGGTGTCCAGCAAGTGATTCTGTTTACATGTATATATATATTATGTTTTTCAGATTCTTTTTCGTTATAGGTTATTATAAGATCTTAAGTATAATTCCCTGTGCTATACAATAGGTCTTGCTGGTTATCTATTTTATTTATTTATTTATTTATTTTTTGCTTTTTAGGGCCTCACCCACACCATACGGACGTTCCCAGGCTAGGGGTCCAATCGGAGCTGTAGCCGATGGTCTACACCACAGCCACAGCGTCAGCAGATCTGAGTTGCATCTGCAGCCTATACCACAGCTCATGGCAATGCCGGTCCTTAAACCACTGAGGGAGGCCAGGGCTTGAACCTGCAAACTCATGGTTCCTGATTGGATTTGTTTCCGCTGCGCCATGACATACGCTCTGGTTATCTGTTATATATAGTAGTGTGTATATATTAATACCCCAAACTCCTAATTTATCTCTCCACCTCCTTTCCCCTTTGGTAATGTGAGTTCATTTTCTGTGTTGTGAATATATTTCTGTTTTGTAAACAAGTTCATTTGTATCATTATTTTTTTTAGATTCCACATTTAAACTATCATGATATTTATCTTTCTTTGACTTACTTCCTTTAGTATGATAATCCCTAGGCCCATCCATGTTGTTGTAAATGGTCTTCCTGTTTTATTTTAGCCTTGTGGATAGGTACTGTATCTCTCAGTCTCAGGGCTGAGAATTTTATAGTGATTGTGCTCTCCCTAGTGGTAGTGAGGGATTTCCAGAGATTTAGCTCTGTATATTTTCCCAGCCCTTCTTTAGGGGTAGAATGATTTGCCTTTTTTTTTCTTTGTTATCATTTTGTTTTGTTTAGTTTTCTGTTTCCTTACCTAGGAGCTTAACAGAAATAACACAATCTTGTGGGGCTTTGTGCTTTTACCGCAGTAGCAGTTCCTACCCACCCTGACCTACACCAGGACAGACATCTTTTCCAGTCTCCTGCCCTGTCCCAGATCTTTTTTGTGCACATTTCATTTTGGAGAGATCCATGAAGAAGAGCCTAAAAGTGAACATAAATCTCTCTGTTTCTGTGGTTTCCCAGGGCTCTATACAATCCCCTTAACTAATACCCAGCCGTTAGCAATTTACTGAATAATGCACCTGAACTCTTGTTACCCCTTCATGATGGCTAAGTCATCATCCTGGGCTGTGACCCAGATAAGGCAGTGCCTTGTGTTCCTTCTCTCCTTGCAAGTACCTGTTTTTCTTTAGATTTTAGGCTAGTTGATGTTCCTGCAGTCTTAGCCTTCGTATGGGTTCAAGGGAAGTTTTGACTGTGTATAGTATATAGCTTTTTCCTATCGTTAGGGTGGGATTAATGCATTTATGCATTTTAAGTAGAACGTGGAAGTCATTTCCATTATTTTTGTAAATAATAATAAAATTGAACTTTGCTTTCTATGTTTAGGGGTGATAGGTATGTATAATTTTAGCATTTAACTTTTATCCTTGTTCTCTCAACTCTATTTTAATAGGCAAATTGTCATTAATATTTATTGATATAACTAAAATATTTGGTCTCAATTCTGTTAAATATTTTATAAATATCTCTTGTGTAAAAATGTATTATTTGTTTTACTTTTTAATCTTTTTCTGTCAAGTAGAAACATTAATTTTGCTGCAGTGATTTCCTTTGGATTATACCTTTTAAACTATAGTAAAATTATTTTCTTATTTAAATTTTACTTTTCAATTTGTCCAAGTTTAGATGAATTCTGTAACTTATAACTAATTCTTTCTGAATTCACATTATAAATTATTACATTTAGTAATGAAAATCAAATTCCTTAAGAATTTTCAAATCGTTGTTCTTACTTTTATAACACTTTACATTTCTAATAATTAAAATATTGCTCAGAAATATTTGCACAGAATTGAGTACTAGGAAATTATCAGACACTGATAAATGTTGGAAAAAGTTATTGGTTGGTATCAAATAATATCACATTGGCTATCCTAGCAAGATTAACAGAATCATATTTCATCATTGACTTAAGGAAAATTTTGATTCCTGCTATTTTTAAAATAATATTCATAGGATTTGTATAAAGTCTTCCCTATTGCCCATTTATTAATATTCATCTTATTTTAAAGGATGACCCACCATTATCAGCTGGCAAGACCATCTAAAAATTTGCAGCCATTACAAGCAATTTCTTGCTTATAACTGTTTACTATTATTAAAATGTTTTTATATATACAATGCAGGTGTTTTATTTTCACTTTATAAATGAATGTTTTCTTTCTTATTCATAATAAACATAATTGTGGAGTATATTTCAGACAGGTGTCTAAAGAAAGAGAAACAACAGAAGCTTAATGACAGAAAATAAATTAAACTGTCATGACAAAACATATCCTGCTTACAAGCACTTTTGAAGACTTCCAATGCTTAACATCCAGAAATTCACAGTTAAGTGGTCAAAACTAAATTGTCCTTTTTTGAAGTGAGTACGTCAGTAAATAAGTTAAATTTATTACATTGTCATCAAGGTAAATACACCATTGTGAATCTCTTTTTTTTGAAAAAAATTTCATTGAAGCATAGTGAATTTACAGTATTAGTTTTAGATGTACAACATAGTGATTCAGTATGTTATAGATTATGCTCCATTTAAAGTTATACAAAATAATGGCTATATTTCCTTATGCTGTAATTTTTAAATTTAATTTTATTGGGATATAGTTGATTTACAATGTTGTATATTAGTTTCAGGTTTAGGCAATACATATAGCCATTCTTTTTTACATATACGTATACCCATTCTTTTTTCCCCTGTGAGTTACTACAGAACATTGTAAACTTCCTGTGCTATATAGTAGGTCCATGTTAGTTATCTACTTAACATATAGTAGTGTGTATGTGTTAATACCACCCTTCCAATTTATCCCTCCTCCCCATGATTTCCCCTTTGGTAACCCTAACTTTGTGAATCTCACCTTTTGTTTAACAAATTCTACCTTTTATTTAAATTGTTTTAGGTAGACTTTTTTATTTAAGTAGTGTGTGTATCTTATTATTTTGATTGAATTTTATATCCTAATTTATCTATAATGAATCTCAGCCTAAATCTTACACCTTGTACAAAAGCTAACTCAATGTGGGAATTGATGAGAATACAATAAAAGTGGAAGGTTTTAACATCCCACTCACATCAATGGCCAGATTTTCTAGACAGAAAATGAATAAGACAGCAGAGATCCTAAATGATACAATATAACAGTCAGACTTAATCGATATTTTCATGACATTACATCCAAAAAAAAAAAAAAAACCCTAGAATAGGAGTCCCCATCGTGGCTCAGTGGTTAACGAATCTGACTAGCATCCATGAGGACACAGGTTTGATCCCTGGCCTTGCTCAGTGGCTTAAGGATCCACCGTTGCCATGAGCTATGGTGTAGGTCACAGATGCAGCCCAGATCCTGCATTGCTGTAGCTGTGACGTAGACCAGCAGCTACAGCTCTGATTTTGACTCCTACCCTGGGAACCTCCATATACCATGGGTGAGGCCCTAAAAAGGCAAATAAACAAATAAATTAATTAATTAAAACCAAAGAAAACCTAGAACACACATATTTTCAAGTACATATGGAACAGTCTCTAGGATTGACCACACACTAGGGCACAAAACTCACCTCAACAAATTTAAAAGTATAGAAATTATTACAAGCATCTACTCTTAACACAAGTGAATGGAACTAGAAATCAATGAGAAAAAAACTGAAACTACATGGAGACTAAACAATATACTACTAATGAGCCAATGGGTAAACAAGGAAATCAAAAAGAAAATTAAAAATTTACCTTGAGACAAAATGAAAGCTAACATAATATTGAATATTTGAATGTAGAATATAAAACCATAAATCATTTAGAAATAATAGGCGAAAATCTTTGGGACATAAGGCTTGGTAAAGAATTCTTTAACATTGGAGTTCTCTTGTGATGTAGTGGATTAAGGATCTGACATTGCCACTGCAGTGGCTCAGGTCACTGCTGTGGCACAAGTTTGATCCCTGGCCCAGGAACTTTCACATACTGCAGGTTAGGCCCAAAAAAGGAATTCCTTTTTTTTTTTTCCATTGTAGCTGGTTTATAGATTTCTGTCAATTTTCCAACTGGTGTTATACAGCAGGATCTCCTTGCCTTCCCATCCTGAAGGCAATAGTCTACAACTATTAACCCCAGATTCCCATACCATCCCACTCCCTCCCCTACCCTCTTGACAACCACAAGTCTGTTCTCCAAGTCCATGATTTTCTTTTCTGTAGAAAGGTTCATTTGTGAAGTATGTAAGATTCCATATATAAGTGATATCATATTGTATTTGTCTTTCACCTTCTGACTTACTTCACTCAGTATGAGGGTCTCTAATATCCATTTTGCTGCAAATGGCATTATTTTATTCTTTCTTATGGCTGAGTAGTATTCCATCATGCATATATATTTCATCTTCCTAATCCAGTCATCTGTCGATGGACATTTGGGTTGTAACATATCAAGAGCACAATCCATACAAGAAAAAAAATGGATAAACTGCAACTTTATTAAAATTAAAAATCTTTGTTCTGCAAACAACCTGTTAAGAAAATGGAAAAATGAGCTACAGACGAAGAAGAAATATTTACAAACCATATATATGTTATGGTTATTTATATTCAGAAAATATCATTGAAAAGAACATACAGATGGCAAATGTGCATAGAAAAAGATGTTGGCATCATCAGCCATAAGAGAAACACATTAAAATCACATGAAATATGAATACACATCAGTTAGAATGGGTAAAATAAAAAACAATGATAACACCAAGTGCTGACAATGATACAGAAAAGCTGGATGTCTCGTATATATTGCTAGAGGGGATATAAAATTAAACACACATTCTGGAAAATAATTTGACAGGGTTTTGTAAAACTAAAAATGTAACCATCACATAACCGAGTCATCACTCTCCTAGGCATTTGTTCTGCAGAAATAAAAACTTAAATATTTTGGTTATTTGTTGCTATGTTTACACAATAACCTATCTTTTCCTATAAGGGAAAATCTTTTTATTTTCTAACAAATGTCTTTTGGAAAACTTAGTAACTAGATTATAGATATTTTTATATGGTTGTTCACCTTCTATTTGTGAATATTTTGTATTTTCCAAAGATAATGAATAAATCTGAGCCAAAAGAAAATGTTGATAAAAGAATAGTTTTTAAAAATTAGTTCAAATAATTTAAACTATTTTAAATATAGGGAATATATTTACCAAATCATCTAGCATATCTCATTGTGATGGAAAATTTACTAGATAGATAGGGAGATAGGGAGAGTGAGATTAGTAAGGAACCTTAATATGCCTGTATAATACAACTTTAAATGTTGTATATTGAATGATTCATAACAAGACTCTAGGGATGAAAACATAAAGAAACAAACAAAAAAGCCTAATTACCAACTCTGATTTTACTGTGTTTATGAAACTCTGTTGGGTATTACGGATAGAGGCTGTAGGCAGTCACAAAAGAGGTAAAGCAATAGTTGCTGTTATTAGGAGCTTTCTGGTTAATGTGCACATAGAAGTAAGACAGCAAGAACACCAAAAATAGAAGATACATGATGATGGAAAATATAATTTTAAATGTTAATCTTTTAGTGTCATTTTGTACATTACTGACCCTGACTGCTTGTTAAGAATTGGCGTGATATAGTAGAATTATGAACTCGGTTCACTCTTTGCAATGCCCTAAGTCCAGAGAGTTCCTTACTAAGATAAAAGCCTTCCTAGTAACTTGTAAGTATGTTGCAGAAAGAAAGAGTCAGGAAAGAAGGATGCAGTTAGAGAAAATTGTCATCACACAAGCTGAAAGATGAGTTCTACCAAGGCAAGAGCTGTATCTTGTCTTTAGAAATATTAAACTATGGTGGGGTAGATAAGTACTTACCTAAATTATTATTTTCAATGTATAGTATAAAGATTAATTAAAATGTGATTTCCAAAAGGATGAGATTAATTCCAACTGCAGAAAAGTTTTATATTTGAAGTCACTGTTCAAGAATGACAAAAGAATAGATGAGAGAATATTTTTTTCAAGGTAGAAGACAAATCATAAGAAAAGACCCCAAGGTAGATAATCCCATGGCATATTTGGAGACTAGTGAGTGATCGAATTATCATAAGAAATAAGGCTGAACTCTGGATTAAGTTTTATAGTGGATATCAGATAGTAGAGGGCTATACGTAATAGATTTTGAAACAGGATTGGTGTGATTAAATCTGTTTTAGAAAAAAAAAGAGATGTTAGAATAAAAGATAGAATCATGGGGGATAAAGGAAAAGAATAGAGTTGAAAGGAAAGATACTGAAGTCAAGGAGGCAAATTAAGAGATGGTTATTCCAGTGGCACAGATTGTAGGAAGTAACAACAATTGGAAGAGCAAGAGAAATATGTGCAAGAAATCTGGCACCTTATGTAACAGTTTCACATATGAGATGGAGGACAAATGAGAAGACATGGCTAAATATATAACTGTGCACTTGGGAGGCAACAGCTGTAGCTATAAACTTGATGAACTCTGAAAGAATAAAATAAACATATGTAAGACTAAAAGCTTAGAGTATTAAATACTGGGAAGAGGGGCCCAGAAAAGGGAGAGGAGAGAGTTTTCTAGGAGGGAGAGAGGAGGAGGATCATTTTAAGAAGAGCCAACAACTCTTTGCTCAGCTTACTTGGCCTTATTCTTTGCACTTTTTCACTGAGAGCACCAATGAATGCTTTATTATCCCTACCCCAAGCAGCAGCCCATGCTTTCTTTGTGACAAATATATTAAAATTATAATAAACATGACATATGTTAAAACTGAATAATCAGTCAAGTTTCCATGGAACAAAGAAGTTGTTTATACCTGCGCTGAAGTGGAGAAGTTAAAAAATCTTAGAAGGGAGTTGATATTTAAATAAATCTGCATGAAAGTTTTCAAGTTTTATTACGCATTGACTTTGCAATCATTAAACCATCATTTACATAAATTCTAATTACACAAATGTCTAGAGCTCTGGATAATGCAGTTGCAACACACACATTTGTTTGTGAAGAGTACCAGTTTGGCTTAGAGTCTATATTAATTGAAGATAATTAGAAGAAAGGAACTATATACATTATAGAAACAATTGTATCTTGGGAATTTATAGACCAAATTCTGCCTCAGCTTATTTATACACACTCATTAAAGCATTAATATATTAACTGTGGCACGTAGATGAACTTGAGTGAAAGCTAATGAACCAAACACCAACCACAGGCCCAAATGAGATAAAATATTTCTTGCTTCTGTCTTGCTGACAAGCAAAAGCAAATCGCTTAATGCCTTGGAAATCCCTCTCCATCCAAAATTCAATTTGCCATAGCTTCTGATAACATATTTTTATGCAATCAAACTAAAATGATTAAATTCATTTCATAAAATAATTTCTTGACTTTCATATGCAGCATAATATTCAACTTCAAATGCATGGAAAATAAGTATCTGTGATACCTGAATTCTGAAAGCCACTTTATGAATTCCATTGAGCAAAGAAAATTATTTTTCTTCTCATTAAATTTCCTCATTCTAATTTTAATTTCTTTGGCTTGTCAGAAAAAATATAAGTATCTGAGAAGTGGTCTTAAACAAAATAAGGGGTTGTGCTGTATTCAGTCCTTAGAAAGTCGTCTTTGATCTACTCTGAGCATTAGGAATGCTTAAAAAGATGCCAGATCATCTGCTTAGTTCTAGGAAATATAAAGTGGCATGCAATAAAGGAGTGAACTACCTCCTCCTAACTTGATTTTTCCCCCAGCATCTACATCCTTTAAAGGGGAGAGAGGAGTTCCCATCGTGGCACAGGGGAAACGAATCAGACTAGGAACCATGAGGTTGCGGGTTCAATCCTGGGCCTCGCTCAGTGTGTTAAGGATCTGGTGTTGGCATGAGCTGTGGTCGTAGATGTGGCTCAGATCCCACATTGCTGTGGCTGTGGTGCAGGCCGGTAGCTGTAGCTTTGATTAGACCTCTAGCCTGTGAACCTCCATATACTGCAGTTGCAGCCCTAAAAGCAAAAAAATAAAAATAAAAATAAAGGGGGGCGAAATAAAAACAAATGAGCAAACGAAAAAAACAGTTGTTTCAGCTATAACATATGAGTCTGTGCAAGCCCACGATTTGTGTAAGTTTTCATTCTGAAGCATTGTCATGAGAAAGCAACACGAGGAATTTTAAGGAAGCAAAGTCCCTGGGTCTCTTGGCTTTTGGCCAGGCCAAACTTAGGGCACAGTTTTGGAGAGGTTCACAAGCAATCATATATACTTAGATTTGTAAGCTCAAACAGATCATGAAATCATACTCCCCCTTTCCAAAGCTCAAAAAATGTTACACCAATGCCACCATCATATATGATCTGATATTTAGCATATTGTGACCTAAAAGGTTTATTCACATACTTTTCACTATTCTGCCCCTGGAGAATCTTTTTCCACATCTCCTGTCATCTGTTCTCAAAGAAAACAGCCTGCATCCAGATGCTATGAAAGTTTGTGGTTTTTTAATCTTCTGCCATCAAAGGCTGACCCAGATAACCTGAACTAAATGGTGGATTTGGGTATTTAAATAGTGGAAAGGCAAGATAGTAAAAAAATTCTTCCTTTCAGACTGAATACAATAGGATATTCAAGGGAAATGCATCACTTTCTAGCAGCGCCATATGTCATTTTTTCTCTCTCTTTTTTTCTTTATAACCTCACTTGTGTCTCATCTTTAATAATGTGACAAAATTAGTCACATACTTTTCTGTTTTATTGTTATGAAGGTGTTCTTGTCAAGCTGGAGGTGTTGAGATTATTTTATTTAAGAATTTATTGCCTTGATTTATAGGCAATTAAGAAGATGTGGGCCTCCACCATCACACTTCCAGATGCTCTTTATAGTGCCAAAGCCAGTGTCATTTCTCAACTTCCCCTAATACCATAAGTCAGCCACATTTGACACAAATGCTTCTTCTTTCTTTCTCCAGACACTGTCCTTCCTGGACACCAGGACTGCCTTCTCTCAATGTGCTAATTTCTGGCCTTGGAGCTCAGTCTCCTTTGGTTGTCAAGACTTAGTTCCTGACTCAGCCCTCATCATTTCAGCACTCCGCACCAGACTGTAAATATCAAACTCTCTTCAGTGATGTCCACACTTGTAGCTGCAGCTCTGGTGCCTCCCTAGAACTTCAGACACTTCTCGCTCCTCTTCCTGTGGATATATAGCAGATGTTACAAATCTAAAATGTTCAAAAACACAATCTTGTGTTCCACCTCTTAAGCATATCCCACCAACAGTCTTCTCCGTTTCAGCAAAGGAAAACTCCATTGCATTCCAATTCAAAAAGCATATGTGGAGTATTTTTTTCCTCTTACATTTTACATGAAGACATAACTGTGAGGTATATCTGGAATCCAGTCACTTCTCAACAACATCCACCACTAAATCTAATCCAGCTATGGTCATTCCTAAACTGAAATGGCCTCCTAATTGGTTTCCTAGCATCCATTTCTGCCCACTTAAGGTCATTGTTTCACACAGCTAACACATTACCTTGAAATGAGTCTGACCAGGTTACTTTGCTTCATGTTATGCAATGAATTTTATGCATTTTCTTAATGAAGTATTCCTAGAATAAAACATTCCATAATCAATTTTAACGTTTCTAGTTAATTTTTCATTATCTTTTTTGACTTAATTTTTTTATTTCCTTATTTTTTTTTTATTATCTCTGTCCAACCACTGGAGGGCATGCTAAAGAGGAGATGAGATTTGCTTCTACCTTTAGTGTCTACAACACAACTGACTCATAGCTGATACATAAGAAATATTTGCTGAATGACTAAACAAATGAAAACATGTTGAAGGAAACATGCTGAAGGAAATTTGAAAATGCACAATAGTATAAAGAAGCAGATAAAATCATTCATATTTTTATTGTTAGTTTGCCTCAGTTTTACTGAAATATTATTGACATGTAACATATGTAAGGTCAAGGTGTACAGTGTGACTGTTTGATACACCTGTATATTGCAAAATGATTACCAAAATCAGGCTATTTTATACCTCTATCCTCTAACATAACTTATGTTGATAAACTCCCTCAGCAGGTCTAGTGTTAATAAATTCCTTTAGGAAAGTTCTCATTTTTCCCTCATTCCTAAAAGACAGTTTTCTTGCTAAAACATTCTTGGTAAACAGTTTTATTTTAACACTTTGAGTGTATCATTCCTCTTTTACTTGTGGTTTCTGGGAGCCCACTACAGGCCTGGTGCTCCTGGAGCCTCCAAGAGCCACTGAAGACAGCCAGCATGGAGTGAGATGGGGGCCTGGTTTCCTGGGAGCCCTGCTGTAGAGCCCACATGGGGGCTTTGCTGAAGCTGTACTTTGTACTCAAGCTGTACCTTGAGTGTGTGGGAGCCCACCTGGAGCTTGCCAAGGATACCATTTGGGTCCCTAGGAGGTACCTGTGTGACAGGTGCAGGCAGGAGCTACCTAGAGTTAGAGAAATCAGCCTGGTCCTAGGACAGGCCAACCCTGGGGTCCACAGTGAAATCTGGTTATCACTACTCTCCTCCCACAAGAAAGGTGTCTGTCTCTGAGCTGGGCTGCCTAGGCTTGTGGGAGAGATAATAGGGGTAGTGCCTTCAAAAACTGATTCATGTAATCTGAAATGAATGGTGGATTTAAGTATTTAGGCAGCAGAAATATTTGATACATAAAAAGATAGTTTATAGATTTAAGCATAATGAACAAAAACTTGTAACCGTTCTTAATTTTATGAATTTAAAAAAATTAATGCCGTTGCATCTGTATATTTCTCTCTCATCTTATTCCCTTATTTTTTTGTGTTGTTCATCATTCTTTTTATTTATTTTTTTTTGGTTTATTTTAGTCATATGTGTGGTTTCCCCTATCAATAAACTGTTTACTTTTTATTTTTGTTAAGATATAAAAATGCTATCATACACTATGCAGTTTTCTGAGGCCTGCTGTTTTCACTCTACACCAATTCTAAGATCCATCTATGTTGCTGTTTATAAACCTAGTTCATTCATTTTCATTTCCGTGTAATAATCTTTATACCATGATTTATTATCCATTTTCTTGTCAATGAATATTGCAATTCTTTTCAGATTTTTGCCTTTATGAAGAAAATGTGTGTGTACGGAGTTCCCATTGTGGCTCAGTGGGTTGAGGTCCAACTAGTATCCATGAGGATGCGGGTTCCATCCCTGGCCTTGCTCAGTGGGTTAACGATCCAGCATTGCTATGAGCAATGTGGTGTAGGTCACAGAGGTAACTCAGATCTGGCGTTGCTGTGGCTGTGGCTGTGCTTGACAGCTGCAGTTCCAATTGGACCCCTAGCCTGGGAACTTTCATATGCTGCAGGTACCGACCTAAAACGCGAAAAAAGAAAAAAAACTGAAAAAAACTCTGAAAAAATAAACAAACAAAAAGAAAATGTGTGTGCATATATCCTGATACACATGGACAAGTGTGTCATTGGGGTGTATACCTAAGACCAGAATTGGTGTGTTCTATAGTTTATGTGTCCAACTTAAAAGTGGAGTATTACATTGCCTTCTTAAGCAATTGAGCCCAAATAAGTACAACATTTTAATGTGCTATCTTGTTTTTATTGGTAAACGTGTTTTTGTTTGACTCCTATATATTTCATTTAAGCATCTATTTTACGAAAATGCAGAAAAAAGAAAAAAAAAGGAATCTGGTGTTAGAGTAATTGAGCCTAAACTCATTTTGCGACATTGAATCTTCTAAATTTATTTACATTTTTGAGCTTGTTAAAATTGAAATATAGTTGGAGTTCCCGTCCTGGCTCAGTGGTTAACGAATCCGACTAGGAACCATGAGGTTGGGGTTTGATCCCTGGCCTTGCTCAGTGGGTTAAGGATCCGGCGTTGCCGTGAGCTGTGGTGTAGGTTGCAGACGCGGCTCGGATCCCGCGTTGCTGTGGCTGTGGTGAAGGCCGGCAGCTACAGCTCCTGTTAGACCCCTAGCCTGGGAACCTCCATATGCCGCCAATGCGGCTCTAGATAAACACAAAAAGACAAAAAAAAAAAAAAAAAATTGAAATATAGTTGATTTACAATGTTGTGTTAGTTTCAGGTATACAGAACAGTGATTCAGTTATCTATCTATCTGTCTATCTATCTACCTATCAATTATTTTTCAGATTCTTTTCCCTTATAGGTTATTGCAAGATACTTAATTCCCTGTGCTATAGAGTAGATCCTTGTTGGTTATCTACTAGATAGATAGAAAGTAGATAGATAGATAGATAGATAGATAGATAGATAGATAGATAGATAGATAGACAGACAGACAGATAGATTAGTATGTATATGGTAATCCCAAACTCCTAATTTTCCCATTCCTCTTTCCCCCTTGGTAACCATAAGTTTGTTTTCTATGTCCATGGGTCTACTTCTGTTTTGTATTAAGCTCATTTATATCACTTTTTTTTTTTAGGTTTCACAGAAAAGCAATGTCATATGATGTCTTCCTCTGTCACTTACTTCATTTAGTATGATGTCTATCCATATTAGTGCAAATGGCATTGTATTATTCTTTTTTATAATTAATATTCCATTTTTTCTGTATATATCACTTCTGTATCCATTCCACTGACAACAAATATTTAGGTTGCTTCCACGTCTTGGCTGTTGTAAGCGTCTACAGTGAACATTGGGGTGCATGTAACTATTCCATTATAGTTTTCTCCAGATATATTAAGAATTTCTTTTTAAAAATAAATTTAGCACTAATAATCACTCAGCTTACTTCTAAAATCAGATCTCTAAAGAGGGATTGGGATAAAGAGCAGAGGCACCTGAGTGAATCTGCCCCTCTTCGGGCTTCTATCTGCAGGGACCCATATCTCATGTATCTCATGTAGGACTCTGTTGTTTTCCTTTGTGATTTTGGGGGGTTAGAAAATACATGCAAGGAACAGTTTAGTATCACCATAGCTGTGAAATAATGTTGGGATATCCAGATTGAAACAAATATAAAACTGGGTGCAGTTGTGGAAGCGCAATGCCCTTTCCTTTTAATGTTTTTTTTTTAAGTCATATATATATATACACACACACACATACACACACACAGTACATATATACTTAACATATATATATATATATATTTAAGAACTAGGTTGTAATCTCCAAATAGCATAGAAAAGTGCTCTTATTTGATACTGAAAAAAGAATGTCCTTTCTCTCTCTGTTAATATATTCATATAGAGATTTGGCTAAGTGACTTATAGAATATTAATACTTTCAGTGAAAATCCAATCGCAGATGAAATAAGTACCACAAAATTACTGTCCTATAGGCAGACTTAGCAAAAATATCAGTTGTTAAAAAACATTGTTAACTTATCCAAACCCTAAACATCAATGGAAGCTGTTTATAGTTGAGACACTGTCCCTTGTGGAAGCAGTGAACATATTTGTACTAATTTTGTACACTCTTCCTTCTGTTATTTGAACTAATCCTAGCTCACAGTTTAACATCTTTTGTGATTATGTGAATTCATGTGATCAAATGTTATGTCTAACAATGTACTGTATTTCTATTATTTTATAATATTTCTTATAAGAACCTATGTATGAGTTAGTATAACTAAAATAACATTAATGAATCGCTTAACACGTAATTTTAGCGTCACTAATATATGTGAAACCCATATGCATTTTCTTCCCGAATACCAAAACTTCATCAAAATAAAAGCATGGAGGCGGTGGTACAAAGGAGTACACCATACAAAAACATTAACAACATACATTTTTTTTAATATTTTTTCCATTGTAGCTGGCTTACAGTGTTCTGTTAATTTTCTACTGTACAGCAAAGTGACCCAGTGACACATACATATATACACTCATTTTCTCACATTATCCTCCATCATGGTCCATCATAAGTGACTAGATATAGTTCTCAGTGCTATACAGCAGGATCTCATTACTTATCCATTCCAAAGACACTGGGGTTATTAGATGCAAACAACATACATTTTTGTCAGAATTATGATCGCATGTTCACCTTCTTAATTTATTTTCAGATCATGAGGGATTTTTAATGGCAATTAATTATTTTTTAAATTCTGGAAATAGCTTTTACTTAAATAATATTTTTAGTTTTTATTGTTGCAAAAGACAAGAGATAAAAAGTTATATATTTCTGGGAATCAAAGACAGAAAATGTTGAAATTCTATCCAGTCCCAGAAAAAGCTTTACAAGTGATCAGTTTTTTGAGACTACCTCTTTACTGGATTAGCATAAAATATACTTAAGAAAAACCTTCAGGATTTTTTCCAATACAAGGAAGAAGCTTAATAGAAACCATGGAAATAAAATTAAAATTGAATTGTCCTAGAAAAAGGAAACACCAAGGAAAGAACTTCCAAAAAATATAATCAACATTTTATGATAAATTACTTAACCCAATGGACCAGATAGAATTATCCTCTTTAAAAGTATTTTATTAGTAGTACTGTTAGTAGAGGAAATAATGTTGTAAACTTTGAAATTGACACAAAACAAAGAGAAAATATTTAAAATGCCATCTCAAAAAAATCAATAATACTTTATCTAATACATATAGTGATAGCATATTTGGAGAATACAGACTAAATAACTGAAAATCATCAAGAATAGAAATGTCATTTGCATTGAAATAATTAAATTGAACCTAAGGGACGAGGGTAAGGTGCAAGGAAATCAAGTCGTTATATTTTATTATATCTTTGTTTTTATTTTCACTGATATCAATAACATTGGAAATAAAGTAGAAATAATTCTAACACATCATGAATTTGGTGTCTTTGCTGATTATTAAATTTACCTGATATAGTCTTCACAGAATATAAAATGAAACACTAGCAATTTATTTGAGCACTCTGCATTTCTGTGTTGACAATATTTCATCAAACAGAACAGTTATCTTCTGCTGAACTTTCCTTGACCCTCAAGCTTATCTTAATTTGTTTTATATTTCGAAATGAAAGGAATGCAAATAAAAAGATGCTGAAAGATGGGGATGAGTACAGTGCATTCCAGTTTGTTTTCAGTCCTTCCTCTCTAAAGCTTTTCTTGGTCATCCTAGGCTGGATATTTGTCATACCTCTGAACTCCTAAAGCACCTGATATATTTTTTA
Organism: Catagonus wagneri; assembly: GCA_004024745.2. Taxonomy (NCBI): domain Eukaryota; kingdom Metazoa; phylum Chordata; class Mammalia; order Artiodactyla; family Tayassuidae; genus Catagonus; species Catagonus wagneri. Next base: position 23,531,099 of record PVHT021183693.1, read on the forward strand.
TTATTCATTAAAAAATGTGTTTGTATTACAATTTTTGATAATAAAAAGCATGTTAATTCACACAAGTGTTTCACGTGAATTAACCAGGTCTTCAAAATGGTCCATGGAGTATTGCTACTCCCATTATGAGGATGAGAAAACAGAAGTTCACCTCTTACACAAGGTCAATTAGCTTTTTAGGTGGCTGAGGCAAATCTTAAATTCAGAATTATTTTCCATTGTGTTACAACACATTGCAGTATCATTTAATTCTTAAATTCATGTTGAACTTTGGAATCTCCAGCTGGAATTTTTAAGATCTACCATTGTCTTCTTAATTTTAAATGCTTAGTAATTTTTCTCATTTTGATTAATTACCACAAAAATCTTAAATTAGGTTTTAGAAGTATCTTTCCTTTTTAATAGACGCAGGAACTGGTGCTTAGAAAAGTGACATGACTAGCTCCAAGGTTACCATGTTAAGGTTACAGAAGCACTACTAAAGTTTAGTTCTGTTTTCCTGGACTCTTTATTGCCTTTTAGAAGGGAATAAGTATAGTTATCAGTAAATCATCCTTATGCTTTACATAATATACACATAGAGTAAGTATTCTATAAGCTATGAGTAATTTTAGTTTAATGTGAAAATACTTTTTATATGTCCTATATACCTATAAATACAAAGATACTGAAATATATAGATAAATAGAAAGATAGACAAACTGACACTTGCTATTTCAAAAAGATTTCTCTCTATTTCAGTAAAAATAAATAAGTAAGTAGAAGCACTTAAGATTTAAGGCAATTGCAAGAGAGAACGAATACTCAGAAAAGAGGACATGGCATACTTAAAGATAAATTTACCGAATTAATTTAATGGAATTGACTGCATGTCTGAATTTAAAGTACAGGTTACCACAGTGTGCAGCTCTGTAAAAATAAGACTGTTTTTCAGATGAAAAAGTATAAATTTTATTCACCATGTAAGATGTCACAATACAGAAAAGAAAAATCATCATGGTCAATTGATAACAGTTTATGTTGACTGAAAATTGATATCAGCTATTAAGATGATATTCTCAATAGATGTCCCTGTAAACCTTAATATGTAGACTGAGACATTAACCTTGGATAGTTTTACAAATATATGTGAAGTACTTCTTATATGCTGAGAATTTTATCATGCTATCTTCATATAACTGTAAATAGCTATTAACTATTTGTGAATGGTGAGCTGACATTATGTTTCTGGGTATGAGTTTTCCAACAGAGTGGTCACTAACTAAATGTTGTTATATGAGTTTAAATTTTAATTAACTAGAATAGAAACAATTAAAATTTCAGTTATTCAGTCATAGCCACATTTCAAGTATATAATTGCCACATGTGGTTAATGGCTGCCACATTGGACAGTACAGATAAAATACCTTCCAATGATCACAGAAACTTTTATTGCATAACACTGATATAGAGACCATAGTTTTTCAAGCACCAGGGACCCAGAAAGGCCAAGTTCTGCTAAATTACTGGTCTGCATACTCACTTGAAATAGCCTATTAAAGATTTCAAGAAAGTGTTTCTCTAGAGCTCTCTGGTGTAAAGAAGGAAGGGTCATATCAAAGATAAGAGCATTCAAATTTTTGTCAAGTATAATCCTATAATAAGTATGGATGCTTCAGGCTACCATAGCAGGAAGCCCCAGTAATTGATATATAATCTAATAACTCCCCTTGCACTAATGACATAATCATTAAGGAACTAGCTTTCCAGCAGAGAGAGGATTTTGCTCAGTCATCAGGATCATTCTGATGTGCATAACAGTTCTATAAACTGTAATATTTCAATGTATTTTAAAAAATTCTTTTAAGGCTGTGAAGTCTGTGCATTACATAGATGTAAAGCAGTTGCATACAGAAATTCTATGGTATCTGCTTATCCTGACAAACAGAGGACAAAATCTGATAGCCATTTCCACACCTGCTTTATTTTTCCTCATCACAAAATAAAGCATGGCTTCATGTACCTGTAATTATGCTCTCAATCAATTTTCTTATTCACACAGTGGTTTAGGAAGAAACAATATTTATACAACTATAAAGGAAACTGAAACTAATTACTCAGTATCTCCTCTAAAATGTTAATAAATAACCAAGATATTCAACCTTTGAGGAATTACAGTCTCTTATAAGAGAAAGACCAAGATGAGCCAAAGAAAATGTGATAGGAGAGATTGGAATTAGAATTAAAAAATAACTTTAAAAACTCTCTAATTAGATATATCTAGAGGATATGATATCTACAAATAAGAAAGTTGTGAAAGTGGAACTGCAGAAAAAATAAGAATTTTAAGAGATTAAAATAATTTGTGTAGTTATAGCATATTATTCATATATTGTATTTTTTTGTATAAATAGAAAAATTATTGAGAACATAATGCAATGATATGGAAATTATAGAAGAAAATATGAGAAATAATACTTGATATTTCAACATGTCACCAGTAAGAACCTCACAAAAATTAGCAGAAAAAAAATTGAATAAAATAAATTACTAAAGGAACACTTAACAAATATCCAAGAATTAAACACTGGAAAACGTTTTCAGTTTGAGAGCCTTTAAAGTGCTGTGAATAATGAAAGACAGACAGAGGGAATCTTAATTAGACACGTATTTTGAAATTTCAGAATTTCAAGGATAATTAACTGTATTTCATAAATATAAAACATAACAAAAAACTCACCACTAGAAAATAAATAAGTAAGCTGAAGGCTAGGAAATATTTGAAATGCATATGTAAGTAGCCAAGGCAATTATATCTAGAAAATAAAAAGAACTCCAAATCAGAGTCCAAAACTGGATCTGATAGTCCAAATACCCATTCATAAAAATGGATAAACAATTTGTGTTATTAATTATACAAGGGAATACTACACAGCAATAAAACTGTCCGATATTTTCAACAACATGGGTGAATATTTAAAAAATTTATGTTCAGTAAAATAGCCAAATAAGTATATTTAATGTTATTGCATTTATAATGTTTTAAAACAAGATAAATTAATCTGTGATTATAGAAGTCAAAATAATAATAGAGAAGTGTTGACTGATGTAATCCTTGATGTAACTGGAATATACTGTCTCTTAACCTGGGTGATAGCTGGGTGTATAAATATGTGAAAATTGATCTGGCTATAAGGTAATTTTTTTTTTCATATTCTACATGTAAATTATGCCTTATTAATGAAAAATAACATATATAGCAAATCCATCATTAATAGTAAGACACTAGAAATTTCTTTTTTATATTTATTTAATAGTATATTTCTTTCCATTTCATATATAGTATTAGAAAAACAAAAAGCTATAATTTTTTACTCTAACACTTTTTATGAATGTCATCTACAATAGATTCTTTTATTTTCATGTTTGTATTTTGTTATTTTCTGCTTGAATAAATAATGCGATTCTAATGGTTTACTATAAAATACTGTATAATTTCAACATTGAAAAAGTAACCTGGAATTCCCGCTGTGGTGCAACAGGATCAGCATTGGCTCTGGAGCACTGAGATGCACGTTTGATCCCTGACCTGGCACAGTGGATTAAGGATCCAGTGTTGGCACAGTGGGTTAAGGATCCAGTGTTACCACAGTTGCAACTGTAGCTCAAATATGATTCCTGGTCCAGGAACTGCATCTACCACAGGGCAGCCAAATAAATAAATAAGTAAATAAATAAATGTAATCAAAATAGTGGGAGAGACCACCTATTATTAAAAGAAAATAAACATATAGCTTTAAATTAATTCATCAGAAAACAGAGGCTGAAATTAGGTTTTACTATGACAAATAACGTTTCTGTAAGTATTGTTGGATATGTTTCTTAGTGCATATAAGTGAGCATCTCCTTGATTATATACTTTGATAATCCCACTTGTGTAATATCAGAGTTCTCATATGCCCTGCAGTGGTATTATCTGACTAAATCTACCTCAGAAAATCTGCCATCAATATTCCTTCCACCTGGGATTTCTTTCCTGAGACCTTCTCCTGCTTAGTTTTTCATCAGTCAGGTATTCGTCCTAATGCTTTTTCAAAGAGTTTCCTTTGCTCCGAACTCCATCTCATCTTATGACTTTCCCATTTTCCTATCTTTATACTTTCTCATAGCAGTTTTCAGAATCTGAAATGATCTTAATTTTGTGTATAATTCATTTTCATCTGCTTTCTTTAGTTCATTGTACTTAGGACATTAATGAGCATATTATTTCAGCTCAGTGGTTAGCTGTCTATTATTTACTCTTCACTTGGTGCCAAGTGAAGGTCTCACTGGAATGGAAAAACAGATTTTTTTCCATCTTAACATATCCAAAACAGAACCTTCAACCCACTTTTCTCACTTTCCACTCTTCACAAAATTTTAGTGCTCAGAAAAAAGTGCCTAGTACAGACAAGGTGTTCCATAAAAATAATGTTTATTGAATACGTGATTAATTAAATGAATAAATGAATGACAGTTCTCACATACAGGTTTTACAATAGTGCAGACAGGTGCAGCTTTGTCAAAGGATTGTATAGTACTAAGGAAAATCATTCATTTCATTTAAATTTTATAAACTCTAACATCTTACAAATGTATTAAAACAAGATTATAAACATTCTTATGGCCCTTAATATCAATTATAGCAGGTTAGAAAATATACCATAAATTATAATATATCCTTCAGACAACACCTGGCTTATGGTGAACATATAATGAATGTATGATTTTTGTTAAAGAGTGAATGCTATCAAAATTGTTTTTCATGATAAACGAATATTACATATGTAAGGGAATATTACATGTTAATAAATATTACACATTAATATCAATTGATATTTATGAATTTCAGTGATTGAATGACTTTGTTATATTTAGTCAAATATTTTTCAGTATTGAACGTTACATTCAGTACTGTCTTTACTCTTGGATAAATGAGGCTCTGCTATGAAACCTGCATCTCTTTGGGTATCATGTTTTTCAGTGACCTCCTCAAATTTTTCCAGTTTAATTTTAGTTCCTGGGGCTGGAAGAGGCCAGCAGTGCCACCCATGCAGGATACTTCAAGACCAGCTTGGTTCCACATAGATCCTGGTGGCCAAGAAACACCTATCAACATTTTCTAAATCACTTCCTCTGCCTAGGATTAGCTATAGTGTATTGTCCTGTGGACAGTCTCTCTATGCAAAAACTAAAACTGAAACGGTCCTGATTGCAGTTTCTCTACTTTGGATCACTTTTTAACCATGCCTTGGATTGATCGGATGCTCTGAGAATCTCCAGTTATCATGAGATTTGGCTTCTCATAGGACCCCATGGCCTGACCCCAATTCCGGGAACCGATTACTCCCACAAGGCAGCTTGGTATTTATTTCATAGAATTGAATGATGTTGGGCCACCAGAATGGTGTAGACAATCTGATGTGAGTGGCTCTCACTCACATCATTCCCAGGATGAGTTCAGAGCTCTAGAACCCAATGGTTCAACACCCTGTCTTGTTCTTGAGCTGGGTGTCTGGGCCCATGCGTCAACTTTTGCCCATCCGTGTGGGAACACTGGTGCTACCTGCAGTCTACAGCACCCAAAGATTGTGAGGATGATAGCAAGCATCCTTTATCTTGTGTGACCTTGCAATTGTACTCAGAGCAGTCACTCTATTTTGTTGCCTCCACAATGTTAGGTAGTCCTCTTGGAGTGGCCATAACTACTTCCTCTGATGATTTTTAAGGCAGTTACCCTGCAACCCTGATAGGTTTCTCTGATAGATGCCCTCTCTAGTCTCCAATAGAATGGTGATATCAGGTTCTCTTGGGTTTGCCGAAAATTATGCTAGAAGAAAGACAAACACTTTGCCCAAGTTAGGGCCACTCTTCACATGCTGTGCTGGATACCTCACTATCCTCCCACTGGTGATACTGTGCAGAGCCAGGGGTATGGCCAATAGTGAAAGAAATCATCTTCTAGGAATGTAGTGTTTAGGTCTAAATAATTCAAAAAAAGAGGGGAGAGGATTTATGCTATAAATCCCAAATGGGCTTTAATGTAACTAGGAAGCAAATTATTTGCTGCACATTTTTCTTCATATGCTGGATGAGCTTGTATTTGTTGTCATCATCATGAAGCACAGTAATAACTGTTGAGAGTAATAGGAGGCTGTTATTCACAGGTGATACAAAGAATAATTCAGTATCAATAATGATATATTAAATAGTGTTAGGAAACTTCAGAGGCAAGAAATTCTATATGGTTTCTGCACAAACAGGGCCCCAAGAATTGTGGCATTAGGAAGGTAACACCATTGCTAACCTGTTACTTGTTGGGGAATTGAATTAGTTAGGAATGACACATTTGATGGTACCTAAACAAAGAGCTAGTTCATGGACCTGAGCAGAAAGAGAATGTGTCTGATTAAACAATAAGCAAGAATGTAAGTAGTTCTTCTCTACCATTTATTCTAGCTTTATTTTTTTAAATGCTATACCCCACATGTTACCATGAATTGTAAACAAATTTTTATATCAAATTGTTCACATAGATGAGGTCCTAAATAAAAATATTTGTGTAAGGTCTCACACACCCAGAGCAGGCCTGTTCCTATTACTTTTAATGCTTTCAATTTTTCTAGTTATTTTCCTTCACTGTTAACGTTCTTCTACTGAGAACACATAAACCAGTAAAATCCTTTGTCAGTTGGAGGAAAATTATATAATTATACACTATAGAATTATAAAACCCATTCAAACTAAAGTCAAATATTATACTTAATGGAATTTGACCCAATAGTAATATACCCATACTGGTTACAACCTAAATAATTATACCCTATGTAAATGAATAATTTTTTATTAGTTTTCACACTAGTGGAAATGCATGAAAAAAGTGTATTCATTTAGCCATTGAAGGACATAAAAGTTGTTTCTAGGTCTTGCTATGGCAAATAGTGCTGCCGTAAATGTTATTGTGTTTATTTCTTGGTGCATATAAGTGAGAGCATCTCCTTGATTATGTACTCGGAGTGAATTGCTAGATTATAGAAGGCATCTCTTTACCTTTTCTTGATGATTTCAAATTGTTTCCAGAATGCTGTGTCAAACTGCTGTGTCTGAAAAGCTACATACAGCATGATTCCAACTATATGACGTTATGGAAAAGGCAAAACTATTGTGGCAGTGTTCCTGGGTTTGGGAGACATGGAGATTAATAGGCAGAACACAGATATTTTAGGGCAGTGACACTACTCTATAGGACACTATAATGATGGATATACACTTGTCAAAATGCACAGAATGTACAGCACCAAATATGAATCCTAACACAACTGTGGATTTTAGGTGATAGTGATGTGTCAATGAAGGTTCATGGATTATGACAGATGTACCACTCTACTGTGGGATATTGACAGTAAGAGAAGCTGCGTGTTGGGGGAGGGGAGAGCAGGGGATATATGGGGATTCTCTGTGCTCTCTGCTTTATTTTGCTTTGAACTTTAAACCATGCTTAAAAACAGTCAATTAAAAAAACTGCACTTTACCAAAATTGACATAAAAATAGAAAATTGAAGTCTTATTTGTATTAAAACTTTGTATAATATAATTATACATTATACAAATGTATAATTAAAATTGTTCCATTTAACTTAATTTGTAATTCTCTCAATAATTTGTAAAATAAATAATATGATGATACTCATATAGAAAAGCTATAGGACAAATACAGTCAAAATAATCTGGCAGAAAAAAAAGCTGAAAATGTATATTAAAGGTTATAAAGACATGGAGTTCCCTGTGGTGCAACAAGTTAAGGATCTGGCATTGTGACTGCCAGATCACACTCAGGTCATGCTATGGTGTGTGTTTGATCCCTGGCCTCAAGAACCACATGCCATGGGCACAGCCGAAAAAAAAATTATAAAGACATAAAGTTACAGTGAATGAAATGGGGTGTTGGTGCAAGAAAAGAAAAATAGACAAAAATAAAAAAATAGTTTGGATAAAGATCCATATATGCACACTGACTAATAAGATAACTAATATATCTTTATTTCATGTATAAATATGTCAGTGAAGTGTACTGAAGAAAGAAACTATCTTTTCCATAAATAAATTGTATATTCATATGTGAAAACATAATAAACCTATCACTGACTCAAACTATTTAAACTGTATATAAATAATGCCAGACAAACTGAAGAGTAAACAATAAAGAAAAATAAATATAGAAAAATAGTGCCATTACATTGGACTATACAAATATTTCTTATACAGTGAACAGAACACTAACCATAAAATTTGAAAATTGGATTTCTCTAAAATTAAGATGTTTTATTCAGCAAAAGATGCAATTAAGAGATTTAAAGATAAGCCAGAGACTGGAAGAAAATATTTGTAGTACATATCTCTGCCAAATTATTCAAAGTCAGAATATAAAAAGAACTTATATTAATTAAAAGAGGGGGGAAAAAAGAACAAAACTGCATAAAAATTTCATGGAAAAGACTATCAATATAGCTGTTACACACTTGCAAGTATGCTTAACATTGTTAGACAATTAAAATCTTAATAAAATACCACCATATACACTAATGAATGGTTCAAATTAAAATATTGGATAGAATCAAGTTCTGGTGAAGATGTGGAGTAATTGGAGCTCTCCTCATCTAGTCCAGTGGGACTGTAATTTGATACAGCCCACGTGGAAAACTTTTTGGCAGTGGTATCTAATATACCATGAAAATGGTTTCCCTGTGACCCAACAACTCTACTTTGAAGTGTATGACACAGGAGAAATGACCATTTATGGCCACCAAAAAATGGATGCAGAAATAATCATAGCAGCCTTAAAACCGTTAGTCAAAATGGAAACAATACATATGTTTAGCAACAGTAGAACAACTGATCTGTTCTTTCAATGAAATTCTATTCAGTAGAATTACAGCAATGTGAAGTGTGGATCTCTCTCACGGATAAAAGCCAGAAGCAAAGCATGTAGCCTATGATTACATTCATACAATATTCAACAACAGGCAAAAGTAATGTATGGCAATAAAATTTAGAAAATTTTATAAAATTTCCTAGTTATGTCATTAAATTTTTATATCATGCATTTTCCTCAATTGAAATTTTCTTAAAAATTAATCATATATTCCTTTTTGATTACAATTCCAGCATGGATATCTGGTTTACATTTATCATTTCCCAGTCTAAAAAAGTTATTCAGCTGTTTCCTGCTTTCCAGTTTTGCTCTTTGGAACCCAGCTATTGGTTTAATTGACATTTATGTGTTGTCTTATTTATTTTTGATAGATACACTGTCTTTTTTCCTGATAGCTTTAAAAATCTTATTCACATGTGTGTGGTGGGGGGGCAAGGTACAGTTTCATTTCAGTATGACTAAACATTATTTGTGATTCATTGATTTTCCTGAATCTGAGAATTGATATCTCTCATAATTTTGAGAAATTTTCCTTATCAGAATATTTCAGTCATGTGTTCTTCTTATCCTCTTTGTTTTAACTTCCTAAACTTCCAGTTAGACATGTTAAAATTGTATTGCACTGTCCACAGTATTTCAACATATCCTGCATATTTTCTGCTTATTTGTGCTAAATACTGGGTGATTTTTATAGATCTGTCTTCTAGTTCTCTAATTCTATAGTTCTTTTTTTCATTCCTTGTTTTATACTTTAATAACTGTACGCTTATTTATTTTACATTTTGATCTGATAATTTCTATACCTGAAGCCTTAAGTGGTCTGAATTTTTGTTTTCTCATTTACCTATACTCTAGGTCAGAATGTCTTATTTACTCATGTGCTTATGAATTCGTATTCTTGAAACTTTTATTTGAGGTAATTATTTGACTCTTTTTTTTTTCTTTTTGAGCCACTCCTGCAGCATGTGCCAGTTCCCAAGCTAAGAGTCTCATTGGAGCTGCAGCTTCTGGCCTATACCACAACCACAGCAATGCTGGATCCTTGACCCACTGAGCAAAGCCAGGGATCAAACCTGCATCCTCATGGATACCAGTTGGGCTCATAACCCCTTGAGCCACAGCAGGAACTCTCTCTTTTTTTATTTTTGAATGTGCTTCCCCAGAGAGGGTAAACTTCCTTCTGCTTCACACTGACATCATCTGCATTTGGTGTTAACACATGAGTTTTATCTGGTGGCTTTTTTAATTATATATTTAGCTTGACTTCTGACTCCCAATCTAATTAAAAAAAAATCTTACAATAAACATATTTCAGAAGTTTTCCTATACTCAGAGCAGAGGCTGAATCAGGCAAGTATATCTATCATTTCCTTTTGTCATGCAACTGGCATTTCTGGCAAACCTTCAAAATATGTTCTCCCTTAGACATCTTGGTTTTAGGTGGGGGTCATCAGTTTGATCTTCTTCAGTACAGTAGAATCAGGTTTTTCTTCTCCTTCATCCAGGAAAATCAACTAAAATTCAGCCTGGCGTAATAAACTACTACTTTTGAGCTTAATCCCTCATGGTTTAGCAGTCACTTCTGCTCTGGATTCATAATTTCACCTTTTTTATGTCCCTAATATTTTATAAATATCCCTTCCATATCCGTTGTGTATTTTAAATAACTTTTAAAGTAACATGTTAAGAATTCTGTACAGAGATTTAGCTCATTATCAATTTGTTCATGCTGAGAGAATAATCTACCTTTTTGGTAATAATGGAGTAAGGGATTCCAACTTTGCCCTTCTTTATGCATTCTCATCTAGTGTTAGGTATGAAAGTCCTGTTTTTATCAAGTGCATATTTCCTATTTCAGCTCAACATTTAAAAATCACAATTTTATGGCAATGTATTTTATAGACCTTTATACTTTATAGGCTTCTAAAAATCTATATAGCCAAGACAGATTTCTTGATTTTTCTCCAAATCTGACCAACCACAAGTTTCTCCATAATTATAAACAGCATCTCTGCTCCCTGTTTTTAAGATCAAAATTTTAGAAATCGTCCTTTTCACTGCTCTGTACTTCTCACCTCATATACTCCTAATCTATCAGCAAGTCTTGTATACTCTACCTTCAAAACAAATTCAAATCCCTGCCAGTTTACCACTTTCACTGTGACCCACTGTGCTTCCATCAATCTTCCTCTCTCACTCTCTGTTTCACTAATTTTAGAAGTATGAGTGGGGTTATCAGGAATTACCAAAGCTTGTTGAAACATCCAGAGGCTAAAACGAAACAAAACAAAAAACAAAAACATACTGAAATAAAAACCTAGAGCTAAAGGAGAGTGCTTCTCAAAACTGGGTGAAGAGAGCTGGACTTTAGGAGAAGGATTCTAGAAAAGAGCTGTACTCTTCATTAGAGGAATGTAATCACCGGCAACTTATGGCATAAACAAGGAAGACAAAACACTGCAACATCATTTTCCACCAATTTGCTGACTTCTTGAAGGGATATTCCATTTTAGAAGCCATAATAGAACTGAAAAGGCAAGAGAACTCATTTTAAATAGCTTTTTAAGGCACATAGCAGGGCAGAAGATTAAATCTGCAAGGCAACAACAACAAAAAAATAACCACTCAATATAACCAATTTTGTGTTATAACCAGGCATGGAGCTATAGTGATAAACAGGACAAACCATGTACCTTCTTTTACTGAGACTGCATTCTGTTGGGGATAAAGCCACTCAACAAATTAAGAAAGAAAGATATATTAGGTAATATTTAGTGATAGGAAGAGAGGTGTTAAAGTTCAGGATGGCATTTGATGAAATATTGAGAGGAAGTTGGACCTTGAAAACTGAGGGGGGAAATGTTCTAGGCAAAGGACAAGCAAGAATTAAATACTCCCCAAATTTTATAGAACAGATGAATAAATACTATTTTTCATATTACCTTGAACAGTTATTTTATTTCCTAAAATATTCTCATTAGTAAAAGGAGGTAATTATACTTACTCCATAAAGCATGTGAGTGATGTTTAGCATAATGTCAATCTTACAGTAAGATTTCAAAAATATTATAAATTTCTCTATTTTTATTACTGCTTTCACAGTCATTAAATTATTATTACTATTATTATTATTATTATTATTATTATTATTATATTTCAAGCTAAAGGCTATTTACACTGGCATACAATTTACAAAAATAGAAGGAGGAGGGCAATAGCATTAATTAATTCTGACTAAATGTGTGCATGTAGTTGGAGGTATATTATAAAAATATTTCCTTTGTGAATGAACTGAGTCACTTTCATAAAGGTAAGCCAGATCACATATATGTAATGAAACAGTATGGCTGGAGTTATTCTAGTAGCTAGTAGCTCTGTTACAAAACACAGATAAACGGTCTTAGCCAATTTAGCCAATTCTCAGTGTCATCAAGCATTCAGTGACATTTTAAATTATATAAATATTCTTTGACTACAAATATCGTAAAGTCCAAAATTGTCTTTGCTAATAAAAAAAAATTACATTTTTATGGCATAAGACCACAAACAAGTCTGTGATTATCATTGAACCATATATTATGGAAAGGCAATTATTCTTAGTATTTTCTACCACATGACACCTGTAGTTGTCTCTTGACTATTTCTTTTTTTTCTCTTTTCTCTTAATGTCCTGACATAACTTATATACTTTTCTATTATTCTCAAACTATATTGTACTCTCACAGTACTTACAGCAATTACTTAAGTCAGCAGTAGGAACATTTGTAAATTATCAACTAAATCCATACAAGAGTACTACAGTCTATATATAGATAAGACTTATATGTGGTCTCTTACCTCAGTTAGTTTATGATCCAGTCAAATAAATTACTAATTTTTTTCTTATTGCTTAATAATTATTTAACCTATTTTTGCCACATTTCACTTTGGAAAAACTCCTTTGAGTTGGTAAGAAATAGATATGTAGAAATAACATGAACAACAACAATAAACCACTAAAGTCAATTTTCTTTTTTACTGCCTGCCAAACACTTGATAGTTATAACCACTTATGCCTTAACCCTTATGATAACATCATGAAATACATACTTTTATTCCTGTTTTAGAGATAAAAAATACCAAGGACCTGAAATATTAATTGCTTTGACTGAGACATGGACCTAAAAAGCAAAGGTTAGATTTGTATTGGTGGTTCATCTGGATCCAGAGGCAGAGCCCAAGCACTTACACAGAGGTGTACTAAGTAAAAATATATTCCTAACCTTCAAGAGAAGAAATGCCAGCACATGCACAAATTCTTACACGGTTCTATGAATGTTTATCTTTATTTTGATTTCTGAAGCATTAATTTCTTGAGTGTACTTTAGTGCAGTAATGGATACAGCTTGCAATGTTAATTATAGAGAGAAATCCCCAAAGTAATTACTCCATAATTTTCAGTCTAGTGAAATAAAAATAACCATACTTTTGTCTTAGGTTAATGTTTAATTCCAAACATCTATAAAATTATCTTATCAACACTTGTACTTTTATGTTTATTTTTTAAAATAGACTAAAATATAAAATACTGCCATTTCTCAAGCATGGAAAAGATGCCAGAACTATTTAGAAATTGATTACTTGCATAGATTGTACTTAATCTTTCATTGATCGTTATGATTTTTCCCAGCAAAAGTATAACTTCTGTGCACATTGCCCTTGCAGTCTTTCTTGTTTTCAGAGAGAAGTTTGTAAAGAGTATTTATGCATTTATGATTTCTGAATTTGCTCAGATTGTATATATTATTTTTGTGCTTAAGAGTACTTTCAAGTGCTTTTCAAGCATTACTTTTTTTTTTTGAAAGGGGGTAAAAATATGCCTTTAAACAAGAACGAGAAGTTGTTGCTCATTTTGAGAATCAGTTAAGAGTCAGAGAAATGTGTTTTTGGAGTGTACAGAAGAAAAAAAATCGAGAAAATAGAAGAACAACACAAGAGACAAATCTACAACATAACTTTGTTCTTGATAATAGTCACATCAGATTGTTTTACTGAATATGAGATTATGTTAGTTCTCTATGCAGAGCAGTATTAATGGGTAGATATGGCAAGGATGACTTAGTGGCAAAGTAAGGAAAATTCCCATATAGTGATTTCTAGATTTTTGATTATTTTATGTTTATTACAGAGTAAAAAAAAATCTTTCTGTAATTTTTATGAGAATAGCTACTCAAGATTTCACTTATCCAACCAGATTTTTTCCCAACTTCTCTCCAGTTGATTCCAATAAGCGATTTCATTTGCACGGCTAAGTTTTTTTTGTTTTTTGTTTTTTCCTGTCTTTTTAGAACTGTACCGGAGGCTTAAGGAAGTTCCCAGGCTAGGAGTCAAATTGGAGCTACAGCCACCAGTCTACACCACAGCCATACTAACACAGGATCTGAGCTGTGTCTGCAACCTACACCACAGCTTAGGCAATGCCGGATCCTTAACCCACTGAGGGAGGCCAGGGACTGAACCTGTGTCTTCCTGGATACTAGTCAGATTCGTTTTTGCTGAGCCACAGTGGGAACTCCCGTGGCTAAGATTTTTTAGTCTCTATCACCTACTCCCTGACTTAGATACAATTATAGCCCTTCAGTTCAGAGAAAATTATAATCAGAATGACTCCAACATTGTTCTGGGAGTGATTGAATTGTTGTGGAGGAAGCCTTGGTCACAACCAGATCTAAATTAAACCAAGCTATTCAGAAGTTCAAGCCCTAAGTATCGGTACTTATGTGAGTGGTATTTCTACTACCCATAAAGCTAATAAAACTGTCAAGAAAAACTACTAGTGGCCTCCAAACCCTTTCATCCCAGAAATACTATTAGACCCAATAAGATACTAGAAGAAACATCTTTCCTAATCTTTTTGAATATCACTGGCTTGGACAGTAATGGCCATAGGCAGTTTTCTACCATCCAGTGTCCACCAGCCTCTTATTAACCCCATCCCTGCACAAATACTGCATCTGACTAGCTCTCAGCATCTGTTAATCTACATCCATTTAGATATTCTCTAGCTATTTCTGAAAAACTTACTGATTCAGAAATAGGGATGCTAGGAGGTGGTATTTCATACTGGCATCATAATGATCCAAACCAAACTTACCTTAGTTGTAGTATACCCAGAAAGGATGCTCATAAGGGTTCACACTCCATTAATAATTTTTATACACTACATCAATTCAGAGATTCAAAAAAACAGGTCGAATTAGTAGATGAGACTACTCAAATATCTCAGCAATGAAAAAATATGTGGATATCTGTGCCCACTGATCTACCAGACAGAATCATTACGAAAAAGAGATTTGCCAAACCTTAGTTGACAAGTATCAGGGATGAAGGCAATCTCTTATGATGCAAAAGTATATTTGTTTACTTTCATATTGGCTGTAATTAGCTCTTTTTTCCTGCCTTTCAGGTCAAATTCTTGAGGCAGAACCTGAGTGAACAGAGCAGGAGAATCTTCTCCACTCAAGCCTCTAGATAAAAAGAGTCTGGGAATTCCCATCGTAGCTCAGCAGAAACGAATCTGACTAGCATCCACGAGGATGCAGATTCGGTCCCTGACCTCATTCAGTGGGTTAATAAGGATCTGGTATTGCTGTGAGCTGTGGTGTGGGTCACAGACACAGCTCAGATTCTGTGAGATGGGTAGCTACAGCTCTGATTCAACCCCTAGCCCGGGAACTTCTGTATGATGTGGGTGTGGCCCTAAAAAGACAAGAACAACAACAACAAAAAGAAACAGTCAGGAGTTCCCATTGTGGATCAGCGGGTTGAGGATCCAACATCTCTGTGAGGATTGTGAGTTCAATCCCTGGCCTGGCTCAATGGGTTAAGCATCTGGCATCGCTGCAAGCTGTGGTTTAGGTCGCAGATGCAGCTCAGATCTGGTGTTGCCCTGACTCTGGCTTAGGCCCCAGCTGTAACTCCAATTCGACCCCTGGCCTGGAAATTCCCATATGCCACAGGTGTGGCTATAAAGAGAAAAAGAAAAGAAAAGAAAAAAGAACACAGTCTAGCCGACGTCTCGCTTTCTGCCTGGTCAGACTCTGAAAGAGGACCCAGTTAAGCCATTCCTAAATCCTGAACAAAGAACTATGAGATAAGAAATGTGTAGCAATCAGTAATGGGGCAATAAATAGATAATTCAAGGGCCATTGATAAGAAAATGGTACAGGGTTTAAAAGACAAAATTAGATATAATACAAATAATGGTATTACCATTCAGAATGAGGGCAAAATCACTCAAGTTACTACTTTTAAAATGTTGACAAGTACCACAAACACCTCATTATTCAGAAAGACAACATAATTGTTTTTATTAATTATGGACACAGCTATTACACCTCTTATCTCTATACCTTTGGCCATAATCTCTTTGCTAACTTCTTCATATGAGGACAGTTTGGTAATACTAATTTTCTATACACTGAAAGGAAAGATAAGTCAACCTTTTACTATGATTGATCACATTTTTTCTATCATTACTAATATAAAAACTTCATGTCAACTTAATAACTTGTTATAGGTGATGTGTGTAAGGGTTTAGGAACAAATTTGTAGTGCAGTTATTACTTTTTTATATACCTACTGTTAGATTTTAAATTGTTTCAGTTTTACTGGTGCAGTGAGTAATCTGAACTACTCTGAGTTGGTCAGTTTGTTGTTGAGGTCCTGATTGTCTTGGTTTATATTATGTGTTTTATGTAATCTCTGTAAATGTCATTATTTTGTCATGGATTAGCTAGAAGTATGTATTTTCCTATTGTTCATTCTTTTCCATTAATAAGATTTGTAAAGAATTATCTATTCAAAATTTTCCTTTTTAATTAATTATAGTTTTTAAAAAAGTATCTTTTTGAGTTCCCATTATAGCTCACTGGTAATGGACCCAACTAGTATCCATGAGATACAGGTTCGATCCCTGGCCCCACTCAGTGGTTTAATGATCCTGCATTGACCTGAATTTCAGTGTAGGTCATAGACACGGCTCAGATTTGGCACTGCTGTAGCTATAAAGTAGACTGGCAGCGGCAGCTCCCATTCGACTCCTAACCTGGGAACTTCCATATGCCACAAGCGTTGCCCTAAACAAACAAACAAACAAACAAATAAATAAATAAATAAATAGCATCTTTAAATGAATTTCATTCAGTGCATTAATATGTTAGTGAGTTTTCTATTCAACATTTACCACTCCCTTTTTATGAATTTCTGTTTTTTTACTTTGTTTCAATCAACTTTGCAGTAACAAAATATTTTCTAATTGTCTTATCTTTGCCATCTTGTTTTGTATTATATCAATTATAAATTTGAATTCCTTTCAGTTATTTATTTAAAAAAACAAATATAATAAAATATAAGATTTTCATATGTGCCCAAATAAGGATTCTATAATTTCTTACCTGTTGAACTATTCTAAACTCATTTCTGGAAATCAAAATAGTTCATTTGTTTTTTTGCAAATCTTACAAAAACATATCTTCAGGTAAATATATATCTGGAGGCCACAGATGAGATCTAGAAAAGCAAAGACCTTAAAATCTAAGCTCCATTGCCTTCTCTAACAATGTCTCCTCCAGGGTCATTCCTCAGTTGACTGTGTTGGTTGGTGACGACCCATGACCCAAGCAAATGAGACAGAGAGGCCTGCATTCACTGATACTGCTAAATCACTAAGAAAAATAGATGACACCCTAAAGGAATACTGGGGAAGTGACAAAATGTATTTATTTATTTATTTATTTAAATTCTGTAGTTGCACCGTGGTATATGGAAATTCCCAGGGCCATGGACTGAATCTGAGCCAAAGCTGCAGCAAAGCTGGATCCTTTTAACCCACTAAGCCAGACCAGTTATCAAACCTGCAGCAACCTGAACCACACATTCGGACTCTAAACCCACTGTACCATGGTAGGAATTCCAAATTGTGTTTATTTAAGTGGAAAAAAATGTAAAAAAAAAAGGAAAAAAGAAAAAAATCTCTGTAAGGTAGTAATCATGTAATATAATATAACGAAGAATTAACCTGAGTTTTTATGCTAAAATAGCAATAGGTTAGAATGAAAAAGCTGTTTTAATCACCATTAGAATAAATAGAAAAGTGAATTTTTTTTTCTCAACTATGTGGGAAATGAAGAATAATTTAAAAGATGTAACTTATAAAATGTATTTAAATGTATCATTAGAGGAAAACTCAATGGCTTATTTTTTTTATTTCTTGAATTTTAACAATGAGACTAAATTGTTTTCCAGCTTAAGAATGTAGGCAAAGAACAATAATAAACAGGATCAAACAGTGCATTATTTAGTTAATGTTAAAAAAATAGATATTTTTCGAATGATTTTTAATGTTTAAAATTTCATTAAATAAGTTGTTTATTTGAAACATCTATTTGTACAGAGAATCACTAATGGAGTGATTTTTTTGGTAAAGAAAACAATTATTTTTAAGAATTGGGAATGTGAAAAGGAATATAAAAACAAAATAAATGAGATCATTTTTAGAAAATTTATTTTAAATCTATGTTAAAAGTTGAAAAATAACTCCATTATTGGCAAAACAAGTTTTAACAAAGACTTAGGAGTTATGTACTAACAGATTTCTTAATATACTATATTGCATTGATGAGTTCTGAATAAAAGTAACAATATAAGTTTTTAGTGTATTTTAATATTAATGTTTCTCCATTTCCTCATTTGGAAAGAAGACCTGTATTTGGGAAAATAAGCAAGGTTGACCTCCTTCCTTCATCACACAGCATCTCTACATTTCTTAACATATTTTGACACTTCACCCCACTTGGGCTCAAAATGTGAAAGGGAAGAGAGCCTGTGAGTATGGAAAATCTCTAAGATGACTGGTGTCCTGGCATGGTAGCATAATATTAGGGACTAGTGGATGTTGGGCTCTTTTATGGGGTCTTCAAAGTCAGTGTCATGAGGTTGATGCTTATACACTCTTCCTCAATCTGGGCAGAGAGCAGCAGGGACACTCTGTTTAGGGTCTGGGGCAACTCACAGGGCCTGCAGGATCTACTTACAAGATTTTTTTCTACAGCAGAAACACTGGAACTGGGTTGGGAACTCAGCTGCTTCTTTCAGGGATTTTGGGGCTTTTCAATGTGAATCATTCCATTGTTGTCTGACTCCCTCACAGCATAGAAGCTGTATTTTAAAGATAAGTTTACCAGAGGATAGGAAGTAGATGATGCCTGCGGCTTAGACCTGGTTCTGGTCACCCCCACACAATCACTTCCATTGTATTATGTTGATGAAATTAGTTACAGAGTCTTCCCGGATACAAGTTTTGTATCCGGGAAGACTCTGTAATTAATTTGATCTTCTCTTTCAATGACAGAAGTTTATTTCAAAGTAATAACGTGATCTTTAGTCTTTCCTGAATGAAATTATTTCTATTCAATGTGTGTGATATCCAGAAGGAAGTAATTCATGGCCATTAAGGCAAATCCATAATCATCCTTCCGTTTCCCAGCCCTCTCATTCTTTCCTTCTCATGGTCCAAGAATGCTAGCAGGAGGAAAAAGGAATAAAGAGGAATGTGTTTCCTCTCTTTAATTATAGTTACTAAAGGTTCTAATGGGTCTTCCACTTATTTACATACAGCAAATCCTAAATGCAAGGGAAATTAGGAAATTTTACTCTAGTATTGTATTCTAGAAAGATTTCTACTTAGTTAAAAACTGGAGCTTCTAATAAAAAACAGGAAGAGGAATTCCTGCTGTGGCACAATGGATCAGTGGCATCTCTGCAGTGCCAGGATGCAGGTTCCATCTCCAGTCTGGCACAGTGGGTTAAATGATCCAACACTGCTGCAGCTGTGACAGGTCTAAACCACAGCTTGGATCTGATCCCTGGCCGAGGAACTCCATATGCCTCAGGGCAGCCAAAAGTGAAAAGAAAAACAATAAACCAGAAAAATAAATATTAAGAGAAAAAGAGTAGTCTTTGCTACAAAATACTTATTTGTACCTTTGCTAGGAAGAGAATGACATTTTTCAGTATTTTTTTGGTATTGGTTGGAATTTATTTGCAGTTATAGTTAATTAAAAAAATTAAATGAGAAACAAATTTAGTTCAAAGTGTTATTTGGCTAATATAATTTTTCAGTGCATATGGAGCCATGTAATCAATCAGAAGAGATAGAGCTTGGAGAATTGTCTAGGAGAAATGTCTAGTCATCTCTAAGACTACTCCAGGAGAAATCCCTCTTGACACCCCTGCAGCCACAGACACTAGAACTTTTGCCAAGCTGTTGCAGAGAAATTCAAATGACTACATGACTATCCTTGCCAGAAAACCCATTCAACTTCACTTAGCCTTCATATCCTCTTTCTCTTTCTTTTTTTTTTTTTTCCTGCTCTTTTAGGGGCACACCAGCGGCATATGGAGGTTCCCAGGCTAGGGGTCCAGTCGGAGCTGTAGTCGCCGGCCTACACCACAGCCACAGCAACACAGGATCCAAGCTGCATCTGTGACCTACACCACAGCTGATGGCAATGCTGGATCCTTAACCCACTGAGTGATGTCAGGGATCAAACCCATATCTTCATGGATCCTAGTCGTGTTCATTAACTGCTGAGCTACAAAGGGAACTCCCATATCCTCTTCCTTAATTCTGAGAAGGTATAATGGCTTAAAGTTCTCTGTACAACCCAGTTGCAAAGGCTGATGGGCAATGAAGAGATTAGCTTCAGCCTGGGAAAAGGAGGATTCAAAATGAGAAGAGATACCAACATGGGAAGGCTATGTTCAAAATAACTTGTGTGTATAAGCAACATTTCTCATTTTATAAAGTATTCATGACCCACTAAAATTAAGAAAAAGTGCACTAAAGTATTTGCTTGAAGACACAGAAAGTTGAGAATTCACTAAAATATCAATATTTTGAAAGAAAGAAAAATTTTATTTTATAGTCTTCCTAATCTTCTCAAATGTAAACTAAAATAAATTAAGAGCAGGATAATGCAGTAAGTTAGACATTAATAGAGTTTATATTTTAAATTGTATAACTTTTAAAAATGAATAAAAATAATTGGGGAGTTCTTGCTGTGGCACAGTGGATTAAGAATCCAATTTCAGCAGCTCAAGTCCTTGTGTAGCCATGGGTTCAATTCCCAGCCTGGCACAGTGAATTAAAGGATCAGGTGTTGCTGCAGCTTCAGTGTAGGTCACAGCTGTGGCTCGGATTCAATCCCTGGTCTGGGAACTTCATATACTGTGGGTGTGGACATAAAAATAAAACAGAATAAAAATAATTTAACAAAATAGGTAAAAGTAATAGATATATTAATTGCACATTTCAGGTATGAACATTAAAATACAAAAAACAGACCCACATTAAAGCAAGTTAATATTGATCAAAATCATGTTTGCTTTCACCAACAACAGAACAAGTGCAAATTAAATAAAAAATAGGTATGATTTTATTTTTAATCTTAAAATCTATACTTCCTACCAAAATCAGAAATACTATGCCAGGTTTGATAAGTTTATTTCATTATAAAATAAAAATAACTGGATTATGTTGAGAAAAACTTACTGGGTTTAGAGTCAAAATATCTGGGTTCAAATATCCCTTTTACTCATTTCATACTTTGACTTTTGTGGTGCCCAATTACATGTCTAAAAAATTTGGATAATAAAATCATCCTCATAAATTTATGTTTATTATGACTTTTAACTACATAGCAAACTAAATAGCTTGTGACCGATTACAGGTATATATTGGTGCTTCATTATTTTTATTCCTTTCATCTTTGTAACACATGCATACTGCTTTATCATCACCTTCATTCTCATGTTCAACCTCTCAACAAAATTCTGCTGACTTAGGATTCATTCATTCCTCATTTCAGTTTCTCTTTCCATCATTCTGGCTTAGACTCTTCACTTCATTTGTGATCTCCATTTCCTTAATATACATTGCATTCTACCTCCAGATCAATTTTTATAAATGCAGTCATGACAACAAACTTTATTGCTTAAAAGGTAAAGCTTAAAACATATTGGCCTGGCATGTCAAATCCTCTATTATCTGGCCCTGATTGAATAAATTACTTTCTCTCCCACTAACGTTCAGGATAAAACTCCCTTCCTTTTCAATGAAGCTAGACTTTTCAATACCTTCAGAGTACAACATGCACATACCTGTGCTTTGTTTTTTTTTCCCTCTTAGAGTTAATTAGTACCTGCATTTTTGTAGGTCCTCAAAGAATCTTATTTGCACTGAACTTTGAAACCAATGAATTGTTTCCCAAATTGCATTTTTTGAGGTGCTGGATGCATGTGAAATTATAGTATTTATTATTCTAGGTGTGGAATTGTTTTATGGGTGTAGGTATTCGATAATCTCTGTATCAAAAAGCTTTAAGATGTATGCATTTATAAATAAAAATTATATGCTACTAAATATTCAGTGGAACAATTCAGAGATCGAGGGATAGCTGATTGCTCTGTTGTGACTCATAGTTGATATCTTTCTGTTTCACTGATTATCATGTTCTACGAATAAATGTGTTTATTTTCTTAAACCCAGATAGATTCTATTAGACCTATGCAATCAAATAGCCACTACCTCCATTACCTATTTAACTCTATTTTTTTAAGGAATTGGAGGTGTTTGATTAAGGCAGAAGACCTGCCAACATAAACCCGACTTTGCCAGTTCACTAGGAGTTTTCTTAACGTTCGTTTTGAGGAAGGAAGACTAGGGAAAGCAGGACTAGTACCTTAGCAACTGCCATCAGATGAAATGATGGAAATTGGCATATGTAGCCAAGTGTGAAGAATGGTAAATTGTGTCAAAGCAGAAAGAAAACAAAGATTTACATCACTGACATATGAGCTCCAGTTTTCTGTAAACAAAGGGAAAAACTTTTAGGAATGAGAAATACTGTCCCCTGAATCAAAACAAATTATAAGTATTGATTTTAAAATCTATTATCTTCAATAAGCTGCCTTCCAAAAAAGGAAGGATAGCTTTGAATGGCGTTTACATATAATGACAAAGCCAAACACACATGAAAAACAAAATTATAGTTTTTTTTTTTGTCTTTGAGGAGGTGTCCTATTATTCCTGTTTGTTTCTTTGTTTCTATTATTTTGATTGTTTGGGTTCATGAGGGTTTTTAGGCAATTTCCTCTGGTTCTGCATGGAATAGCTAGCAAATAAACCCTTTCCCTTCCCTGGTCCCCCAGTAGCAACTAAACTATAATAATTTGTACTGAAAATATATAGGAGAAAAGATATATGGTAAAAAAAAATAAAAAAAGTAAGATAGCGTCATACATTTGAACATACCAAGAAATGGAGAAAAAAGACTGGCCCTAAAGTATACACACTTGGGAAAATACACAGCTTTGCTGACATTCTTATTTGACCCACAGTGGTGTTCATTTCCTGTGGCTGAGGTAACAATGTAGCACAAACTGGGTGGCTTAAAAAACAGAAATTTACTTTCTGACAGTTCCCGAGGCTATAAAGCCATGCTATAAGCAAGGCTCAAAGGCCAGGATCCCTCTGAGACCTTAGGTATAATAATATTTCCTTTCCTCTTCCTATGTACTATTGGTGGCCATTGATTCTGAACATTCCTTGTCCTTCAGCTGCATCACCCTAATCTCTGACTCTGTTATCCTGTGTGTCTCTGGCCTTTTTTTTTGATGAAGACACAGTCATATTGGATTAAAGCATACTATAATGACCTCATCTTAATGCAACTGCATCTGCAAAGACCTTATTTCCATATAAGGTTACATTCAGGCATACTGGGGTTTTGGACTTCACCCTATCTTTTGAAGGGACGTATTTCATTCAGTCCATCCATAACATTAGATTATAATATTTGAGTACCAGATAAAAAGATAAGTTGATATAAATGTTGGGTTGTTTTACGTCCCTTATTCTTTTAGGGGTTTTTGTTTTGTTTCGTTTTTCCAGTCAATTCTGGGTGATAGAATGGATCACTTATAAACTTTCCGTGTGTTGATGATCAATATGAAAGTAAACATTGCAAGAGTCAGAAGATTCATGCTCTAGTCTCACCTTCATTATGCAAAACATGTCCAATGGATAAATATGAGGATATCAATGAGAGGAAAAATAAGATAACACACCATGCAGTAGTTAAGAATGTATGATTCCTTTTGGGAAAGGAATGGACATATTTCCATTTGTATTTCCCTACAGGATAATAGGAAGATAGATGGCAAAAGGTTACTTGTTTGTTGCATGCATCAGAAAAGAAAACCAAGCTGATGGAAGACATGAGATAAATAAAGGGACTTTAGCAAGATAATGACTCTTCCAAGGACCAGAGGTCTTTGTAATAGGAAAGAAGTAATAGGAAATGTGAGTTTATTATCACAAATTAAGCAAAGGTGAAAAAATGAACTCAGGTGTTCAGGTAAGAGTTTGACCAACAAAGTAATGATGCTTATAGATAAGATCTATAATTAGAAGTTAGATATAGAAGTCTGATAATCACTATGGCTGCGAATTGCACAATAACTAAGATGGTGGTATTATTTTAGAGTAAAGATATTTATAGTATAACAGAGACAAAGTATAACCCAGCCAGTACACAACATTAGGATGGCTAAGGTCCAAAACACTGGCAATATTAAATGAAGGAGAGATTGTGGAGCTATGGGAATTCTCATTTGTTGCTGGTGGGGATGTATATTGATATAGCCTCTTTGGAAGACAGTTTGGCAGTTTCTTACAAAGCTTACCATATGCTTACATAAACTTGCCATATGATCCAGCAATTTTACTCCTAAATATTTACAGAGCGGGGTGAAAACCTATTTCAACACAAAAAAAATGTCATGTGAATGTTTATAGCAGCTTTATTCATAATCACCAAAACCTAGACAAAACCAAGACGACCTTAAATAGGTGAATGGATAAACAAGTGGTGGCATATCCATTCAATGAAATGTTATTTCACAACAACAAAAAATGAGCTATCAAGGCACACACATACATATGTACATACACAAGACACACAAAAACAGAAGAAACTTAAAAGGCTTTTGGCAAGTGAAAGAAGCCAGTCTGCAAAAGTTACAGTTTGTATGCTTTGAACTATATAACATTCTGGAAGAGGCAAAACTATAGAAGCAGTAGAAAGATCAGTGGTTGTCAATGGACTCAGCCTAGATAAGAGGGGGAGGGATTAATAGGTGAAGCACAAAGCATTTTTGGGGGCAGTGAAACTATTTTGTACGTTCCTGCAATGATAGATAACATGACATTACACATTTGTCAAAGCCCATCAAACTTTACAACATAAAGAGTGAACTCAAGGAGTTCCCTTCGTGGCTCAGTGGTTAACGAATCCGACTAGGAACCATGAGGTTGGGGGTTCGATCCCTGGCCTTGCTCAGTGGGTTAAGGATCCGGCGTTGCCGTGAGCTGTGGTGTAGGTTGCAGACGTGGCTC
>PVHT021183693.1:23557546-23649293 GCA_004024745.2 Catagonus wagneri
TTACATCAACACAAGTACATTGAGAAAAACAAAAGTAAATTACAGGCCAAGCATTTTTCTTGTGGAATTTGAGTTCCATAATACGGCGAATCCCCTCACTCTAAATTCTAGACAAACTTCTGAGTAAAGTAGTTCCACAGGTGGGCTGAGTGTGGAAACTACAAAACTGAGCATGCTGACATACAAATATTATGTAAGTTAGAGGGTTAATTTTTTTTAAATTTCATAAGAACATTGTCTCAGTAATATCTACTCGGGAACATCTGGGCAACATTTACAGGGGACGTTCATTGAGGGCTATTGAGTGCAGCTTCTCAGTTCCACTTGGTCCTCACAGGCGATCTCAACTAGAATGATGGTGATCTGTCATTGTAGGCTGAGAGCAGATTACAGATAAAATGTGGTCGGGCTTACCATATCCTTTTAATTTCCATTCACATCACCTTGAAACTGTAGTATAATTGCCTTTTAGGTTATGAGACTGCCTTTAACAAGCCTGGACCTAACATCTGGGTTCGTATTTTTCTTGTCGTCATCGTTACAACCACTGTACACACTACCTCTGTTAAGCCACCCATGACCTCAGCCTTGGATCCTTACTGCAATCTCTCTTCGGAATGACTGGGCTAGCTAGAAAATTTATCACACAGATATATTTATCAGTACCATTTCATATGATCTGCAAGCTGCATTGACTCTCAGCAACACTTAGGCACTCAGTCTTCTCTCCATGCTCAAAAGTCTGTTTTCCAAACCTTCATTATAATAAGCCCAACTGAGGAAGGTAATGAAATCACCAGTTCTTACAAATTATGCCTTTAAAAAAATTTTTTTACAGGGTTATTTACACATTGTGTACACATATAAGTAAGACAGATTTCATCATGACGATTTACCTCAATCTGTCTCCTCAGTTTTGCAAACGGCAATAGGTGGGAGTCCAGGCACTCATGATCCCTGTGACCTCAAGAATGGTTCTGACTGTCAGTATCTTTGGCCACATGGAATCAGCCATGATCCTCAGGCATAGTACGTCTTTCCTATGAACTCACTCTGTAACCTCTGCTTTTGCATGGGTTGTCTTATTCTTTAGAAAGTGTTTTTTTGTTGTTATGGTAATTTTATGGTAATAACCAAAATTTCGTATAGAATACCTGGAAATTTACAATAGAATAGATAATATTAAATCATCAAAATTGAGCAACATAATAGATATTTAATCAATATTATAGAGTATGTGTTTTGCTAACTTTTCTGTTTGAATTATTTTCGTGTTATTCATAGAATTTGTAGAAAATTTTCAGTCTTTTTTAAGTCTAAAATCGTGTTTCAATGCCTAAAATTTCTTTAATTATATAACTGTTACATAAATCCATCTTTAATTATATAACTATAATATGAAGCTATCTCCTAATATTGTATATTTTTCCATTAGCTTTTCCTCCGTATCATATCCTTAGACTAAGGAAGCTCTATATTCAAAGAGATGAGTAGACTAAGTGATTATATTCAATTCTAACTCAGAATATTGAGTTTATTTTGGTTTCTGGCTTTGAGCCACTTGAAGATGTAACATAGTATATAAGTTTTAATTTTTTCTGGGAAAATCATGTAGAAGAATCCAGGAAGCAGTCTTTGCAATAGATACTCGTTTAACATTCTTAATTATTGTCCCAGTGATTTGAAAAAAAAAAAAAATTGAGTTTTTCTGAGTTAGTGTTCTATAGCAGTTTAGAAATAAAGAAATCAGTATCCCTTAGTCTGAAAACTGTGGCTGCCCATTCACCATGAGAACAGAAATGCACATCTGTGTCTCTATCTCTATCACTATCTTTATCTTTACTATTTTTAAAAAAGTTTATTTATGTATTTATTTATGTATTTTTTTATTTATTTTTAGGGCCACACCCATGCCTTACTGAAGTTCCTGAGCCAGGGATTGAATCTGAGCCACAGCTGTGACCTATGCCACTGTTGTGGTGACATACGATCCTTATGTCAGGATCCTTATGACATACGACCCTTCGGCCAGGGGTCGAACCTATGCCTCTACAGCAACCTGAGCTACTGCAGTCAGATTCTTAACTCAGTGCGCCACATCAGAAACTCCTATCTCTATCATTTGTAGTGAAAGAAAATATCCATATTACCCATTTTAAAAATTTTGGAAGATAAGGCAGATCATTAAAATGTACTTAATTTTAAGAAATCAGTCATATTGTTTTCTACTCCAGCCTTCAGCAGTAATTTTAAAGAGATCCATTACTGTTTTCATTAGAAAAAAAAAAAATGTCCCCTCCCTTCTTGTCATGTGGAGATTATCTAGCACCTAGGAAGCTGTTGTGGTTCATCTATCATGCTAATCTTATTATAATATTGTGACGACTTTACTATCTATACCCATGTGGGCACAGCCAAAAAGAAAAAAAAATTAGTTTAGTAAATAAGAGGAGAAAACAATTCAAAACTAATATAAAATAAAAAAATTAAAAATGTATCTCATCAATACATTTGGCTAGAAATCTTATAAAACTGTGCAGGCATTAAAATTATCATTATCTTTTGACTTTCTTTTTTTTATGTTAGCCTGAGAGTCATGGCTTCACAGTAATTATATTATTCTATATACACCAGCATTATAATAACATACATGCAAAATTTCAACCTACCTGCCATCATGTGTGTTTTTGTTTGGTTTTAGATAAAAAAATAAGTTAATGTGCTCAACTTGTGTTTACTAATCCATTACCTGAAATATAAGAAGAAATAGTCTAGATTTTTTTTTCTTTGTTCTAGAATATCCTACAAATTTAGATGTGAATTTTTAAAAAAAATAAACTGTCAGAAAATTCAGGGACTCTAAAAGAGAATTTGGTCATGTTTTCATTATTGTGTAGAAAGAACTGTGTATAAAGAATACAATGGTAACTAACAGTGTTTTATCATGGGGCAAATGTAAAAAAAAAGATTATATGAATATTCTCTGGATGTTTAACAAGGGATGTTGTGAGGAAATTAACCAATGCAATATTTTCTTTATCTTTGGATCTTCAGTACAACCAAAAGAAGTAAACAAACCATTGCCCTAAGCAGATACTTGCATTGAGAATTTTTCTAACCACCACATTGATTTTAATCTCCCAACCCCCTCTGTACCCCATGAACACCTGCTTTACATAGGAAGTTCTCCCTCTGCCAAATTATCTACTGAAACAAGTGGAGGATAAAATGATTCATTTCAGAGTCCACGCTGGAGCCCAGAAAAATGTGCCAATATAAAATCTTTTCAGGAGACTTCCCAAATGTTGGATATCAGGAGAACTGGGTTGTAGATTCCAGAAGCATCATAAGGAAAACAGAGAACGCTGATAAGGATGTAGAGAACATTCATGGATAGTTTTTTGTCAGTTTAGCAAATAATGCCTGAGTGACCTAGAAGGTCATGTAATTAAGATTCTAATGCTCTTAAACTGTGTGAAAAGACAGCTTGAGTTTATGAAGATGGAGGCACAATGCCTGCTTCTGCAACCACACAAAGCATCTCATTTCCTCACACTTTATCTCAGAAACAAGGACCAAATAGTTGATTTAAATGTTTTCTGGAATCTCTGCTCCTCAAACAGTATGACTCACATAAGTGGCAAAGGTGGACAACAGTACTACCATCACCTTCACCATCAGCTTTTCTTGAGCACATGTTTATGTTGTAAGAGAATTTACAAATCTACTCATAAAAGAACACTAGTTTGAGAACAAGAATCAGCCGACTCAAAGAAAAAGAACATACCATCTGAAAAATGTACTTAAAGTTATTCTAAACCAAAATGTAGTTTGTTTTTTGTAACTCTGTGCATGTAATTTAACTTTAATATCAATACTATTAGATATTAAAGTTATTAGGATTTTTTAATATAAACAACAAAAATTTACCCAAAATAAGTTAAACAAAATGGAGTTCTAATTAATCAGCTTACTGACAAATTCAGGAATAGATATGGAGTGTAAATACAGGAATGCATAGTTGTTAACAGGATCCAGATTTTCTGAATCTCCTTTTTCACTTATCACTCTCCTCTTATTGAATTTCTTCTGCTCTCGTGGTTGAAAGATGGGTGCCAGATGTTCCTGGAGATTTTTCTTCACACTTTCCCATCCAGCAGAAAATATGAAGCTTCTTTTCCAGTCCCCTCACAGGTCTGAGATATTTTTTGATGAGACCACTGAGATCAGTTTTCTACCACAAAACAGAACAGTGGCCTGGATATGATGCACAGCCTCTGTTCATGCAGGTGGAAACTCAATAGCTCAACCTAAACTGAGAGTATGAGTTGGTTGACTCTTCCAGTAAAAATCAAAAACTTGCTAGAGGCAAGCAGAATGAGGTCGTGCAGCCAAACCTGTACCATGTGGATTGACTGTGCAGGCAAAAAAAGAGTGACTTGGTCATCACCTTTTCTCTAAAGAAGATTATTTTTTCCCTCTCATCTTGATTAACTTTGAACTGAGGAAAAGCACACAAAGTATATTCCAGGGAAACAAATTTAATAAATACCTGGATATTAAGGTTTTTTATTTGTGTATTGTTTTTTCCTTTTTCTTAGTCAAAACAAAAGCAAACCAAAAATTAAAAATAAAAATATAATACCAAAATTTACTTAAAAATAATTTCTTTTTTGTTAAAATTTATTCATTTCTTATTCAAATTAGCATTAAAATAATTTTGACAGTATGTGTGTCCATATATTATATGTCTATATGTGTATAAACAGTGTGTATATGTAGATATAGCATGTGTATACATAGTTTGTATGCATATAAATATATATTACATATGTGTCTAGATATAAATACACAAAATATTAGATAATTTTTATGACCTTTTTTGACTCAATAGTCTAAACTTCTAATATATTCATAATATAAGATGGAAGCTCTGATTCATTATGTTTTTTTAAACAAGTAAATTTTGCTTTTTTTAATGTCAGATTCATTTTGGTAGTCTTAGATGGTGGTGCCATTAGAAAATATTTCATTTTTTATTAAAGTATAGTTGATTTACAGTGTTGTGTCACACATACACACACATATATATTCTTTTTCTCATAGTCTTCCCTCAAGTTCTGTCCCAATAGATTTATTTCCCTGTGTTGTGCAGTAGGACCTCATTGCTTATCCATTCTAAAGTAATAGTTTGCATCTAGTCACCCTACACTCCATGTCCATTCCTCTTCCTCTCCCCTCCCCCTTGGCCACAAGTCTGTTCTCCATATCGGTGAGTCTGTTCCTGTTTTGTAGACAGGTTCATTTATGCTATATTTTAGATTCCACATATAAGTGATATTATATGGTATTTGTCTTTCTCTTTCTTACTTCACTTAGTATGAGAATCTCTAGTTGTGTCCATGTTCCTGCAAATGGCATTTAGAAAATATTTCTTGAAAATAACCGAAATAACAAAATTGAGGAGAAAAGATTTATTCAGTAAATGTTTGTGTGTGTGATACATTATGTATGTGTATGCTTGTGTGTGTGTATTGTCCAAGGTTTACATATGAAAGAATTTAGGAAATAGGAAGTATACTATTCCAGGTGTTACAAAACCTGGTTGTGTTTCTGAGACTTCCACAGACTAGTCATTTAACCTTGGACAACTCAATTCCTCTAGATCACAATTTCTCCCTACAAAATATAAATTGCAGCAAATATGTACTCAACAAATATTTATTGAATGCCCATTATGTTTCAAGTGTTTTTCTAGATGCTAAGGTTTTAACAGTGAACAAACAAGACTCTGCTTACACAGAACATACATTCTAGTGGGGGATAAAAAACAAAACAAGATAGAGTAAAAATACATAGTAAAACAAATTGGTGATAAGTGCTTAAAGTAAACTATAGAATGAGAGTAGAAAGAAAAGTAGTAGACTGATAAGTAAAATGAAGCAAATCCTGATGGCCTTTAGTAGCATCCTAAGAATTATTGTAAAGGGAGATTCTAATCCCAAAATATTTGGCCTAATTCTTAAATGTAAATGATTGTATGTTATTGAAATCAATTAAAAATATGTAAGATTCTATTAATTGTGTTTAATAAGTCAATTTTTCAACTGGATATAAGCAGTGCTTTCTCAGAGGACTCCTTATTTAAGTTACTGGTGCCCAAAGCCCTCAATTATTTGGAATGTTATATGCTGCCAACAAAAGTATTAAAGCATTCTTTGAAAAATATTTTACTTAAATATCTATAATGTAATTGTATATACGTAAAATAGTTTGAATCGAATATATATATTGCATTATATATAAATCATATATATGCCAGTGTGTGTAAAAACCAATTAACATTTTATTTTCACCTCTTTTAGAATTTGAAACTAAAGAGTTTTCTTATACTTGCAGCAAGCCACTGTTGAAAATGAGACATGTAGCTAAAAGTTTTAATCCTCTCACATTTTCTTTTAATTTTCAGCCTGTCAAATTAGTGTCAGTTAAAAATCACCAACTGACAGTTTGTGAGAACAAATTCTTTTATAAAGCTTCTATCACTGAAGGCTTCTCTAACCTCCAAGTGACCCCTTTAACAGAATTCCTAACACTGAGGCCTTCAGTGAGAAAATATAATCTAGAGTGAAAAGAATGGATAAAATGGTGACAGATGACACTGGAAACAGATTTGAAATGACATAACGTCTGTTGTGAAATTATGATTTTTCTCCTGTCTTTATTCTCTGAATAAATATGGCGTTTACATAATTAGTCCAAAGCTCATTCATAATTCTAACCTATTTTGACTTAGAAACACTAACAATGAATTTAATTGAAATTTTAGATTTTGACTCAAGCTTTATTGCTGCATTGAAAAAAATACATATATAAACATTGAGAGTGTTATGACCTTCATTTCTCTAAGACTTAAAGCATGTTATGACTTGATCAGCCAGACTATTCATTAAGTAATTCTTATATTTGGGTAGATTAAGCATTAAGATATTCAGAGATATTTCAGAAAAGGAGACTATCTTCATTGTAAAAGAGACGTCATAAGTACATGAAGACTATCAGCCAAGCATTGAAAAAAGTAGTACAGATTCAAATTATGTCCCCAAAGTCAGCAGGTTAAGAATTTTAGAGTGTTTTAGCACTGTTACTTCGCCAGTGGAATCTGACTAGAGCAGGATAATCAATAAACACATAGGTGCATATCTACCTTGTCTGACCTGGTCCTCTTTCAGTATCCTTTCTTGGAAGACTCAGGAGCTCAGGGCAGGAAAAGATGAAAACTCCTTCTGTTGTCTTGGTTGGGTTTTCCTGGACTTAGAGAAATTGTTGCAAACAACTATTTACTTTGATCTTCCTCTTTTACTATGACCACTGTTTGAACCAAGAATTGCTTGGCGGGGGGTGGGGGTGGGGGTCCTACAGTCAGTTATTCAAGATAAAATTAACAGTTCTGGAGTTCCTGTTGTGGCTCAGCGGAAACAAATCTGACAAGCATCCGTGAGGACACAGGTTTGATCCCGGGCCTCAATCAGTTGGTTAAGGATCCAGCCATGCTGTAAGCTGTGTTGTAGGTCGCTGACGCAGCTTGGATCTGGTGTGTCTGTGGCTGTGGTGTAGGCTGGTGGCTACAGCTCCAATTGAACCCCTAGGCTGGGAACCTCCATATGCCGTGGGTGTGGCCTAAACAGACCAAAAAAAAATTATTTGAATATCATGTGTAGCCACTCATGATAAGTTTTTGGTTCAGTTTTCCAAATTCATCTCTAACTACTCCCATACATAATTCCTGACTGCAAGCCACTCCAATGTGTCTGTTCTTCAAAAGGTCTTGTTTTCTCTTATTTCAATGGCTTTCTTCATCATCCTCTAAAGCATTTTTTCAGCTTCAACATCTGGCTAACTCCTAGTCCTTTTTCAAAACTAGTCTTAGACATCCTCATTTTTGAAATACTCTTCTTTTCAGTGTGACAGTGTGAGTAAGTTTGTTGTTGTCTCTCAATACATCTGCACCATAGCACCACTTTCCTTTATATTAGCAATTCAGTGATAGTTGATAATGCAGAACTAACAGAGGCTTAGAGAATATGTATTTGAAAGAGTGTGATTTATAGGTTTCAGGTTGAAGTAACAGTGTTCTGTTAAGCAAATTATTTATTAATTATTTACATATAGAGATAAATAATTATACATATGGAAACATATGTATATACATGGAGAGACAGAGAGAGAGAGAGAGAGACATAAACATAAAAGAAGGGAGGGACTATTTTAGGCTCTGGAAAGAGAAAATAGTTTAATTTAAACAAGGTGGGATTTTATCACCTAGCCATAAAAGGACAGTGAGGCAAGACAACTTTTATCTAAATTTGGAAAGTTAGGATTTAAGAAATGAAGAGAATGGGTAAAATAATCTAAGATATTATGACTAAATTGATGGAGTAAATGATCATCAGTCATGATGAGTAAATTGATCTTTTCAAAGAGATTTCTAAAGTCCACACATTTTATTTATTTATTTATTTATTTATTTATTTTTATTCATTTATTTATTTGCTTTTTAGGGCCGCACCGGCGACATATGGAGGTTTCCAGGCTAGGGGTCCAATCAGTGCTGTAGCTGCCAGCCCACAGCAACACAGGATCTGAGCCGCGTCTGTGACCTACACCACAGCTCAAAGCAATGCTGCTTCCTTAACCCACTGAGCGAGGCCATGGATGGAACCTGCAACCTCACAGTTCCTGGTCAGATTAGTTTCCACTGTGCCATGATGGGAATGCCACACACGTTTAAATAACTGTAAATTCAAAATGGATCCATTGGAGTAGTTAATTAGAATGGAGGTTGTTCCCTAATTATATAAATTCACATAGTTCATGTAATATAATATATATGATTATGTAACAGTTATGTTTTATAAAACAACATATTTCAAAGTTAAACTTTCACAATATTAATGAGTGTATAATGTTATAAGTATATGTTATCATAATTTATTGTATCACTTGGCTAACACTTGGCTTATTTCCAAATCTATGTAAATCCTCCTATAGATTTATATTTATATATGTATTATACACACATATAACTGTATATATCAATGTTTTATGCATGCATATCATTGTTTATAAAATCATTATTTATAGTGCTTTGTCTGTATTGTGCATTATATCTTCCAGGAAGAATTGCTAGAAACGTAATTTTTAAACTTATGAGTACATTGATTCATTAACAAATTGTCAGATGTTTTCACAGATTAGCTGAAGGTGTAAACAAATTCAACCCCAGGGCTATAGGATGATAAAAACTCTATACATTACATTGTTTCTATCAAGGATTCACATTATTTTTAGTTAACTTGTGGTAACTGAACTTAGGTCTTCATTACTTTCTTATAGATTTGTATGGTGTTGTCATGTATAAATATTATAGCATTTAAACGTAAGTTTACTTTGA
Source organism: Catagonus wagneri (assembly GCA_004024745.2). NCBI lineage: Eukaryota > Metazoa > Chordata > Mammalia > Artiodactyla > Tayassuidae > Catagonus > Catagonus wagneri. Next base: position 23,567,001 of record PVHT021183693.1, read on the forward strand.
AGGTCATGAATTTTTTTTGGTCCATCGTAATTGCCAGTTGGCCTGCTTTATTCATTTGGGCTTATTTTTCAGGATCTCTAATTCTTTTTCTTATTTTGAGTCTTTTTCCTCTCTACTTCATAGTCAAGATCTTTCTCCATCATTTTAATCTTTTATCATTTCTCTTTATTCAAATTAGTCCTTTACTCCATTGATTAAATAGTCTTAGCTTCAATTCGTGTCTTTCTCCCTCTGTAGCAATTTTTAGTTTTATTTGGCTTGGGTTTTATGTCATTCTCTCACTTATTCATTCCTTCATGTATTCGTTCATTCATGCATTAATTTTATCTGTTTCAAAATCAAAACATTTGAAAAGGTATATGGATGAATTCCTCCCAAAATATGTATGTTGAAGCTCTAACCCCCCCCCCCACCCAAAGTGACTATATTTGAAGACCAGGTTTGTAGGGAGGTAATTAAAGTTAAATAAACCAGGTCACTTCATGGAGTTGTTTTCCTATAGGACTAGTGTCCTTATTAAAAGAGGACAATATAAGAGAGTTTTTCTCTGCACACATGCAGAGAGGAAAGGCTACATGAGGACACAGTGAGAAGACAGTCCCCAAATAAACATACATGTTAGCCACCTTTCACTCAGTAAATAAAGATCTTTCTGATTGATTTTAAATTCCATATGAATACATCAACATTTATTTTGTCACTCCTCAAATGATAAATTTTATTTCCAATCATTATATAGCAAAACTTTTATGTAGGCCATTTCCTATTTACAAATATATTTGTAACATAAATTCTTAAAAGCTGACTTAAAAGCCACATCAAAGGGATATAGCATTCATATTTTTGATAGATATTAACAAAAATCCTTTCATATGGGATAATATTAAATCATACTTTCTCTAGACACTTATGAGAATTCCTATTTTCTGACACTATCACACACAAAAACACACACAGTGTGTTACCTAACTTTTGGAAAGTTGAAAATATAATATCTGAAATACAATAGTAGACTGTGGTTTTGACATATATTTTTATTAGTCTGAGTGAGACTGGATATTTCTTTTATATTAAAAATCTAAATATAAAATTGTCAGCTCACCTTTTATTTTCTATCATTAAAAATATGCTATTTAATTGACGGCTGTGTAAAGTATTGTCAAAAAAGTGATGATAATCTACTTTTCCTTATGAATGATAGGGCCTTTTTCATTTCCTTGCTCAATTTCAGAATTTCAAGCAATTGTAGAATATGTCTGATTTTTCTTTGTTCCAAGGTGACTTTCACAATATGTAGACTACTCTTTCCCTCAAAATTTCAGATGTTTAATTCTTTTTTAAAATTTTAAGAGTTATCTTCAAATATAATTTTTTAGTATTTGAGCTGTTTGATTTTTTTTTCCTATTCAGGTACTCTTAGTATACATATATTGAATCTTCCTTGCCTAAATTCTCTGTTCATCACATTTTTACAATATGTTTAAATGTCTACCTTTTTTAATTTAAAGATATTCCTTTTCACCTTCTAGTACCTTAGTCATTTTTTGCTTTTTAAATCTTTTGTTATCTCATTTATTCATTTCTGAAATGTTTCTTCTATTTTTTCCACATATTTCTTGAATTTTAAGTCTTTTCTGATGCCTTATGATTCTGATTTTGTGTTTTTATATCTTCTATCTTTGTTTTATTTGAATATAATTTAAATCTAATCTGTTGCCATGCCTTTCTGATGCCCTCTCATTGTCAATAAGGATTTTATCCAGTTTTTATTCTTTTTATTTCTTAAAATAGTTCTGAATGGAATTATTGGTCACAGTCATCTTATATTTCTTATTGCTAGGTTAGAGGTGTCTTCCTGAATGATTTCACTTCTCTAGAAACCTCTCTTCTACTGTTTTTGTGAAGTGATCAAAATATGATCTCCTATTTTCTAATATCTACTGGCTCTGTTTCCTATTCCATTCCTATATGAATTTCTCACTTAGGCATTATTGAAGCTGTCCTGTTTAATTAGATAATATCCCCATTAGTCTCTCTTAGGTGTGAGGCTTTTTGCTAAATCGTCTGGTTAAATTTTCAGTGTTCATAAAGCCTCATTCACTGCCCGCAAGTTTTCAGGCCATCTTTGGGCTATCTGGCATTCAACCAAAAACTGCAGTGTAGATTCTCTTCTCAGTTGACTTTCAAATTCTCAAATTTTCCAATTGTACTTCCCAGTGAATACCTCTATGTTATTCGGAGCATTCTTTTCTTGCATCCTTTACAATTGGTTTTAGTTTCTGTGGTGATTTAACTTTTTAAACTGTTTTCCTGTGTTCTCTTATGTCAGATTTAAGCATCTTGTCTTGGATCCTCTTTCCTGACTTGTGCATTTCTATACTGTGGAACTGTTTCTCAGCTGCAGCCATTTCATTTTTTCTTTTTCAGTTTAGTTTTACTTCTTGGTTTCCATCTTCTTCTAGGCAAAACTTTTTCTAGTGAATGTTCTTTACTTATGATTTTGTTATCTTTTGTTTTAATAATATGTATGTAGATATAGTCACATTTCTTAAAAAAAGTAGGTTTTTCAACTTGTTAAGGCTCTGGCTCCTTTTAAAACATTATCATCGTAATAGATCATTGGCACTCTTGTATTTGTCTCCCTTCTACTTTTATGTTGTATGTTGACAGTGTAAAAGAACACAACTTGTGCTTGCTGGCTGTACTTTTTAAAACAGCATATTAATTTTGTAGATTTTGCAAAAAGAATTATTGTCAAAGTCTTTAGATCAATTGCAAATATTTATTTTTTCTGTTCTCAGAATGATAGGCGATAGCTTCTCTGGTTCCATATTAAATGAAAAGATTTGAGTAATTATTTTGTAAACTATATGTTTAGGATAGCTGTGTGCCAGCCAAACAAGCAGTTTTAGAGTGCTGTGTTCCTAGATGAGGATAGAAGAGTAATATTGGATAAAATAGTTAACATGAAAAAGTCCCAGAATTCAAGGATTTTATATTATAGGGAACAGAAAATGTAAAGAAATAAGCATGTAACTAAGATGCACTTCAAAGGGAAATGATACTTGGAAAAAATAAAGCATGATAAACATAATAGGATAATTCTGAAAATGGAGGAAGGACTGCTCTTTTATATACGCTGGGCAGGAAGAATCTCAGCAACATATTCAAATGTAAGCAGAGACTAAGAAGAAATGAGGATATGAACCATGTAGATAAACTGGTGAGAGCCTACAGCCTAAGAGAGTAAATGCCTGTGGAACTCAATATCTGCCCTTCTCTATTTTAAGGCATTTCTACTGGTAAACATAAATTTTATGATCTTGCTATTTTAGCCTATTTTGACTTCCGGGTTTAATTGCCCCTATCTTAATAGCATTCATTTTTCCACCTCTATATTATTTTAAATTGATACTGTGTTTATGCTTCTTTTTTCAGTTACAAAAGCGTATAACTGTAGAAAGAAAGTCTTTGATAGATTATAAGGGAGTTCCTAAAATGCCACTAAAAACTTGTGAAAAAGCTTTGAAAATGTGTGTCTTCTCTGAGTCCTGTTCCGACAGATGCAGCAAGAAGCTATTGTATGAGTTAGCTCATGGCCCTCACCTAAAATTGATGAATTTTCTGGTTAAGTACATCAAAAAATGCTCCCTAAATTATCAAATTCTGAGGCATTCATTCACTATCTATACTCTAAAGAAATGCTTCCCAATCCATTGCATATAAATCTCCTGGTGATCTTTTTAAAACAAAGATTGTTATTCAGTATTCACATTGAATATTCTAACACACTTCCTGACAACATCCATGCCTTCATCCTAAGGACCACATTTTGAGAAGCAAAGCTCTAAAACTTGACCAAGTGACTCAAGTCATAAACCTAGATATTACCCTCATCTTATCCATCAAGGACTGTTTCTACTTAAGTAGCATTTTTTCTGCACTTTAGAAAAAAAATAAAGACACTCTTTCTGGAAGCTGAAACTTATAAAAGGCAGCCCATGGGTGGATGAATTAGAATAGATGACCCAGTTAGATATTTTAGGGGACAACACACCCATTGTAGGAATATATATTTCTAGCAAAACTTTAAGATGGCAGTTTGAACAGGAGCTACATTCCGGTCTCACTCTTCCTGTGTCCAGGTGTCTTTAAATGCCTCAAGCAGCATATAGAGCAACCTAGATCTTCTCCACTCTCCTGCTACCATAAGTGATCAAGACCATGCCAATTCTAATTCAGATATTAACATTAATCCAAGTTCTCTCTCCAGCTACTCATTCAGACATTATTCACCTGTAATCACTGTACGCATAGCCATTTTCCCAGAAAGTATTTTCTTTACTGCAACTATATTTACCTTTTTGAAATATAACTCTACTTACATTTCTCCTCCTTTTAAAAATGTGCAGGAGTCCACACTTCATAGAAGATTAACTGCAAATCCCTTAGCATGGCATGGAAAACGTTTTATAGAACTAGTCCAAAGTGTGACTTCAGGCTAATTGCACTCTCTGGTTTTTGTTTACCCACCCATAGATAGTAGGTAGTGTCACTATTGTCAGTCAGTTTTTGGTACCTTATATCTTACTGGTTTATTTGCCTGGAATGTCCATCTACTACCATGCTATACTGGGTGCACCTGGGGCTGAAAGCTATGAATCTCAAAATTGGGCTGGCAAACAAAATAGCAAGCACAGTATAGTCCCTTACACAGAATTATATCAAGAGATTTTTTTTTTTACAACTGAAAGCTTGATTGAAATGATAGAACTTAATGATAATCTTCAACATTATTCATCAACTTCCAAACTTCCATTAAAGACTTAACATAATTCATTAGGGAGAAAAAAAAAAACAAAAACCTACCTACGTTTTCAGAGAATGTCTCTGTGGCTCATTAAAATGAATAATTTTGGAGTTCTTGTCATGACTCGGTGGTGACGAACCCGACTAATATCCATGAGGACTCGGGTTCAATCCCTGGCCTTTCTCAATGGGTTAAGGATCCAGCGTTACCGTGAGCTTTGGTGTAGGTCACAGACGCATCTTAGATCCCGTGTTGCTATGGCTGTGGCGTAAGATGGAGACTAAGGCTCCAATTCTACATCTAGAGCCTGGGAACTTCTATACGCTGTGGGTGCAGCCCTAAAAAGAAAAAAGAAAAACATTTTTTTTAAACTAAAAAAAATACAGTGAATAATTTCATCTTTTCCTGGGCACAAAATTAGGCTTCATTTCCCAATCTCACTTCTATATAGTTGTAGCCACATATCAAAGTTATAACTGACGGGTGGTAGACTTATAGTAATGCCCTTAGTGAGTCATGCCTCTTTATTTCCCCATTCCTGTGACTTTACCATTCCTCCAAACAAGACGTGGAGTTCATTTCTGACCTCTTTGAATTTAGTCCAGCCTTGTGACTTGTTTTGACCAAGAGAATGTAGCAGAAGATTATTGTGACCTCTGAGGTAGGTTTTAGGAATTTTGCAACTTCTGTTTTCATCGTCTTTTTGAAATACAACCCTGCAGTGCCTGTGCATTGAAAAAGGCTGGGATGAAAGACTACGTGGGGATAGAAGTCCAGCTGACCCACCTAAGCCCAGCTCTCAATTTACCCATCAGCTGAATGTAGCCACATGAGTAAGCCAAAATTAGACAGGAGAAAAGCTGCTCAGTCAGCCCACAGTATTGTGGAAAATATAGTTATTGTCATGGGATATGGAGTTTCAGGCTAAGTTTTTACACAGAAATAGTTAACAGATACAATAAGTAATATTCACAAAAGTGATTGTGTTCTCATCTAGGCCTGACCCATAAAACCCTCTTATGAGCTTTCCTGTATGCTCATTTCCTTTTTTCAGTAGCTAGAGGGAAGATGATTTCTAGAAAGACCTCATAAGCCATTTATTGAAGATGGCAAAGCCCTTCTGAGCCTGGTTCCTACATGATTGGCTGTTGACATATTCATCAGGCATGTACAGATACTTGAATGAGAAATAAACATCAAGTTTATTTTAGCCTTACATATTTTGAGTTATTTTATTACAAAATTAACGTACTAGTAGGCCATAATCATATTTTTAATACAATTGTGGACATTTATTCAGTTACTCTCTAGTTTCAGAAGCATTTTCCTTAAGGGCAAAGTTTTTTTTGTGTGTGTGAAAAAGTCAGTTGGACGTTGTTATATATAATTATGTTTACAATATAATTTTTCCCACTAAAACATTTGAAAAATAGAGAAAAACTCATGGTAGTAGAACATTTACACATAATTTCAGCACTAAAATTTTGGCACATTTTATTATTTATATTAGTGCATTTTAATTTAAGCTTATACATTTATTTTACTTAATATTATATAACAGACAATTTCCATATTTATTCATAACCACTTTTTTAAGTGATTGCTTCATACTCCATCTAGTGGGCACAATATAAGTATTTTTTCTTATGCCTTTTTATTGACAATTTCAGTTGTCCTGAATATTTAGCATTATAACTCTACAATAAGCATTATTAAAAATATAATTTTTCCTTTTTCATATCATTCCTTTAAATGCCATTCTAATTAGGTTAAATTTAATATTTTATTGTTTGTGATTTTATTACAATTATTTAATTTTATATTAAGTTATTAATATTGAATTATTAAGGATATTAAGTGGCTTTGTTTCTGTTATGTTAATTTAAAAGTAATAGCATTAATGTACCAATAGATTCTTTACCAAACCTGGCAGTCTTCTCTCAGCTGTCACTGTTAATCTTTAGTATTTGAGATCATGATGAATATTACTCCCCAAAACTTTTATGCCTTTTTTTTTATGGTCCACAACTTTTTTCTGTATCTTCTTTTTTCTGTATCCTTAATGATAGTTACCTTCCAACAACCAAGACTGTTTTTAGTTTACTGAATCTTCTTCTTTATATTATATTCTCATTGTTACCAAATCCAGGTTCTGCTGCTCACTGTTCATAAGTCATTAATTCGAAAGGCAAGTGTCAGAAAAGAGAGAAGGCACTTTAATCATAAGAGCCAGCAATCTAAGAAGAAGGGGGACTCGTGTCCAGAAACCAACTCTGAAGATTCTTCTCAGCCCTGACAGTTTTTAAAGGAAAAACGGGAGGGGTAGAATCTCAGTGAATCATCAAGGTAGGAGGTTAGGTTCTGTATCCTTCTCCCTTGAGTGCAAACTGAATGATTCTCTTCAGATGTTATCTTGCCTGCATGATTTGCCTGCAGGATTGCTTAGAGGGGCTGTTGGAAGCAGAGAGCCAGTCATTTTTTAACTGCTCAATTCTTCATTTTTACTTCTTTTTATATAGGAAAATATTCAACAGGTTAGACAAGGAGTGGTGTACATTCAGGAGAGCATAAGTCAGGAGTTATTTTCAGTATCTTAGTGATTTCATTCTTATAATCAGGTTCTTTTAAGGTTATAGGGGAACAAAAATGGGCAAACAAAAGAAGGGCAAAAGAGTTACTTTCATAACGCCTTAAAAAACAACTATTTAATGTAACACGAATGAAAGACAGCCGTGCCTACCACCCTGAAATTGACTTTCCACATTTTCTTCTGTTGTCTAAAATATCTCCACTTGAACATGTTGTTGAAATCCAGAACATAAAATAAAAACAGAGAATAATTTGTGTTCTCTTCTAGCACATATTATCTCCCAACATTCTCATTACTTTATAGATGTCCTTCTCGGCATCTTATTTTCTCAAGCTTACACAGAGCTTTATCTTCCTATTCAGAATTCTGTATTTTTCCTTGGCTTTCACACAGGCTTCTTAACATTATATATTTTTGAATTAAAGACTTGTGATTTGGAGTTACCTTCATGGCTCAGTGGTTAACAAACCCGACTAGGATCCATGAGGATGCAGGTTCATCCCCTGGCCTCACTCAGTAGGTTAAGGATCTGGTATTTCTGTGAACTGTGGTGGAGGTTACAGACATGACCTAGATCCCACATTGCTGTGGCTGTGGGGTAGGCCAGTGGGTGTAGCTCCAATTCGACCCCAAGCCTGGAAACTTCCATTTGCCACAGGTGTGACCAAAAAAAAAAAGACTTGTGATTGCCAAAGGGGAGGGAGAGTGAGTGGGTTGTAACTGGGAGTTGGGGGTTAGTAGATGCAAACTATCGCATTTGGAGTGGATAAGCAATGAGATCCTACTGTACAGCACAAGGAACTATATCTAGTCACCTGTGATGGAACATGATGGAAGATATTGTAAGAAAAAAGAATATATATATATCTGTGTCACTTTGCTGTACAACAGAAATCGACAGAGCAATGTAAACCAACTGAAATTTAAAAACAGAAAAAAAACTCTTTTCATTCATGCCTTCTCACTCATGACACTGGTACCTTTGAGTCTTTCACCAAGTCTTTTTATCAATTTTTGGTTTGGTTTTGTTCTATTTTTATTGTTTGTTAAAATTTTTACTGAAGTATATGCAGAATATTGCCCAAATCCTGAATAGTCTGACAAATTTTCACCAACTAAACAAATATATGTACATAAGCTGGACTCATTTTAAGAAACAGAATATGGGTAATACCTGAGAGACCTCCACTATGGCCCCTTTCGGTCACTAAATCTCGTCTAAATTTAACCACTATAATAATTTCCATTGCCATAGATTGGTTTCTCCTGTTTTTGATCTTTTTTTTTTTTTTAATTTTATGGCTGCAATCACATATATGAAATTCCTGGGCCAGGTACTGAATCCAAGCTGCAGCTTTGACCTACACCACAGCCGCAGCAATGCCAGACACTTTAACTGACTATGCTGGGCTGAGGATCAAATCTGAACCTCCACAGCAGTGACCTGAGATGCTGCAGTCTGATTTGTAACCCACTGTGTCACAGCAAGAACTCCTGTTTTTGAGCTTCATATAAGTCTAATAACATATTTTGTACCTTTTTGTGTTTGACTTTGTTGGCTAAACTGCCTGTTTGGGTCGTCCATTCACATCCATCAACTGTAGTCTTAGTTCTTTCATTCTCATTGTTGTATGGCATTCTCTTCATTGTATAAAATTAAAAAAAATCCAAATAGGAAATGAAAAAGTAAAACTATCAGCATTTTTAGATGACTTGATACTACACCTAGAAAACCCTAAAGACACTACCAGAAAACCATTAGAGCTCATCAATGAATGGGCAAAGTCATAGGATACAAAAGTAATACACAGAAATCAATAGCATTTCTATATACTAACAAGAAAGATCAGAAAGAGAAATTAGGGAAACAATCCCATTTACCATTGCATCAAAAGTAATAAAATACTGGAGTTCCCTTTGTGGCACAGCAGAAATGAATCTGACTAGGAACCATGAGGTTGTGGGTTCAGTCTCTGGTATCTTTCAGTGGGTTAACGATCCAGCATTGCTGTGAGCTGTGGTACAGGCTGCAGACCAGCTCAGATCTGGCATTGCTGTGGCTCTGGTGTAGGCCAGCGGCTGTAGCTCAGATTAAACCCCTAGCCTGGGAAGGGTGCTGCCCTAAAAAGACAATAATAATAATAATAATAATAATAATAATAATAATAATAATAACAACAACAATAATAAAATACTTAGGAATAAACCTACCTAAAGAGACAAAAGATCTGTACTCTGAAAACTCTAAGACACTGAAGAAAGAAATCAAAATGACACAAACAGATGGAAAGACATACCTAGTCTTGGATTGAAAGAATCAGTATCATCAAAATGACTATATTACCCAAGGCAATCTACAGATTCAATGCATTCCATATCAAATTACCAAGGACGTTTTTCACAAAACTGAAACAAAATATCTTAAAGTTTGTTTGGAAGCACAAAAGACCCAGAATAGCCAAAGCCATCCTGAGAAAGAAAAATGGAGCTGGAGGAATCAGGTTCCCTGACTTCAGACTATACTACAAAGCTGCAGTCATCAAAACCGTATGGTACTGGCACAAAGACAGAAATATAAAACAATAGAACAGTATAGAGATCCCAGAATTAAACCCATGCACCCACAGTCAGCTAGCCTATGACAAAGGAGGCAAGAATATACAATGGGGAAAACACAGTCCCTTCAGTAAGTGGTGCTGGGAAAACTGGACAGCCACATGTAAAAGAATGAAAGTAGAATACTTCCTAACACCATACACAAAAACAAACTCAAAATGGATTAAAGACCTAAATATAAGGCCAGATACTATAAAACTCTTAGAAGAAAACATAGGTCATTCTGTGACATAAACCACAGCAATATCTTCTCAGATCTACCTCCTAAAGTAATGACAATAAAAATAAGAATAAACAAATGGAACTTAAAAGTTTCTGCACAGCAAAGGAAACCCTAAAAAAAATGAAAAGACAACCCACAGAATGCGAAAAAATATTTGCAAATGAAGCAACTAACAAGGGATTAATCTCCAAAATTTATAAGCACCTCCTTCAGCTCAATACCAAAAACAAAAAGACCCCATCAAAAATTGGGCAGAAGCTCCAAACAGACTATTCTCCAAAGAAGACATACAGATGGCCAAAAAACATATGAAAAGATGTTCAATATCAGTAATTATTAGAGAAATGCAAATCAAAATCACTATGAGGAACCACCTTAAACACCGGCTGGAATGGCCATCATCAAAAAGCCTACAAACAATATATGCTAGAAAGAGTGTGGAGAAAAGAGAACCCTATTACACTGTTGGGAATGTGAGTTGGTGCAACCACTGTGGAAAAAACTATGCAGATTCCTCAGAAAACTAAAAATAGAATTACCATTTGATCCAGCAATCCCACTCCTGGGCATCTATCCAGAGAAAACCATGACTCAAAAAGACGCATGCGCACCAATGTTCATTGCAGCGCTATATACAATAGCCAAGATATGAAAACAACCTAAATGTCCATCAACAGAGGAGTGGATAAAGAAGACGTGGTACATATATACAATGGGATATTACTCAGCCATTAAAAAGAAAGAAATAAAGGCATTTGCAGCAACATCTATGGACCTAGAAATTATCATGCTAAGCGAAGTCAGTCCGACAGTAAGACACCGACATCAAATGCTGTCACTTACATGTGTAATCTAAAAAAAAGGCCACAACGAACTTCTTTGCAGAACAGATACTCACTCACAGACTTTGAAAAACTTATGGTTTCCAAATGAGACAGGTTGGGGGGTGGGAGGATGTGTTGGGTGTTTGGGATGGAAACACTATAAAACTGGGTTGTGATGGTCATTGTACACCTATAAATGCAATAAAATTCGTTGAGTAATAAAAATAATAGCCCATTCATCCCATGATCCATGTAATAATCATTCCACAATAACAGTCAAACAAAATACCTTTCTTGCCTCATACACTTGCCTTTAAAGTCATCGAATTTATGCACAGTTTTGCATTTGTTGACATGGAATAAAATTAGTCCATTGTCTGCTGGCAAAGTTGTTACAATTCTCAGAAGATAAATAGGATAACAAACCCAGATTTCGTCCAAGAAAGCCTATTTTTTTTATGGCTACACTTGCGGTATATGGAAGTTCCCAGGCTAGGGGTTAAATAGGGCGCTTCACCTCCCAACCTATGTCATAGCCATGGCAACACCAGACCCAAGCTGCATCCGTGACCTACACCACAGCCTACAGCAATGCTGGATCCTTGACCCACTAAGCAAAGCCAGGGATTGAACCCACATCCTCATGGACACTATGTTGGGTTCTTAACCTGCTGAACCATATTGGGAACTCCCAGAAAAGCCTATTTTTGAGTCTTTTTCCTATACAAATACCAACTGAGTCAAGACTAGTGTAGTTGGGAAATTGAATCCATTCTAGTGATATCAAGGAAACAAGAAATTAAAGCAAGGAACTGATGACCGGGATATTGGAAGGACTAGAGAGCTAAAGGGGGGAATGGTGTCATGGGAACTGGAGGTGAAGAAAGGGTAGTAAGTGGCAATCGGAGGTACTATAGTTGCATTCTGGAGCCTGTAGGCTCAGGTGGGCCTCAGCCTCTTGAGGGTGTCACTACTGCCTCTTCTGTCAGTTTTGCTGCTTTACAGAAAATCAGGTGTCCTCTCTCCCACTGATGTCATTGACATCATCACTGCCACTGATGGGGCCACTGTTATAGTCACTATGTAGACAACATGAGAATCAGAGTAAATTGCCTTTTCTTTCCTCTTGTCAGTACTCCCATGATGGGAGCTCTTTTTGGGACACTGACCTTAAAGTCTATTCCTGGGATTTTATAAAAGTATAATTTAAAGCTTTCAGTCCCTCAGCAATACAGAAGCAAACATGGAATAGCAGGACAGGAGCTGAGAGACAAAAAAAAAAAAAAAATGTCATTTGATCAAAAAATTACCAGCATAGGAGGGTTTATATGATCTATCACTGTGGACAATACAGGGAGGAGAAATTCATCATTGCATAAATTGTGCTATTTAGGCCAAAGGTACTGAATTTATTTCTAAGCCCAGTGTTACTGTGCCTCTTCTAGAGCAGGAAGACACTTAATTCTTGAGGTCATTTTGCCTTTCTAAATAGTCATTAAGCAACAAAGAAATTTACTGATAAATGAAAATTCTTTTTCAAGGGGTGCTACCACCTCTAGCAAAAGCTGCCTAGGTAAGGATAACATGAGAATTATCTGAGTTTTCAGGTACGATTCTGATAATTAAATATCTCCTACTTTAGAGAAAAATCTTAAATCTGTTACCTGTAAGAGACCACAGGTGCCACTACTTTAGGCCTACTATTAGGAGCTCTCGGGGCCATGGCACTACCATCGCGGTGGCATCTGCCAACAACATCTTCCGTGGCAACAAAAGTCACTCTGGTTGAACTCATTCTTGGGGAGTCTCACCGTCTGCCTTCATCTCAGAAACACACCCTCAAGCCTTGAGGAATTCACTGGATATAGGACTTGTCTGGTTTATTCTGGGGAAAAGCCATGTTCTTTCAAAAGAGAGTTTTGAGATCTTGACTTGTGGGTTCTTTAACTTTCAATTCTGAATTAAGGTGGCACTTTTCCCTAGCTTTCAATTTTATTTATTTATTTGTTTGTTTGTTCGTTTGTTTGTTTGCTTTTTAGGCCCGCATTTCAGGCATATGGAGGTTCCCAGGTTGGGGTCCAATCAGAGCTACAGCTGCCAGCCTACACCACAGCCACAGCAACATGGGATCCGAGCCACATCTGAGACCTACAACACAGCTCATGGCATGCCGGATCCTTAACCCACCGAGTCCAGGGATCAAACCCACATCCTCATTGATTCTAGTTGGCTTTGTTAACCACTGAGCCACGACAGAAACTCCTAGCTTTCAATTTTAATGCAGAGTTTTCCTTGTTTTATGTTTTCTGTGTCATTCACGTGGGAAGACAGTGCATCCGTTTTATATTGCTCCTGTTACACACATTTAGATGCTTATATAACACAAATTTTATTATTTTATATTTATGTGGGTCAAAAGTTCAACATGAGCCTCACTGCCCAAAAATCAGGGTATCAGCAGACCCGTGCTTCCTAGAAGTTATAAGGCAGAATCTGATTGCCTTACCCAACTTCTAGAGTCTCCCCTCATTTCCTGGCTCATGATCCTCAAAGACAGCAGCTGCAGATTAACTTGTTTTCACATTACAACATTCTGACCCATCTTCCATCTTCTTGCCTCTCTCTCTCTCACCTACTCACAAGGATTTTCTTGCTATAAGGACTCACGGGATTATTAAATCCACTATAATAATTCAGATTAATCTCCCCTCAAGATCCAGGATGTTGGATTTTCAAAGTTTCTTGAGCCATGGAAGGCAACATATCACAGGTCCCAGGGAATGGATATCTTTAGGGAGCTATTACTCTGCCTACCACAGAACCGTATAATTTTTTACTTCCAACTATCCCTTCCTCCCTTCCTTCCTTCTTTCTCTTCCCTTATGATTTTTCCATTTCAATTTTCTAATAGACTATAAAGAATTGAGTATAAAAAAAATGTATCTTAATTTTTTATATATCCAGTACCGATTACAATGACTTGATAGTTGGATATAATGGAAATAGCAATTATAATTAATTTAACTTATTATTAGTTATTATTATTTGCTCCTGCTCTGGGGTTGTCATTGTGCAACATAGTAAAGATAGAGTGGAGAGCAAGGCAGAGGAGGTACTGCTTTCATGGAGCTTAGAGAATGGAGATGGTAAACATATTTTTAAGTGCCAAAGTGTGAGAGAACCAGCACCATCTAAATGTAACAACTGACTTTCTTCATAAGAAAATAAAAATTGACCCAGTACCTATGATACAGTAATTCTGTAAAGAATGAAGAAGCCAAAACATAGAAAAGTATTTTGTAAACTATAATGTTCTATATTGATCAGTACCAAATGGTTTTATCAATTGTTAAGGCACCAAATGTTACTTGAATTGTTGAATTAAATTTTCACTAAGACTCAATGCCATTCCATTATGTAGTGGGCAAATGTTTTAAATGTGTACTAAAATGGAAGCATTACCTTTATTGCAGTCTTTTGATTTAGTCTTTGAAGAAGAGTCATTAATCTTCTCTCTGCTGATGTAATTTAGAAGGAAGTGCATTAACATTTTTTGCCTTGTTCTTGAATTAATGCCACCCTGATGTTTGTCTGTGCAGGGTAATGTAAAGGGCAGCCATACAACAGAGGTGGTTATTTTATTTTATGTTTTATTAACATATGGTTGATTTATAATATTTCATATATAGAGCAAAGTGATTCAGTTATTCATATATCTATTTCTTTTCAGATTATTTTGCATTATAGGTTATTAAAAGAAATTGAATATAGCTCCCTGTTCTATGCAGTAGTTCCTTGTTTATTTTATGAGTAGTAGTTTGTATCTGCTGATCTCAAATTTCTAATTTATCCCCCATCCTCATTCCCTTCTGATAACCATAAGTTTGTTTTCTCTGTCTGTGAGTCTATTTCTGTTTTGTAAATTAGTTCATTTATATCATTTTTTAGATTCCACATGTGCTATCATATTATATTTGCCTTACTCTGTCTTAGTATGATAATCTCTAGGTCCATTTTTCAGACAGCATTATTTCAATCTTTTAATGGCTGAATAATATTCCATTGTGTACATGTACCACATCTTTTTTGTACCTTCTTAAGTCAATGGACATTTAGGTTGCTTCCATATGTTGGCTTATATATAACATAAATAGTGTGGCAATAAATATTGTGATGCATGTATCTTTTTGAATTAGCACTTTCATATTTTCCAGATATAAGCCCAGGAGTGGGATTGCTGGATCATATGGTAGCTCTATTTTTAGTTTTTTTAAGGAACCTCCATACAGTTTTCCATAGTGGTTGTACTCCATACAGTTTTCCATAGTGGCTCTTAACATTCCCACCAACAGTGTTTGAATTTTAGATTATTCGGTCTGAGCTACATTATCTACTTGTAGTTGCTGAGGTCCAATCATTCCTCCCTCAGGTACTGGGGGAAGGGACAAAATCTAGTTTCTTATGTTTTTCTAAGATTAAAACACATATTAAACCCTGCATTAAATATTGAGACTACAAATATGCAAATGATCATGTCCCTCCTCTTAAGCTGTTCACAGTCTACTATGAAATTCACGTACATAAAAGGATTGTTTCTAAACAATGGTGAGAGTCCTAGGAAAACAATGTCTGTTCTATATATAATATGTTTTCAAGAATTTCTACTACTTCCAGTGCATTGGAAAGTTTAATGTAGTTTCTCTTCCAAGTGGAAAATCTTGGAAACATTTCAGCATTTCCTCATCCCTAGGAAATGAAACTAAAACAGAACAAATGAATAGAAAGGCAGATATCTCTTTCTTCAGTTTGCCAGCCTGAACAGTCTCTTAGCAGGACTCAAAAGGAAAAGAGCAATAAGAAAAAGGATGTTTGGGCAGAGGAGAACAGGACATGAAGGAAAAACATATCTAGCAATCTTTCTGCAGTGCGTGACAATTTCAATTTAGAGGACATGAAAAAAAGCAAATTTTAGTTTTAAGGAATATAGGGCAACTCTTTAAAGTCAGAGGCAATCTTTGCAATATTTTCCAACTTATAGCTTTAGTAATTACACATAAATATTATTAATTAATAAATATTATAAATATTAAGCTCTGCTTCTCCACTGAAAACAACATTGGCTTTACTCATTGGATATGCTTATGCTTTTGTAAAATGCCTCCCAAAACAATTTTCCATGGCTACTTAGACAATATTCTTTAATAATATTCAAATTTAACTAGAATTCCTAATATTGTGCTAATGTTTTTCTTTCAGTTCTTCAAATTCTGAATTCAAAGCAGAAAACTCTTAGGTGGGAATGGCAGGTGGGGCTGGAGGATAGACATTGGGCCACAAGTGATCATGTCATACATGGCTTACCTGTCAAGGTCAATGGATTATCAAAGAGAAATAAACGTGGGGTTCTTTAGCAAACCATCAAATAGTGTACTAACATTGCCATTCTTTTCAGTCCTAACTAAAATGCAATAGAATAAAGATAGTATGCACTCAGGTGACATATATATAGGCATAAAGTTTTCGTGTTTTGACTAAAGATGTTTTAAAGGTTTTTGTTGTTTTTTTGTTTTTGTTTTTGGTTGTACCCGCTCCATCTGCAAGTCCCAGGGCCAGGGACAGAACTGGGCTCACAGCAGTGACCTGAGCCACAGCAGTGATAACACTGTATCCTAAACCTGCTGAGCCACCAGAGAGCTCCCAAAATTGATATTCTGAGTAATTTTGAAATTTGATTTTGCATTGTTAATGTGCTAGTGACACAAATTCTTTCATTATAAGAAAACGTTGATTAAGGTTAAATATCAAATTAATTTATGTTTGTTGTTATATATATTATACTTCATTCTATAGTGAGAAGAGCACTGACTTTAGTTTTCTAGAACTAGATGTGAAATTCAGCTTTAAATTTCTTTCCTGAATGACTAGTCAAATTTCTTAACCTATTATTCAATCTCCAATCTGAAAAACAGAAACTAGTGTATCTATTTCATGGGAATATTAGTGCCTAAAATAAAGAATGCGTAGAATGTTAAACATTACCTGGCACAATGTATTTACCTATTTTAGAAGTCACCATTGGACATCTCATGATTTATATTCCTATCATGAAAATATATATGACTATTGCTCTGTAGGTATTTTAAATTAATTTATATTGATAACTGAATCCTTAAGATAGAAAAAAATTAATTTCACATTTAATAATTACATTACTAAATTAAACTACAAAGTAAATGCTGTAATGTTTAAACAAACTATATTTGGCATAGGTCTGCACCATCACAGCATCACACATGTTTTAGGATTAATCATTTTCTTTCTTGGTTAGACTGTCAGGATTCCTGCCAATGAGTTATTTTACAATTCTGTCAGTAGAGAAAATAGACTGGAAGAGACACAAAGCAGAGTGACGATAACCCTCTTTTGGACTTACATGCTTAGTTTAGGATCATTTCTGTGTCATCTTTTAGATCAGTGATGCTGAGCAATCGTTTTCCTTATGAACTCTTCCAGAGATCCTTCAGCAGTCTGCTGAGGGAGGCCCAGCGACCTTCCTGGCCATTTATCATGTATTGATGTTTCCTTCATCTGTGAACATATGGACTTGGCTACTCACATTAGGAAAGCAAAATGGCAAGGCTTAAACTATTCTCTTCCCACGAGAGATTTACTACAAAGAAAGAAACAAACACAGGATCTTTTTCGGTCTTTATATGTTGTACTATATCATGAGAATTGTTTCAGGTCCACTGTTCTATAGTATGCATGTCAGAGAAGAGAAGTTCTGCTTTTCACTGCTCTGAATGGAAAAGGAAAAGTTATGTTTTTTTCCCACTGACAATCATTTTGGGTATAAAAAGAGAAGGCAGCTCAACCTAAGGGCAAGAAACATTGACAGGTTTTTATCCATGAAACTAGATTTGGTGGGCAGTACTGTCTGCCACTTTTTAAGACAAAGAAAAATCTCAGGATTTGCTAAGATCTTTGAAATTCTTCAAGGATAGAACTTTCACCATCAAACAATTGAGAAACTAGTGTAGGTGATATTTCTTGAAAAATACTATATTCAGGAAAATATGAAAAACTATGTAGACCATTCTCCTTGATCGATACTCATTAAAATCCCATACATTTCATTTATTCACCTAAAAATTAACCTATTAAATACTTCGTAGCCTGAATGAAGATGGACATGCCCCCTGATTTTAGAAAACATTTCCCTAAAACATGAAATCTACAAAGATAATAAAAGACATTAACTGAAACGTGCTTAATTAGAATCAGATCTTCCACAGGTTCTAATTCTCTGCATGAACAAAATTATCTTTGAAATCCCACAAATAGCCACCAAACAGATATAGTTTTGTATGATACATTCTGAGTCTAGATGTGTTTGTAAATTTGTTGTACGTGTGAATTAATTTTATATATTACATATTCTACTCATGACAGCCCACTGTTTATGTCGATTATTCACCAGAAAAGCCTCAGATTAGATACATAATTGGACCAAGTTTATCAAGTAATAAGTTGCAGAACTCTCATTTATTTTTGGCTCTGTGCAACTCTAAAATCCACATTCCTTAATGTATCAGTATTGGTTCATCAGTTGTAACAAATGTACCATGTAAGATATTAATAATGGGGGGACTGTAGGGAAAGACAGAGGGAGTATGTGAGAACTCTACCTTCTGCTCAATTTTTCTGTAAAACTTCTCTAAAAATTACAGCCTATTAATTTTTTTAGTATACTTGAAAAAGTCCACACTCTTTACATTACGTTTGACAAGGCAAGTATAGCTGATTTGATTCAAAACATCTAGGTCAGGGTTGCAACAGTGACTAAACCATTTAATTCCCCTCCCAGAAGTCCAAAATACTTAGCAAATTGTATCTACCCTAAAAGGGAAAAAAAAGAAGTTTTTTATAAACAACAACAACAAAAAGATTAAAAACTTATTGAGTGTTGGGAAGTGTGAGGGAGAGTACAGCTATCATATACCCAAATTGAGAGTACTTCTGTCTAAGAGCCTCTAGAAATCCCCATTCTAGTGTTGATTGGATAGCCCTAAAAACTTAGTTCAGGGATTCTCCAAGGATGATCCGGGGGCCAGCCCATCAGCATCACCTGGGAACTTATCAGAAATGCCAATACTCTGGCCCTTCCACAAACCTACAGAATCAAAAACTCATAGGTGGGACCCAACTGTCTGTTTTAACAAACTCTGCAGATAACCCTGGTGGCACCAACACAGTTTGGTTTTATTGCTTCAGACGTGGGTGAATCTGCATTCTATCACATGCATCTTACATGGTACATTTGTTACAACTGATGAACCAATACTGATACATTAAGGAATGTGGATTTTAGAGTTGCACAAAGCTCTGCAACTTTGGTCAAGTTTCTCCCCAAAATATCCACAGTGCAAACTCTGGGATCAAGATCTCACCTGTAGATCTTGCATAAGCATACCGCAAGGAGACAGTAATATTACACACGTAGCAGAGATATTGTGGAGTCATGTGAAATAACATCAATATCGTAAAATTTAAAGGGACTCTAAACTCAGAAGGGGCCACTACTCTTTGCTTTTTAATGCAACTCACAGTGGAAGTTTTCTAATTTAGTCACACTCTAGCATTAACTGATCCCATCCTAATCTCACTTTGATTTTTGCTATTCTTGATATTATAACTGACATTTAGAGCAGGCCAATTAATTGCTTTCCTCATCTGTGGGGACACCTCAGATGCTAGATTCTTTTGTCTTTCAGTAAGGTGTGTGTGTGTGTGTGTGTGTGTGTGTTTGAGGAAAGGAAAAATATAGGGACAGTATAAGAATGAGAATAAATTATTTTAACGTGAATTACATATTTCATGTGCTGCTTCTTCTGAATTTATAAAAAAAAATCCATACTACAGTTTAACTCTACTATTTTAAGCTTTACTAGGTTTACTAAATTTTGACAGATTTTACTTATTTTTATCCCCCTTCAAGCTTTGAACAATGAGAATGCTATCATGTTTTCTACATTTACCATAAGATAGAATAAAATAGTTATCAATTCTCTTTAAATATATCAATTTCCTTATTAAATTGTTCAAACTACTCACATTTTCAGTGGATATTTTAAGATGACATATAAATGCATGTGTTTGTATACCAAGAGCATGCTCAGCAATACCGTAACACAGATGAAAAATATCATTAAAGATGCAAAATTAGACAAATTAGACAAATGTTTAACATAATACAGCAAATAACCTTTCAGACGTGCTATCATTTTTGGGAATGGTAAGTTATTGGGAGAATAAAAAGTAAAATTATCTTTTTCTGTGTTCTAAATAATAATGAGTAAAGTAAAAGACAAAAGAAACAAGTAAAAGACAATTCCCTTAGCGTTTTGGGCTAGTACTGAAGCTTCTAGTGTCAGTTTTAAGAAATTGAAGTGGTATCAATTTCTTGAAATGGTTATAGCAAAAAAAGGATAACTAAAATGTGAGCCAGTGGGTAAAAAAAACAAAGAAAACTGAAAATGGACTTAAATTAGACACTTGAAAGATTCACCAAATACCTGTTAAGAGAAAGCTGAGCCAAGAACAAACTAGGGTCAAAAGCTGTAAAGATATCATACTCTGGTAGAGATATTTTTATGCCTCTTAGCCTGTTTCTGCAATTGTGCCTTCACTGGTTTGCAAGCAGGAGTAATCTTAGTATTTTGTATTCATAGAGCTACCTCTCAAGCAGAGATTCTCATAAATCAGCTGTAGAACATTGAGGAAAGAGTGGAACTCTATGGACCTCAGCTTCCATTTCTATAGGCTAGAGAAAATGAAAACTATAACATCGTGTTATCATTCAATGACGTATTTGTGAGTTGTGGTAAAATAGTTGACAGAATGATAGAGCAGATGCTATGCTTTAAGCATCCAGGTTAAAATTCTGACTCTTCCTCTTAACAGCATGTATATTTGTACAGTTTTCTTAACTTCTACTTAATAAGCCAGTTTCCTCATTTGTTCGTGGAAATAATTTCATCTTATCAAGTCACTGAGAGAAATCGGATAATACAGAGAGTTTACAGTTGGCACATAGTTGGCTGTCAGTATAGGGAGTTGTGGCGATGATGATAGTGATTTTCTAGGCAAAAGAAAATATGAAAGGACTTGAAAAATTTTATTTATATTATCATATTGAACTTAAGTAGGATTTATGTCTTCATCATCTCTCTAACATTTGGTTTGTTTTTTGTTACTGATTTTGTTGATTTCAATCCTCTTTTCCATTAACAATTTAAAGTGGTGATCTGAAATTATTTGGCATGTTCTCATTTTTCATTACAAAAAATTAAAAAAAACTATATTGTTATGGAATAAAAAGTTCACTATCCTTTAGGGCTGCCATGATTAACAGAATGCCTGGACCAGGGCTTGGGTTTTGTGTAAAGTTTGAAAGTACCAAGTCATCTCTTTCTGGTATTATGCATAATTCTCCAAAGAATTGTAGCAGATACATAAATTAGAAGAGCTCTTTGTTTTTTTCTTTTGTCTTGTTTTTTTTTTTTTTTTTTTTTTTTTTTTTTTTTTTTTTTTTTTGTCTTTTGTCTTTTTAGGGCCGCACCAAGGGCATATGAGGTTCCCAGACTAGGGATCTAATCGGAGCTGTAGCCGCCGGCCTATGCCATAGCAATGCCAGATCCAAGCCGCATCTGTGACCTACACTACAGCTCACGGCAACGGTGGATCCTTAACCCACTGAGCAAGGCCAGAGATCAAACCCACAACCTCATGGCTCCTAGTCGGATTCATTAACCACTGCGCCATGACAGGAACTCCTAGAAGGGCTCTTTGAATCCTGATTTCAACTTTTAAAGAAAAAGCTTTCCTTGCAATATAATTTTTAAATCAACATGTTGTGATTTGTTCCATTATTTGGAACTAGTATTTGTGTATTAGAGTTTTAAAATAAACAGAAAAGCCATCATTGTATTAACTATGACATGAAATACCTGGCTTTAGAGATATGGGTATATTTTCCAAGGTTATGTACAAGCAATTAGTCCTATATCAGGGCAATGTTCTCATAAATAGGGAACAAATATTAGCAAATTCATTAATTAGTCATACTAACACTTCTGTCATTTGGAATAATGTGTTTGTTTGAACCAAGGTCTCCTATTTATTAGAGTCATTAATGACTGTCAGTAAGAGATGGTGCTGTTACATTTCACCAATATTTGAGAAATGCATAGGTATTACATTTCTTAGCAGGGGACTCATCAAATTTTTTATTTTTATAGAATGAAAACAAAACCAAATAGTATGAAACTTCTTAGGGTTGTTTCAGTCATCGGACTATGATCCTTATGCCTTTTCAAAAGACTGTATCTCATTGTATTATAATTCCTGCTCACATTTCTGCCATCCTTAGCACTTCTCATAAATATCATGATTCACCTTTGAATGAATTTGAAAGTGCACTTATATAAAATTACTTTAAGGGTGTTTAAATAAATTATTTTATTAAATTAAAACATTTTGGCTATTCTGAATACATATGCAATCATTGTTTTACATTTATTCTAATGGCACATATGTTATTTTACAACATATGTGTAAATATGTATAAACACGAAAACTATGACCATAGATGACAATATTTCCAAAAGCTAATAAAAATATCTTTAAAACATTATATTTTATTTTAAGACCACACAAATAGAAACCCCTACACTAACTGTCTTATGGTAGGTTATCCATAAGACAGTGTCTTATATATGTTTGATGTTATTACAAGTTATTGATTTCAAATATATTATTTTTTAAGGATCTACTACAAAACATCATCAACAAAATTAAAGACCATATAAAAATTATTTGTCTCTGAGAAATTTATATTTTCAATATTTTGTGTAAGTATTATGTGAAGTGTTACATAATCTCCCACTTTAATTACAAGGTATACAAAGGATATCTCTACATTATCACAATGAAAGAGGTCATCATTTTCCAGACAGTATTCCAGGAAATATATTTCTGCAAATGTTCTTCATTCAAAAATAAATTCATGATACAGAAAAAATAAGCACATGAACAGATGTTCAGCATCCTATGCCATTAGGGACTTGCAAATTAAATAAAAAATATGATACCACTGCACATGTATTAAAATAGATGCCACCCAAAAAGCTGACAATTCCAGCTGCCAGCAAATATGCAGAACAACAGGGATTCTCATTCATGCTTGTGGGAATGTAAAATGGCACAACCAGTGGGAAGACCATTAGGCAATTTCAGATAAAAATAAATATAGTCTTATCATCCAATCTAGCAATCACACTCCTAAGTATTTCCTCAGCTAAATTAGAAATATATGTCCACATAAAAACATATATGTCAGTGCTTATAGTGGCTTTTACTCATAGGCACTTAAAAACTGGAAGAATGTGAGATGTCTTTCAATAGCTAATACACTGTGGTATATCTACACAATGGAATATTATTCAGTAATAAAAAGAAATGAGTTCTCAAGCTGTGAAAAGACAGATAAATCTTAGATACATACCGCTATGTGAAAAGAGGCCAATCTTAAAAATCTATGTAATATATGATTCTAGTTCTATGACATTCTGGAAAAGGCAAAACTGAAATAGTAACCAGATCAGTGACTATGAGGGACTCCAGAGGGAAAAGTAATGAAGGACTGAATAATTGAAGTATAGGGGATATTTTTAGGTCAGTGAAACTATTCTGTAGGGTACTGTAAGATATTAAGCATTTATCAAAACTAACAGAACTTTACAGCACAGAGTAAACGTTAAGGTATGCATATTTACTTTAAAAAAAAAAGTCATTTAGGAGGTTACAGATGCCAAGGTGGAATGCAGAATGTGATTAAAAAATCTAAAAGGGCTCTCAGTGGCAAAAGCCAGAACAATTTGATCAGCAAATAAATAAAGCAATGATACATTATAACTTAAAGTATAAAATAAGTATCCATGGTTCAACTTCGTATTTACAAATAATGAATAAATAAGTGGGGGAGAAGTACTTCATCTTTTTTGAAGAAGAATACTAAATAATTTGCATAATCTGTCTTTAGGGGTGTGGAATATAACTCCTCAGTCCTTAAATGTAGTCTATACATAGTGATCTTCTTTCAAAAAGTATAGTATGGAAAGGGGGAAAAAGAGAACTTTACAGTGGAGAAACTTCATAAATGCTACATCAAGCCAGGTAATCAAGGTTAACATTAACAGTGATGACTGACAGTGATAGCATGCGTCATTGGTATGTGATAAGAATGGCACTTTATTTCTGTGGTCTTCCTCCCCGAAAACATAACTCCATTCTAATCATGAGGAAAATGTCAAACAAATCCCAGGCTGGGGACATTCTACAAAATAACTAAACAGTGAACCTGAAAATTACCAAGATCATGAAAAATAAGAGAAGTCTCAGAAACTGTCACAACCAAAAGAAGCCTAACTACATATGATAATCAAATGCAATATGATATCTTATGTGATCTTTCCTAGAACATCAAAATGATTTTATGGGAAACTGAGGAAATATGAATAAGTTATAAACTTTACTTTTTCCTTTCTTTTTCATTTTATTTATTTATTTTAATTTTTATTATAGTTAATTTACACTGTTGTATCAATTTTTGCTGTACACCACAGTGACCCATTCAAACATGTACATACACTCCTTTTCTCATACTGTCTTCCATTATATTCTATACCAAGAGACTGGATATAGTTCCCTGTGCTGTATAGTAAGACTTTTTGCCTATCCATTCTAAATATAATAGTTTGCATCTACCAAGGTAAACGTTAGTCATCAATAATGTATCAATATCTATTCATTAATTATAATAACTGTATCATAATAATATAAAATGTAAATATAAGAGGATTTAAGAACAGGGTATATAGGAACTCTTTGCATGATTTTTGCAGTAATTTTATAAATCTAAAACTGTATTAAAAGAGTAGTAAAAAAACAATGCAATAAATACAAAATAAACAAATCCAGTTCAAATGCTGAGGTCCAAGAAACATAGCATAATTACAGCTATCTCTTAGAGAATCAAAATGCAGAGTGGCACCTGGAAATCCCTAAGAATTTCTGCTGAATAGACCATTTTTAATTATTAAAGCCAACAACTTGAGTTCCTTACATTATCAACTTTTATATTTTCTGGTGATCTAATATTCTAAGGTAAACATTTTTTAAAATGATAAATTACTCCCCCATTAAGCCCAGAACTGATATTTGAATTAATGAACGATTAGTTTACATGAACTTCCTCCTTCACTCTAAACACCAGACATAATAAATATCTGATTTTATGGGGTTAGAAGTTATCTGAGTAGAATATGCATCATAATTTATCAATGCATATGTCTCAGGAATGCTTAGAACCTTCAGCTGGAGAGCGATGATGAAAACAAAAATAGAAATCAAATAGCAAGAAGAAATGGGTTGTTTGGACTCTCTATGCCCAAGATAGAGTCAGACATACACAATGAGTTCAAGGAAGCAAAAAGACAGAAACGGAGTTCCTGTTGTGGCTCAGCAGTAACAAACCTCAATAGTATCTATGAGGATGCAGGCTTGATCCCTGGCCTTGCTCAGTGGGTTAAGGATCCAGCATTGCCATGCGTTGTGGTGTAGGTTGCAGACGTGGCTCAGACCCTGTGCTGTTGTGGCTGTGGTGTATGCTCGCAGCCGTAGCTCCAATTCGACCCCCAGCCTGGGAACTTCCATATGCCGCAGAAACAGCCTTAAAAAAAAAAAAAAAAAAGACAAAGGGCTATAGGGGAGTAGATCAGGTTCCAGTTAAAGGGTGATGGTTTTCTGTGAACTCTAGGGAGGAAAACAGTACGTACAAGCTAACGGTGTGGTCCCTGCGATAACTCAGAACCCAAATGATACTGATGGGGGTTCCTATAAAAGACCACAGAGAAAGTCATTTTATTTCTTTTTTTTTAATAATGATTTTTATTTTTTCCATTATAGCTTGTTTACAGTGTCCTATCAATTTTCTACTGTACAGCAAGGTGACCCAGTTACATATACATGTATACATTCTTTTTTCTCACATTATCATGCTCCATCATAAGTGACTAGACATAGTTCTCAGTGCTATACAGCAGGATCTCATTGCTTATCCATTCTAAAGGCAATAGTTTGCCTTTGTTAACGCCAAATTCCCAGTCCATCCCATTCCTTCCCCCTCCCCCTAGGCAACCACAAGTCTGTTCTCCATGTCCATGATTTTCTTTTCTGTGGAAAGGCTCATTTGTGCCCTATATTAGATTTCACATATGTGATATCATATGGTATTTGTCTTTCTCTTTCTAACTTACTTCATTTAGCATGAGAGTCTCTAGTTCCATCCATGTTACTGCAAATAGCATTATTTTGTTCTTTTTCATGGCTGAGTAATATTCCATTGTGTATATATACCACATCTTCTTAATCCAGTCATCTGTCTGTGGACATTTAAGTTGTTTCCATGTCTTGGCTATTATGAATAGTGCTGCAGTCAACATGTGGGTGCATGTGTCTTTTTCCAGGAAAGTTTTGTCTGGATATATATCCAAGAGTGGGATTGCTGGGTCATATGTTAGTTCTATGTATAGGTTTCTAAGTTTTCTCCGTACTGTTTTCCATGGTGGTTGTACAAATTTACATTTGTTTTGTTTCTTTACCTATTTTGAGAAGCAGGATGAACAGCAGTGTTCTGGGGAAGAGAGAGAGGGAGTGGGGAATAAAGACCCAGTGTTTCATGATATAGCAGTAAATGGAGTGCATGGGGTGGCAATGTCAGCGACTGAAATGAGGTATTGAGCTGTGGTCTCTGGAAGGTGGGTAGTGGGGTGAGAAATATGCTGGGATGAGCTCTTTAAGTGGCCCATTGTCAAATGTGGCAATACAAAATCCACCAAAGAGGAACAGCAAATGGGAATCTGGAGGAGAAGCAAATTGGATGTGTCACCTCATTTAGAGTTCCCTGAAATGTCCTAAATGAAATAAATTCTTGACAGACCATCAGAGGGGCATTGTCTATGCATATTGCATGTAGGAGAGTGGATTTCAAATTTGTAAAATCCAAATTTAGATGTTTATGAACTGTTTATAATGTCAGGATTGTGAAGGCTGGAGATATTTGTTTTACAGTGAAAAACTAATTTCCAATTAAAAATTAAATTATTCTCTAAATTAAAAGATATCAAAAGGCTAAACATTTAGAGTTTTACCAGCTTCTTTATATAGCTCCTTAGCTCTTTCTTTTAGGTCAGCATATCTGTGTATAGGAATATTGCCTGATATTCCAAATTTTTAAATAAACTTATTAATTGGTAATTTCTCTACACCTAATTATCAAACACTACTTGAGTTTCTAAGGATATTTCCAAACTTTCTACAGAGTACAGTGCACTAGCTCTTAACATTACCAGGAGCTATCCACACTTGCTTATGCCATCGTGAATATGGTCTAGGTGATTTAAGTTCTGAAAGTCTGGAGCACAAAGTAACTCCAAGCCATTAGTGATTGTATTTTGACCTAGATAGTTATATACATATGTGTAAAACCAAGTCATTCAATTTCCAAAAATTCAATTTTAAACATGTGATTTCAGCCAGGCTGAAAGAAAAGATATGTTTCAAGTCCAGGGTTATACACAGAACTTGAGATGGAAGAGAGAGGTTCCCATATTTACTGGAGATAATATTTTAATTTACACGACAAAGTGGTAAACAGTTTTCACCTATATTGAAGAAAAAATTTCCTGCAATCATCTGTTTATAAAGTGTAGTGAAAAAGTATGTTTTTAAGCATTATCAGCATGAATTTTCAAAGTGCCAACTTATATGTATTGACTTGATAAGCACTATGAAGAAAACATAATCTCAAATACTTCAGCAACAGTTCACAAATGCTTGATATTTATGTGGTGGAAAAAATTTTATTTATTTTATTTTATAATCAGCAAAAAATATTACATGAAAATTCTCTGGGTGTGGGTAAAATAAATATTCAAAATCAGCTAAGTTCATATGGTGTGTAAAATGGTTGACAAAAGATCAGGCTAGTCAGTGAAATCCACTTTTAATTCCCAAATGATCAGTGTAACAAGCAAGAACTATTTTTCTAGGTTCCACTGAGTATCAAGAACCGAGGGGAGCTATGTAACACACCATACTCACCCACAGTGACATTCTTGTAAGTTGGTTTCTGGTTGATCCTTCTGCGTTTCTGTCATCAAGGACTCACATAAAGATTTTCATCTAGAACACTTGGTTCAATAGCTCAGAGACTGCATGAAATAGACTATGTATATGAGTTTTTGATAGAAATCACACATCTTACCTTGTTTGCCGAAGTAATGACCTCGATTCTCGGTTTCAGATAGTCTGAGAAATATTGCAGTGTAAAAAATAAAGGAAAAATATATTAAAAAGTAACTTTGCAGTGCTGAAATTAACAATGCATAATGAAGACAAGTAATGCTTCCTGAGTGATATAGAAGCCTCAGAAAATTTGTAATAATGATTTAGTTTAACCGTTATCACAAATAATTTGAGAAAATGCTGTTAACCCAATGTAGAAATAAAGAAACTGAGGCCCAGATGAGTTTTCATTTGTAGCAAATCTAGTCTGTAGCTACCAGAGAGTAAATATGTGTATGTAATAATGATGCCTATGCACATAGTTTTATATACTCTAAGTATAGCATATATAAAATACATAATACATGTGTAGCCATTTCATATGTAATATACACATTGCATATAGCTATAGAGATCAATTATAGATATAGGTATATAGATATATCTCCAGGGGCATACATTAGATAAGATCCATACCCAGATGTGTTTTTGTAATGAGTGCAACTATACAAATCTAGTGATATCAGTTTTATAACATAGTCACACCTAAAATTACATTCAACAGAACTGAAATAATTTATAATATAAAATAGTACTCTTTCATTTTATCTAGAGTGTTTGTGTCATCTATCACATTAACAACTTTACCTAATTAAATTGTGCTATTAACTACTTATTAGTATACAAAAATAATAAAAGCAATTTCTTTTTTATTATGTGGGCATTCTAGTGGAAATTTGTTTACATTTTGCAACACTTGGATAGGCAATAATGTCTCCTTGTAAATTATGAGTCTATGTTTTAAATGAGAACATTATTTTAATTATAGAAACTCTTAAATGGAATATAAAGGCTAGCAATGTAATTTTATTTTAACGATCTCAATTTAAAGAAATATAGCTTTCATCTTCTTAATGATAGTAGGATTTCAGTCATTGTGCTTCCGAATACAAAAGCATCCAAATCTAGAATGCCTGTGTTTGTCCCTGTGGACAAAACAAAATTACTGAAGCAATGATACGAGAGACCAAAGCCAACAGCTCTTATGAAGAAAGAGCAATCTACAGTTTCATTTGAACAACCTCTCAAATTTAGCTTGTGCATGGTCGCGAAATAAGGCATCTACATAGTTTCAGAGAGAGACTTAACCTCACTCCCCGCTAATAGAAAGTCTTGTCCCAGGTGTCACAGTAACTAAATTTACATAATTAGAAGTGCATTCCTTTAAAAAAAGAAAAATCATCTCATTTACAAATGACATACGCTCCTAAAATGTGCACTTTATTGTCATAGGCATTTTTATATAATTTAACATTTTATTTTGTCCTCTTAGACAAGAGACTTGCATCAGTATGAGGTTGCTTAGACCCCAGACAGAGAAGTAGAAATGGGAGGGAAAGAAAAGATACACATTAGATAAGATTCTTTTAATTCCATGTGCCAGTAGTCCAAATAGATGTAGCTTAAGCAAAAAATGAGTTATAGACACAATGAGATGTCTCACAGATTACCAGGACAGCAGTATGACTAAACCTTGGGAAGAACTCAAGAAATTCAATGACAGAACTATTTTGCCATCTTCCAGTTCTGCTATTCTATAGTTATTTGCTTTATTATTATAAATTACATTATTTATTATTATTCTTTTATCTGAAGACCCATCACTTGGTTCACACGGTGGAAAAGTTAAGAGCAGAGATCTCCTAGTTTTACATCTTACACAAACAGCTTATACCGCTTCAGTCTCCAGAAAGGCTATACTAAACTGCTTCTGTCTCATGGCCCAACTTTATTAGGGGAGAATTACGATCTCCTCTTGGATGTGGAGTCCAACTTTAATCAGCTAGTTGTACACATACTTAGTTTCAGTGCACAGGTCATGGATTCTTCCAGTAGTGAGAAATACAGAATCCCAGAAATTAAAGCTAGAAAGCTATGTAAAATCCTCTGATCCAATCTCAGCACTGAAAAGACTTGAGCTAGCAAGCTGTGAAAAGATATGGAGGAGTCTTAATGCAGTCAGCTAGTAAAAAAGTCCATCTGAAATGCTACGTATTGTATGATTCCAACTATATGAAATTCTAGGAAAGGCACAACTATGGAGACAATAAAAGATCAGTGCTTGTCAGGAGTTTGGAGAGGGGTAGAGCACAGGTGTCTTTAGGGCAGGAAAACGCTCTGCATGCTAATATAATATTGGATGCATGTCATTATGCAAAACTATGGAATATCCAGCACCAAAAGTGAATTATAATATAAACTGTAGGCTTAGCAACCAGGGTGTGTCAATGTAGGTTCATCAGTCGTACCCAATGATCACTCGTGTGAGATGTTGATAATGGGGAAAGCTATGCATATGTAGGTTCAGGAGGTACAGGAACTCTGTACCTTCCACTCAAATTTTCTGTGAACCTAAAACTGATCTAAAAAATAAAATCTTGAAATCCAAAAATATATTTTTTCATAATTAGACTGATCTAAAAAATAAAATCTTGAATTATGAAATATATCTTTCATAATAATAAGTGAGATGTCTTTTAAAAAGGAAAAGTATAGTAAATTTCTATCAAGAATTATCAGACTGTGTATTTGTCTACATAGACACTCAACAACACTGACTACCATCATTTCTATTTATTTCCAACTAAACATGTAATTTCATTTGTTTGAATTTGTATTTGTTCAAATACATGTTAGAAGGAAAATTTCTTATTACTGGATCTGGGGTTCCTAAGATCAACCTTACGTTCAATGTCTCACTAGATGATCTAACAGAACTCAGGAAAGATATTATACTCACGATAATGGTTTATCATAGAAAAACACACAGATTAAAACCAGCAAATGTAAAAGATGCATAGGGCAGAATCCAGGAGAGTATTGACACAGGCTTCCAATTGTCCTCTCCTAGTGGAGTTCTAATGGACAGCACCTAACTCTTCCAGCAAGGATGTAAAACTACAACTACAGAATCTTACCATTGAGGGAAGTACATCTCAGCCTTGATTTCTGACATTTTTATTGAAAGGAGAATAGCCATGCAAGCATGGAACACATAGTCTTCTAATTTTACTTACTCTTTTTCCAGCCTCTCCAGAGGCCAAACTGTTGCAGCATGGCCCAAGGACCCCCTCATAAATCCACATTGTTAACATAAACTATCTGAATGGCCCAAGGACCCCAGGATTAAAAATACACTCTTAACAAGCAAGATATTCCAAAGGTTTAAAGATTTATCTCCCAAGAGCTGACCTGGGCCAGTCCTTTCTTTGGCAAGTACAGAGTTTGAATAACCCAAACTTTCTGAGTGAACTCTTTACTGTATTATGCCTTGGCTCACTGGCCTACACAGATGGCAAACTTTTATGTAGTTCAGTCTTCATATTGAAATCTAGAATTGAGATTCTTCATAATCTAATATTTGTGTGCAACTTGTCAATATTAACCAGCAAATTAACAGTACATGCAGACAAACGCAAAAAGTTAAATGACCTAAAACTAGTAAAAGTTATAGTTGGGAGAAAATTGAACTTAAAATCTCTAGTCATAAACCTATGTTCTTCTGCCTGCCTAAAAGCTGTCTCAATTAATGCGCTTTGGACATTTCTATCCTTGAAAAATATCCCTCCAGCTGGCATGGATCCATAGTTTTGATCTCCCAACACAGAAATATGCCAGCCCCACAGCCAAGGCAGCTGTGGGCGCTGGCAGCTGTGCAGTGGAAAGCTTGTAAAAAGTCAAGTTCAACAGTGCCCTTGCTCTGCTCAGCATGCACCTGGGTTATCCCAAACCCTAAGGAAATACCAGTGCCCAGACTCATTCAGGCCACTCTGAGGCAAAAGAACAGGTCAGTAACACTCTCCAAGCTGGATAGGTACAGACCGATCTCTGTGCAAGGGTACTTCACCAAATGGAAAAGATGAGAATGAATTCCATCCTGTACCTCACCCTGTACCTCACTTGTTAACCTTAGTGTTGGCATGTGAAGCACTGTCTGGAAGAAAGTTCATCTTTTTCTAATCCTCACAAGAGGTACCATATGATGGCCCTTAGGGAAGAAGACTCCCTCTTAGGCTCTTCATGTTGTCCAGACGAGAGGATGAAACTCTCTCTACTGCATAAAACCCTTGTTGAAGAGACAGAAGATTAAAGCCAAACTTTGCTTGGATGTTAAAACTAAACTAATGTTAAATTTGTGCTAGAAAGTAATAAGAAAAATCTAAGATTCTCCCCAAATCAAATTTTCCACTTTGTGCAGAAATAATCCTCATTTTATGCTAATAATTCAAATGCCCATGGGTATATGAATCTAATAAGGAGTAAGAAAGATCAGGATTTTGGTGAAATGACACATTAATGCTAAATTAACAACACTTAAAATCACCTTAAAGCAATCAGCTTGTGTGGCAAAATGTTTGAAATCTATTCCATTACACATGAATTTCTTGGTAGTGTCCTGTTGGTGTAGCTTGAAGTATTAATTAATGATGTCCAAATGTAGCAACATCTTTGTGCATTCCTTTTGCTATTTTCCATCTTTGTAATAATAAAAGCATTGGGGTATAATTTTTACAAATATGATCCAAGTTCATGGCCATGCTTATATCTGTCCTTGTACCATCATTTTATTTTTCCCATTAATGGCCTATCTCTGCTAGCACCATGATTTGCATTGCATTTAGTTTTTTTCCAGGAAAATCCAACTGTTTTAAAACCCTTACACTGCCAGGAATATTTTCCAAGTCAAATTATTTTATAGGTATTTTAACTTTAGTGATTTTGTGGCATATAATTTTAACTGTGATATATAATTTATAATAGTATAAAACATTTTCTGCTATGTATTTATCTACTTTACAGTTATCTTATGTTTTGAATAATTTTAACTGCATCACACATTTTATCTTTAAGATTGAATCTGCCTGTGTTTTTTTTTTTTTTTCTTTATAGAGTCACACCTGCAGCATATGGAAGCTCCCTGGCTAGAGGTCCAGTTAGAGCTGCAGCTGCTGGCCTACGCCACAGCCACAGCAATGAGAGATCCCAGTCGTGTCTACGATCTACACTGCAGCTCTCAGCAACGCTGGATCCTTAACCCACTGAGCGAGGCCAGGGATTGAACCTGCATCCTCAAGGTTACTAATCAGGTTCTTAGCCCACTAAGCCACATGGCAACTCCCTGCCTGTATTTTTATTGTGTAATTTTCAGGAAAACATTGCATAATTCTCTTGTATACTGCTAGTAATTTATAACCTACTTAAAAATATTCAAATTGATTTACAAGTTAGAAAAATATTTGAAGTGATTTTTTTTCTATTTTTTTTGTCTTTTTGCCTTTACGTAGAGCCGCACCCGCGGCATATGGAGCTTCCCGGGCTAGGGGTCTAACAGGAGCTGCAGCTGCCGGCCTTCGCCACAGCCACAGCAACGCGGGATCCGAGCCACGTCTGCAACCCATACCACAGCTCACGGCAACGCCGGATCCTTAACCCACTGAGCAAGGCCAGGGATCGAACCCGCAACCTCATGGTTCCTAGTCGGATTCGTTAACCACTGAGCCACAAAGGGAACTCCTGAAGTGATTTACAAGTTAGTGATAAAGTCAAATAGGGTAATTAAGGTAAATATACAAAGAAACTATTAGTAATAAGGTGCCAAAGACTCTACTTTAATGTGTTCATTTCTTTTCTCCTTTACTCCTCACAACTCTATTGTATATCAAGCATTATTTTCCCCATTTTATGGAAGGAAACCTAGGACACAAGGAGTGTAAATGATGCACTCAAGATCACACTGCCACAATATTCCAGAAACAAGGCCCACATATAAGTCCCTTTGGCTCTAATCATGCTTCCTGAAACACTGCATTATTTTGCTTCAAAATCATTTTAAAAGCTATTTCTATATCTTAACCTAAATTTGGCATATGTGTTTTCTTTTAGTTTCATTTGAAATTTAAAAATACATCTATTTTCCTGGCTGACGTAAAATGGAAATTAGCATTTCTCAAACCACAGTCCGTGAACCATCCACACCAGGATGATCTGAGTTGGTATTTAAAATGCAAGTACCAGGGCCCTTCTCCAGAGGGACTACATCAGTTTTTTTTATTTCTTGGGTAGGGTGGGGAAGAGGAGTGGAGGAGCGTATGAACTTCTAAAATGTTTCTCCAGATGACTCTTAGCAGGGTCAAACTTTGAGACACACTGTTTGTAAATGATGCTCTATCAGAGAGTGACAAAGAAATGCCATTGTCATGTGTCTTTTACACAGAATTCAGCAAGTCTTGTATACTCTAGCAACATTTATATTCTTGTCAGTTTCTCTCTATGTTGATGTATTCCAATCCCATATCACTATAAGTTATCAAGTTATCAGTATTTTGACTTTGACTTTCTGGTTATTTGTCTACTTGTTTCTTGCTGTTGTAACAGCTATGTCTATTCTGTTTTTTTTTTCTTTCTTTCATTCTCCCTTTTTCCCTTTCCTTTTCTCTCTTTTAATGTTTGTGAACAAACTAGTTCAGGGGAAATTCCTCCTCCAGTATATTTTTTCTGATCTCGGAAAATGTTCACATTTATTTCCTCTCTGCTTTTCTCAGAAATGAGTGCCAGTCACAAGTCATTTTTTCTTATTTTGCCACTGACTTAGGCCAAAATTGATTTTACTTCATAGAGGCATAAGAATCATCATTATTAAATATTGTGATTATTGGCCCTACTTAAAAAATAATTAAGTAATAAGCACTGATAAGTCATTCTAACACTAACATAATAGTATTTCATTATTATTGCCATTAGCATTAATATGAATAAATAAATGTCACGGTAAAGTAAGAGAATATTTTTAACTACGTTTTCAAACACACAGACCTACACACATACAAAACTGGCATTCACAGTACTTACAGAACACAGATCAAATTTCTATTGCATCCCTGAGTACACATACACACACACACACAAATCCACCGAGCACCCAGACTCAGCACTTTACTTCCAGGGCAACAAGCCTCATGTCCCACCTGCTATTTTAATTCCTGTGGAGGAGCACAATCTATAATCGGACTCAGGCAGCTTTGGCTGCATTATCCCGGCTAAGGGCATAACATTAAATCATAATTTAGCAAAGGCATATCTGTGGGGGGTAGAGATAACACAGTTCATTTACTTTACTTTGTGAAGATCTAACCTGATATGATGATAGAATTTGAATCTATCTTAAAAACAAAGGCAGTGTGTCTTTTCCCTAGTCTCTCAAATATCAGCCTCTTCAGGTAACCCGCTGAAAAATGTTTGGTCACCTCAAACTCTGATTTAAATTGTTCCAGTCTTTATAGTGCAACATTTACACTTGAAAAAACGTGGATAGATATTAGTAATGGTGCTGATTCTGGGTATAGGAAGATAACTCAATAGTCATTCTGGTTCAGAGAGTAACGGTGCTCAGAAAATGACATCTTAAGGTCAGTTAAACTCGGTGAGATTAATTACAGTGTGATTATAGAATCACAAACTGACAAGTCCCTAGAGGAAAATTTGTTAGTCAGTATTTCTGGATCTTCATATTGAATTTATTTTCTTGATACATCCCCATACATTTACCCCACCTTTGACCAAGGATACCCTCAGCACTTAAGAAAATACTCCCATTTGTCACTTTGGACTAAGAAAATACTCCCATTTGTCACTTTGGACTTTGGACTTTTGTAATTACATGTCACTAATATATGGAAACCTTTTTTATCTGGAGGAGCTCCTCCCTCTCCCCAGGAGGAAATGTCCTAAATAAAGAGGGAATTTAGTACAAGAAATCAGCACACTCGTGTGAAAAGCCTCTCTTTTGGTTTGGTTAATGCAAATTCCACACTAGCTACATGGCTACATCCTCTCCGCAGGTGACAGTGACCCATCCCTCAAATCCTGTGCTGGGATGTCTCTGGTCATCTCAGCCGTGATCTGACATCCTTTACCTCTCCTATGCTATGGTTTCTTGGATTTCCTCTTCTTTTCCGTGTCTCTTGTCCTGTACCTTCAACTGCAGTCTTTCTTCTCTAAAACAGATCCCATAGCCACCTTTTTGTTCAACATAGCTGGTAACCTTTACAAAGCCTAAAGCTCATACTGTAAGAAAGAATCAACTAAAAAACTGTAGACTAAGTGGAATAAATGCAGAGCACTCCCAAATATGAAGGCCTATGAACCAATACCACACACACACAGATATACACACACAAACACACCAAAAATAAAAAAGGAAGAAAGAAAACAGATTAGAGGTCTCCATTTTTGTAGTCATGAAGACTAGAGAGAAT
Organism: Catagonus wagneri; assembly: GCA_004024745.2. Taxonomy (NCBI): domain Eukaryota; kingdom Metazoa; phylum Chordata; class Mammalia; order Artiodactyla; family Tayassuidae; genus Catagonus; species Catagonus wagneri. Next base: position 23,603,785 of record PVHT021183693.1, read on the forward strand.
TAACAAACTGTTAACATGTTTTGATAATTTGAATAATAGTAAATGAGATCTTGGCAAAGAAAGATTGAAGATCTATGTCATGTGGTGCCAGTTAATTGCTTTATAAAATTTCTTGGAAATCAGTTAAATTTTAAGAAAAGTGAAAGGTTTACTAGAAAATTCTCTTTGAAAACTATTAAGAAACTTTTCACAAAAAAAGGGAAAGAATCTTCATTACTTCATTGTATTTTGCTTCTGTTTTCTTGTGTGATTAACACATAATACTTTGTTTTGTAAGTGCCAAAATGGTTTCAGCTTTTTCAGTTGAGAACTGGAATAACTCTCCAGAGTATCTTCTTTCCTAAAATTTATCTTGAAATAAGCTAGACACCAACTCAGCTCATGGTATAAAAGCAAATTCACAGAACTGTTTGGTCTTTGTTTCTAAATAGCTGGGATTTTCTCCTCCCACTGGTAAACCATATGCTCTCAAGTCAGAGAAATCAACTATAGTAGGTTCTATTTCTTTCCCTGCAAAAAAGGAATCATGGTCATTTGTTTTCATTTTACGGGAAGGCATAATATTGGTTCATAATCAGGGCTCAGTAAATGACTTTTGAAACTGGATATATAATCCACTGAGGCATCCCTTCAAAACCCTGACTTGATTTTAAGTGAAATATTATGAGTTATTTTAAAAAAATTAAATAACTTTGCCCTGTTGTTCTTCATCTTGAATAAGCTCCTAGAGAGATATGAGAACCACTGCTGATGAAATTTGACAAGAAATTACATTATGGGTCACTTGCTGTGGTTATGGTGTGGTGGTTTTTAATTTACAGACATGCTGTAAATTAAACAGTAATGCCTTTGCTTCTTTGAAGAATTCCAATGGGATTGCATAGATTTGAATATAAGGATATTACCTCAATTGTGACTATTTTTATCAAGAATTTAATTATCATTTGGTTTTTGCCTCCACAAATTAGAGAAATTACAAGTACAGTGCTCAGGAGTGCAGATGATAGAGACAGATGGCAACGTTCAAACCCTGGCCCTGCTGCATATTTCCTGTGGAACATTGTGTCACTCATTAACATCTCTATTTCTCCATTTATTATTTGTAACATGGATAATAATAGTACATTCCTTGAAAATTTTACTAATATTTCTAAAGTGCTCAAAGCCATGCCTGGCATATTATCAGGCAGTATGCAAATTTAGTGTTATTATTACACCTTATAATCAATGTTTGTTACAGTTAACCATTTTAAAAAACATCTTTGCCACTTTACCTTCCTGCCTCTCTGATCTTCAGTTTGGGATGAATCCCCTTAAGATTTTTAGATCTTTAAGTAAATACAGTAGGGGTAAAATCTGTTTGCTGTTTGCTAAAAATGTCATTTCACCATCCTTTCCTATTCATGTTTCCACATACAGAATTATAGTTTATATTCTCTGAAAACATAAATGATATTATTCTCAGTTCTCAGAGCTTCAGTTTTTACTACTAAAGTTTGTTGCTAATATAATTGTTCTTCCTTGGAGACCAATAATATAAATGTAGATCAAATCCATATAGTGTTTTCTTTATCTCAGTCTCTAAAATGTGTTAGAAAACTTTGAAAAATGACATTTTTAGCAAACAATGATAATTAAATTCTTGATAAAAATAGTCACAATTGGAATAATATCCTTATAATCAAAAATAAGTAATCCCATTTGCAGCTAATTAAAATTTGGAAGTCCATTACCCAAAATATGTGGTGTTTTTCAACTAAATTCTTAAACACTGTCATTCTAATTAAAATTTTAAAAGGTTAAATTTTAAAGCCTAGAAATTTTAATTAATCTGTTTATTTAAAATATATTAATAATAACCTTATGCAATTATTTTCTTTTAACGAACTGTTTTTCTAACTAGGTAACTAAAATGATTTAATAAACCATTTTAAATTGCTTTTAACATAAGTGGTCGAAAGTGCATGTAAAACAATGTTATATATAATGATAAAAATTCATGATAAATATTCTTTAAACTGTTTCATTAAGTGTAGAAAATTATAAGTAATTCCGGATCAAAGGGTGTGGGACATAAGGGTGGTGGTAAGGCTAGAAAGCTGGGCAGTTGATAAAGGGACATCTATACATGCACTGAGTGAGTGCTAAAAGTGTTTCTGCTGCTTACTTTCACTAAGAGCCTATTAAGTGTCAGTAATTTTACTAGAGCAGATTTTCAAGAGACAGAGGAGTTAAAAAGAGCAATGACTTGATTAGTTGTAACTTTTAAAAGATTTATCTGGAAACCATTTGAAGATTGCTTTAAAAGCAATTGTACATTTGAGAGGGTAAAACTGATATTAGATAAAAATAATTGGACTAATGCAATCTTTTCACTTAAAAGATAAATTAAGTCAATAGCAGATAGATTTAGATAAAGGCTTCAGATATGAGAAGCATTCTAAAAGTGAAATGGACAGTGCTCTTGACTGATCCAAGAGGGTGAAAAGCATTGATTTCTTGGTGCTCATAATAGGGATTATCACACAGTGACATATGTTCTTTAGTATACAGAAAAGGGGATATAAATGCCTCCAAAGTATAAGTAGAAGAGATTTTTGATATATTGGAATAGACTTGCAGTTTTCTATTATGCTTTTAAAAAAATCCTATTTTTCAAATAAAAACAAATTAATAAAACAGATTATACAAGTATTTTATAAGTTTTTATTTGCATTCATATTTGCTTAAAATAAAATGAACTAAGAATTTAAAATTTTGATTAAAGAAAGTTGTCAAATTAGGGATTATGCTAAAAAGTTGCTATATAATATCAGGTGCAATATCAAATTTATTCCTGTATTTTGTTTGAGTTTCATGGCATTGAAAAAAATTAATTCGCAGACATAGAGTTTTATGTCATAACAATATTGTTAAAGTCTTAACTGCATAAATTCAGCTAAGCTCTGATGATAGAATAATCTTTATTATAAGTTCTAAACAAAAATAAATTTGTGAGGAGGATTAATTTGTTTTTGGTCTTCATGTGCTAAAATTGGATATGATATATTTGTGTTATAATAATTACTGTTTTAAAAAGAGCTAATACATTACAAATGCATTTGATTAAATAGATTTGGCGCTCCTGCATTACCTGAGAAATCAATGATTTTGTGGAACAAGGCTGAAAACGTAGACGTTAAGCTTCTTGTTTGTCAGAGGTGTGAAAAGGGATTCGTTCCCTGTATCTCTCTATGCAACCCATGATTGTCTGACCAACAAGCCCCAAAGCAGTGGCTTAGCAGTGATCAGAACCATAGTACCCACAGCAAACAAGAAGCATTTTGCTGGTCCTTGCATTTGGTGCAAAGCATCTTAGATATAGTTTCTACTAGAACAGTGAATTTTTAATAAGCAAGTAGATAATATTATTTATTTCTAAAATTTGGCCATTAGTTTTTCAAAGGTACAAAGAAATGGAAGAATATTTAATTATTCTGGAATAATAATTCTGGAATTGCCAGCTTCTGATAATAGCAGAGTAGCCTGTATTGCACTGTGTCCTGCCATAACTAATTCTAAAATTGGGTAAATATATCTTTTAAACTGTCTTAAGGTACTAGAGTGTTACCAAAAGCTAGCAGAAACTATAAAAGGATTTAACCCTTGAAAGACGGAAAGCATGGAGTTCCAGTCATAGCTCAGTGGAAACAAATCTGACTAGTATCCATGAGGATGCCAGTTCGATCCCTGGCCTTGCTCAGTGGGTTAAGAATTTTATGTTGCCATGAGCTGTGGGGTAGGTAAGAGACGCAGCTCAGATCTGCTCCTGCATTGCTGTGGCTTTGGTGTAGGGCAGGTTCAACCTCTAGCCTAGGAACTTCCATATGCCTTGGGTGTGGCCCTAAAAAGACAAATAAATAAATAGTTTTTAGGTTTTTTTTAAAGAGAAAGACGGAAAACATGCTGAATGAGATCACCTGTATGCAGATTTTCCTTGTACTGGTATATCCCAACCGGTTGTGAAAGGCAAAACTGAAGGAGGCAGTTAAAATTTTACAGGATTAGAAAGTCAGACCCTACAATTGAGTTGCCAGAGCAGGGAGAAATAGGGAAAGGAGTTCTATAAGAAGGGAGTCACAGAGGAGACAACTCAGAAACATCAAGAGGATAATAAAAAAATACAGTCTCTCATCCATTCTGATAAATACTTTGATCTTTTAATGGTTAAAATGTTGTCACTGGTAACTGTATTGTGGCAGGCAAAATTCTAAGATGATCCCCACCAAATCTTCACTCTGATGTACACACTATCTATATGGTGGATTTTGTTCCCATGATTAAGTTATAGTTCACACACAGTTGAATTTAATCACATGAGCTCTTTAAATCAGAGTCTAGAAATCAGACACAAAGGGGATACGACACAAGAGAAATTTTGTGTTATTGGCTTTGAAATGGGACCACATAAGAATGAATGCAGGAGGCCTCTAGGAGCTGAGTGTAACTGTGACCCAGAACCACCAGGAACTGAATTATCACAACAACCTGAGCTTGGCAAAAGATCCCAGGCTACTGATGAGAACAGCTTGATTTCACCTTGTAAGATCCTGAGCTGAGAACCAGCCATACCATGTTTTGACCGAAACAAAGAAAGAAATAGCCAAATACATAATTGTATTTGAAAATTTTAGCACCCCTTTCTCATTATTTGATAGAACAATTCAATTGATAGTACTTTTAATTCAGGAAATATTTAGAAGGTTTGAATAGCACTATGGACCAACTTTAATTAACGGTTGCAAAACACTCCATACTACAAGTGCAGGATACACATTCTTTTCAAGTTCACATGAAATGTTCACAAAAGCAGACCACATGCTGGAGCATAAAACAAAAAATCTCGTAGGACTGAAACCATATACAACATATTTTTTAACACAAAAATATTATGTTAGAAATAAAAAGAAAAATATATCACAAATATTATTTGTTGTAAAAGTAATAATATACTTTATCATATATCAAGAAGAAATCATAAGGGAAATTTTTTAAATGTTTAAATTAAATGACAATAAATGATGATATTAAATGATATAAAAATAAAATAGAGCAAAATATATGAGATGCTTCTATAATAGTGCTAAAGGAAAATGCTTTTAAAGAGTGTGTACACAAACCTATGACTGGGTCACTTTGCTGTATAGCAGAAGTTGACAGAACATTGTAAATCAACTGTAATAAATAAACTTAAAAGAAAAGAAAATGCTTTAAAACTAGTATTGGGTGAAAAAGGTTAAAATCAATGATGTAATGGAGGAAGGAAATAATTCTTCCCCCATGAATGATGAGGAAGGGGAAGTATGAAAAGTGGAAAGAAAGAGTAACTTTACGGTGGAGAAATTTGACAATCACTACTTCACCAAGTAATCAAAGTTAGCATTAACGAATCAAGAATGATAAATCATGGACTTCCCATCGTGGCTTAGCGGTTAAAGAACCCGACTAGTATCTATGAGGATGCAGGTTCAATCCCTGGCCTCACTCAGTGGGTTAAGGATCCAGCATTGCCATGAGCTGTGGAGTAGGTCACAGACACAGCTTGAATCCTGGGTTCCTGTGGCTGTGGCTGTGGCCAGAAGCTACAGCTCTGATTCAACCCCTAGCCTGGGAACCTCCATATGCGGTGGTGCAGTCCTAAAAGGCAAAAAAAAAAATAAGAAAGAAAGAAAATCATAAGTAAGCATGTGCTCTTGATATAATGTAATAGAATGGCATTTAACTTCTCTGATCTGCCTCAAAAAAAGTAAAAAATAAAAAAACGTAAATCTGTACTAATTGTGAGAAAAGTATCGGACAACACGGTTGAGGGTCATTCGATAAAATATCTCACCAGTTTTCCTAAAAACTGTGAAAATCATCTTCCACGGGGACAGGGAAGATAAGAAAAGTTGTCACAGTCTCTGTAAGCCCGAGGAAACATAACAATAACTGTAATATGACATCCTGAGTATTACCCTAAAAAGGAAATTAGGGAAATCAAAGCAAATTTGAATGAAGTATATAAGAACTTTAGCTAATAATAATGCATCCATATTAGTTCATTAGTTGTGACAAATGTATTATACTAATGTTAACGGATGAGCGGTTGGAAAATTTGTGAATGGAATATATGGAAAATCTCCTTTACTTTTTGTAACTTTTCTGTAAATCTAAAACTATCTTAAAATTTTAAAAGTTTCTTCTGAGTTTAGAATAGTCATAATAATCTTCAAAGAGAAGTCATAATAATCTTCAAAGAGAAGAATACTATATGGGATTTGGGGGCCTATAAATCTACATTAATCACATCAGCAAGGTATTAACATAAGGATAGATGAATAGACCAAATAGATCAAATAGAGAATACAGAAATATATCCACACAAATAGAGACAATTGGTTTTTGACAACAGTGCTAAGATAATTGAATGGGTAAAATAAAGTCATTTCAATAACAGTACTGAAATACCTTATTATCCTCATAGGAAAAATAAAAAACAAGCAAACAAAAAACATTATCTCAACCCCTACCTCTTAACAACGATTAATTCAATATAGATTATAAACCTAAATATGTATACTAAACCTGTAAAGCTTCTAAAAGAAATCTTGAGAACCCCTTTGCAAACTTGGGCTAAGAATATGTTCCTTAGAACTCAAAAAGCATAAAATAGAAAAGGAATTTTTGATCAATTTTACTTGTTAAAATCTAAATCATATTTTCTTCAAAAAAACACTTTAGATAAAAGATCAAGTAATTTATAAACTGGAATCAAGTATTCACCTTATCTGTCTGACAAAAAAATTATATCTAGATTATATAAGGACTCCTACAAGTAAATGATAAAATATCAGACACCAATGAAAACCCGGGAAAAATTCTTTAATAGACGTGTTATACATGGTGATAGAGAAATGGCTAATGAGTATGCGAAAACATGCCTCACATTTTTAGTTATCCAGAAAAAGTGCAAATTGAATTCATAATTTGAGGCAACCAAAAGCCACCAAATGGTCACTATTTAAAAGGTGAAAAATAGCAAGTGCTGTTAAAGATGTGAAATAACAAAAAGTCTGGCTATACTGTTTGGCAATGTCCCATAAAGTCAAGCACATACCCACAGCCACCCAGAAATTCCACTCCCAGGATTTACCCAAGAGGAATGAAAACACATGAAGGTACAGAAAAAGTTTATCCTTAATAGCAAAAATAAAATAAAATACCAGAATGGCTATCAACAAGTGAATGAATAAAAAAGGAAATTGAGATATGCCCGTAGAGTGGAAATAATATTTAGCAATTAAAAGGATTAGACTCTGAAGCATTATTTTGAGTGAAAGAACCTAGGGGAAAAAAGGTATACATGCAGTGTTATTCCATTTGTATGGATTCCAGCTAAGCTAAAGTGATAGGAAAATTGTTCTTGTCTCTGAGAAAGGAAAGGAATTAGTTAAGTAACTTAAAAAATATTATTTTTCTATTTATATCTCTGAATTAGACTATCTTTACATATTTTATGTTTACATTTGAAATGGAGACATTTTCCATTTTAATTTACTTTTTAATGTGACATAGAAATTAGTTTTGTTCAACACTTTAGCAAGATTACCTTACATTTAAAAATAAAAAGTAACAAATTATTTGATATGGACTCAAAGTTTTTATTAATTAGTGATTTTCCTGAATGTTGTATTGTTTTGTACAATATTTGCTTTCAAAGGCGAGTTAACTGAAATTTCTTTGATATTTGCTTGACGTTTGCTATAGTATCAGATTTTCATACTACATAGAATGCTTGATCATAACATTATATTAATATGACACATAGTTCTAATCTTTAAAAAAAAATGAAGAGAACTCAAACGTTTAGTTTCTGTTTCTCCCAAACCACATTTATTTGACTGTAGGAAGCCACAAATCTGTGCAGTTAGTCAAGATAGTCCCCAAAAATAGGAAGGATACATCATAAGAACACCAAAGATTTTGACAAATTTCTGAAAGACAGCATACAGATAGTATCTAATTGACTGAAATACTAAAACAGTAAACCACAACTCAGGACCTGTGATGATAAGATTGTGATCACGATAGGAAGATTTTCACAGGTGGAGTTTCCCTAAAAGTCTGCAAGTACAGCTATCAAAAATGATGGAAAAAGAGGGGAGAAAATTTGGTGACTTGTTGAAAAAAATTGGTCCTAAATCCTCCCAAAGTTCTTTCTGTCCAACCACATTCAATGGTGGTATTTGACCCTGGGCTGAAGCTAAAGAAATAATATCTAGCAAATAAGAGCAATTTTCCTGGAAATCTTTGGTTTGCAGACATAGGGTCTTCCTAATTTTGGCAACTGGGAAGAGAATGAATTGAGTGACTGCCTGCCTGAAGTAAAATGTAACTTGTGATAGGATTCATCAAGAGACACACATAAAGAAAGGCCAGCAAAGGCAAATAAAAACTGCAAAGGTGCTTATGTTACCAAATTATTCACTACAAATAGGAAATTGAAAAGTTTTCAAAATAAGAACTTATTTAAAACTGAAGGAAAAAAAAAAAACCTGCCCCGCCCCTGAAAAAGTACTGTAGTTGAAAAGATTCTAATTAGTTACATCAAAGCAATCTTTAAGAAGACAATACAGAAATGAAAAAAAAAATTGGCTGGTTTTAAAAAGGAAAAGCAATTCGAAGAACTATTAGCAGTCTCCAAATTCAATGAATGCTTACTAAACAAGCTCCCTTCCTTCTTGCCAGCTCAATTTTAATTCTTGATAAACAGCTCATGTAACTGTGTTCTTGTTGTTTTTGCCTGTATCAGCAGTCCCCATCTTGCTTTCTGGTGGAACACAGTTCAGGTGCCTCTTGAATCTGTCTCCCCTGCTGGAATCCTAACAAAACCCAAATAAACACCTTTTTTATTTCAGTCATGTCTTTGGTTTTTGAAATTGGTTAACATAGCTGATGTAATTGACAGGACACAGAGTGACCCCCAGTGTCAATCCAGCATTTCTTCAGATTGTTTCCAGCCTTTTCCAACTGTGTCAGGAGTACTGGGTGAGCCCTCCCAGCACTGTAACTTCCCATTTTTGTTGAGGTTCAGATCTTTATTTGGGTGTTTCTATTTAGTCCACTCTCTTTGGGAGAGTGGAGGTTGTTTTTTTTATTCTCAAGTTTCGAGTTTAAGGTTTTTCTAACTCTGCTGCTTGGTATGAGATTCAGATTTCAGGTTTTGGAGAGTACTCAGAATAATGGGAAGTTTTTATAGGAAAAATTAAAGAAAAAATAAAGATGAATTTCCACCTCCCTCCAGGAATCCCTATGGGCTACAACTTCTACAACTTGACTCAATGGCAAAAATAAAAAACAACCCAACTGAAAAATGGAACTGAATAGACATCTCTCCAAAGAAGATATATAGGTAGCCAACAGACATGTGAAAAATGCTCAACATTACTGATTATTAGAAAAATGCAAATCAAAACTACTGTGAGTTACCACTTCATACCTGTCAGAATGGCTATCATTAACATGTCAACAAATAACAAGTGTTGAGAGGGTATGGAAAAAGGGGGGCCCTCCTACACTGTTGCTGGAAATAGAAATTGGTACAACCACCATGGAAAACAGTGTGGATGTACCTCAGAAAACTAAATATAGAACTACCATATGACCCAGCAATACCACTCCTGGGCATAGATCCAGACAAAACTTTCATTCAAAAAATATGTGCACTGCTACGTTCATTGCAGCACTATTCACAATAGCCATGACATGGAAATAACCTAAATGTCAATTGACAGATGAATGGATTAAGAAGATGTGGTACAAATACACAATGGAATACTACTCAGTGATTAAAAAAGGACAAAATTACAAAATTATGCCATTTGTAACAATATGAATGGAATTAGAGACTCTCATACTAAGTGAAGTCAGTCAGAAAGAGAAAGACCAATACCACATGATATCACTTATATCTGGAATCTAATGCATGGCACCAATGAACCTTTCTACAGAAAAGAAACTCATGGACTTAAAGAACAGACTTGCAGTTGCTGGGAGCTGGGGGAAGGAGCGGGATGGACTGAGTCTGGAATTAATACATGCAAACTATTGCATTTGAGGTGGATAAGCAATGAGATCCTGCTGTATAAGCACAGTGAACTATATCCAGTCACTTTGGATGGAACTTGATGGAGCATAAAAAAAGTGGGTCACTTTTCTTTTTTTTTTTTGTCTTTTTGCCTTATTTGGGCCGCACCCGCAGCATATGGAGGTTCCCAGGCTAGGGGTCTAACAGGAGTTGTAGCTGCCAGCCTTCGCCACAGCCACAGCAACGTGGGGTCTGAGCCGCATCTGCAACCAACACCACAGCTCACGGCAACGCTGGATCCTTAACCCACTGGGCAAGGCCAGGGATCGAACCCACAACCTCGTGGTTTCTAGTTGGACTCATTAACCACTGAGCCACGATGGGAACTCTGAGTGAGTCACTTTTTTATACAGTAGAAATTGACAGAACACTGTAAATCAGCTACAATAGAAAAAATAAAATCATTAAATAAAGGAAATATTTAAAAGCCAGACAAATCATGAGAAGCACATTTTAACTGGTTTCTAAATGCCTCTAAATGTAGCACTGAATAAACTGTCACCCTCCAAGTTGTAAATAGAAAGTTTACTCAGACTGTCTCTAAACTTAAAAATTCAACTAAACCTTCTTACTCCTTCCTAGCCTCTTTCCAAATTCTTCTTCTCCTCTATCCCTTTACCTCCTTCCAAATTTCTTTTTTTTTTTAAATCTAACCCACCCTCTCTCTCCTCCTACATGGAAGCCCCTCTAGATACCCCTGTGCTGGCAGACCCTTTTAAAATTAAGCCCACCCCACAAGAAAAGCCTGAGCCATCTCCTCAGCAGTTCCCTAGAACTAACTACAAATAATCAGAAAATAAAACAGCTAGAAGCCAATAATCGATGGCTCATAGAAACAACTGTCTTTGTCTTACAAATCTCTACAAAAGCAAAAGTACTACCAAAAAACAAGTCATGGCCCACCTATTTTTATCAGTCCCCAGACCTCATCTATTCCTCTCATAATGATTGTAGATATTATGAAAGATCATATATTAGAGCAAAATTGTCCTGTACTTTAAAAAATAGTAAGTACCCCAAGAGTTCTAATAATAAATACTTTTTCTTTCTCTGTCCCTTAATTATAAATTTTGTCATATCTTTGAAATGTCAACACAGCCTATATCACCGAAGACCGCAATCTTGGCTTAATGAGTAGAACCTAAAACTTAAAAAAAAAAAAAGGAGCAAGAAAGAGGCCTTTTTAAATAGAAACTGATAAAAGAATTCTCTTGCCCGAACAGTCTCCTTAGAATTGCTTGTCAAGGGCAAAGAGAGATCTAAAAAGTCTTCTCACAAATAATCAAAGACTTCGACTGTCTGAGCAAATAACCCAATTTATTCCAACTATAGGGAGTTTCATATTGTACCTAATTCATGACTAAAGTTATAAAATGAAGGCAATGAGGTCTCTGGTTTTGTCTGTCTGCATGTCCATATGTGTATGTCACCTCTTCATGATATTGCTAAAATTAATTTATTTAAAGTCCTCTATTTAATTGGCTTACACAAATACATACTTTGATAAGAATTCTGAAAAATGTGATAAAACTAAAACAAATGTTTTTCAAGGTCATGTGGTCTACATAACCTTTAGTAAATAAAAGCTAATTTTAAGCTTGTTGGTTGAAGTAATACAGGTATGTTTTCTTAGCATTAAAAATAATGGAGATAGATGACTTTTGTTCTACTTGATTTTACTTATCAAATAGACTAATGTCTCTCTTGCACAGTTTGTCAGCAAAAAGAAAAAGATGCAGAAAATTAATAACTGCTACGTATCATGAAATTTTCATGAATAACCCAAGTATTATCATTAAGAATTAAATGAATTAAATGAATGCAAATGAGATGAGTTTTTCAGATAAACATTTAAACAATTGTTTTATGATGTATCTACTTAAATAGTTTCTTAAATTTCTCTGGAAACTTACACCCTTAAAGTTTTGCTGAATTAACTTAAATGATGAGAATTCATTAAATGTCTAGATCATTTCCAAATAAAACAAAATAATAAAACATTAATTGCTGAACAAGTCTACTAAGAAAATATAGGGTATGGAAGTGCTTTTGTTACGGGGAAATAAAATGGACTTTGTTCTAAAGTTGATTATTTCTAAATAAGGAAAAAAATAAGGGACAAAGTAAAATGGGCACATAGTGTTGTAAAATACTTTTGAAAAAAGGAATATTTAGGAATTTTACTTGTGATCAGAACTGGATAAGATTGGAACAAATTTAATTAAATAAATGAGTTAAAAAAATCACAAGCCATGCAGAGTGGAACTCAAGGAAGAAATCTACTCAGACTATAAGATATATGAGAGAGCTGCCAACCAGTGTCATGATAACTTTGAAACCTCAAGTGCCATCAGGAAAGTTGCTGAAACCTCTGATAAATCCAAGAATTTAGTAGGAACTGATGAAAGAAACCTTGCTCCTTCCTGCACAGTGTGGGGAGATACAACTGAAAGCGTACAAAATTCGAGGCTCACAAAAAGTTATAAGTTCAGCAAAAAAGTAGGCCAGTTGCCATCTATAAATGTTAACCGAAAGAAATTGTTGTTTATGACTTGGGTCCTAAGTTGATTAATATCCCTTTAGTATCTGTAACCAAAGGACTGGACTTATGTGAATTGGGAGTTTGCATTTACATTATAGCATTTTACAGTAGCCTAGAGGAAGAAGAAACAAATCCTCACGGTAGGGATATATCCTCAAGTCCAGCTTCAAATAATTCTCCGATACAGAGCCCAGATGAGCACTGTATTATAGCCACAGTTAAAAAAATAAAAGGAGTATTGGAAGTCCTGGCCACAGCAATCAGATAAGAAAAATAAAAGGTATCAAAATTAGAAGGGAAGAGGTAAAACTGCAGATGACATGATACTGTATAGAGAAAACACTAAAGACTCCACACAAAAACTTGATCTGATAAATTCAGCAAAGTATCAGGATACAAGATTAACATTCATAAATTGGTTGCATTTTTAAATACTAACAGAAATATCAGAAAAATAATGTAAAAAAAAATCTTTTAAAATCACACCAAACAAAAAAACCTAAGAATAAACCTGACCAAGGAGATGAAAGACTTATATGCTGAGAACTACAAAACAATAAAGGAAATTAAAAAAGATTAAAAAAATAGATATCCCATGGTCCTGGACTGGAAGAATTACTATTGTTAAAATGGCCATACTATCTAAAACAGTCTACAGATTTAATGCGATCCCTATCAAGTGACTCATGACATTTTCACAGAGCTAGAACAAATAATCCAAAAATTTTTATGGAACTCTAAAATACCTAAATTTGAGAAAGTAAACCTGAGGAAAAAAGCAAGGCAGGCAGCATGACTCTCCTAGACTTCAGATAATACTGCAAAGCTACAGTAATCTAAACAGTGTAGTATTGGTATAAAGATAGACATACAGATCAATGGAGCAGAACAGAGAGCCCAGAAGTAAACTCAGACACCTATGGTTAATTAATCTTTGGCAAAGGAGGCAAGAATGTAAAATGAGTAAAAGACAGCCTCCTCAGCAAGTAGTGCTTAGAAAATTGGACAGCTGCATGTAAATCAATGAAATTAGAACATACCCTCAAACCATGCACAAAAATAAACTCAAAATAGCTTAAAGACTTAAACATAAGACATGACACCATAAAACTCCTAGAAGAGAATATAGGTGAAATGTTCACTAACATCAACCTTACAAATGTTTTCTTAGTTCAGTCTCCCAAGGCAGTAGAAATAAAAACAAAAATAAACAATTGGGACATAATCAAACTTACAAGCTTTTGCACAGCAAAGGAAACCACAAAAAAAAAAAAAAAACTAAAAGACAACCTGCAGAATAGGAGAAAATACTTAAATACTTGCAAATGATGCAACTGATGCAAGAGTTTAATCTCTAATATATACAAATAACGTCTACTAACGTCAAACAACCCAATCAGAAAATGGGCAGAAAACCTAAATAGACATTTCTCTAAAGGAGACATATGGAGGGCCAGTAGGCACTTGCAAAGATGCTCAACGTCACTAAGTATTAGAGAAATGCAAATCAAAACATCAATGAGGTACCTCCTCACACCAGTCAGAATTGCCATCTTTAGTAAGTCTGCAAATAACAAATGCTGGAGAGGATGTGGAGAAAAGGAAACCCTTCTATACTGTTGCTGGGAATGGAAATCTGTACAAAAACTATGGAAAACAGTATAGAGGCACCTGAATGGAGCCTTTATCAGAAATATAAATATAGAACTACCATATGAACCAGCCATCCCACTCCTGTGCATAGATCCCAACAAAACTTTCATTCAAAAAGATACATGCACCCCTATGTTCATTGCCACACTATGCACAATAGCCAAGAAGTGGAAACAACCGAAATGGTCATCAACAGATGAATGGATTAAGAAAATGTGTTAACGATATACAATGGAATACTATTCAGCCACAAAAAAGAACAAAATAATATCATTTGCATTAACATGGATGCAACTGGGAATTCTCATACTAAGTGAAGTAAGAAAAAGACAAATATCACATGATAGCACTTACTAAATGAACCTGTCTACAAAACAGAGACAGACTCACAGACACAGAGAATAGACTTATGGTTGCCGGTGGGGGGAGGGAGATGGACTGGGAGTTTGGGGTTGGTAAATGCAAAGTATTACATTTAGAATGGATAAACAATGACAGCCTACTGTATCAAGTAGGTTGATCAATCTGTATCAATCCTACTGTATCAATCTCTTGGAATAGACCATGATAGAAAATAATAAAAAAAAAAAAGGAATATGTATGTATAACTGGGTCACTTTGCTGTATAGCAGAAATTGACACAATACTGTCAATCAACTATATTTTTTGAAAGTCACATATATATATATAAATAAAAAGAATAAAGTAAATAAATCCTGAAAAATAAAGATGGATCACAAATAGCAGACATAACTTCAGATATTGAAAATACCAAATGCAGAATATGAAATAAATATTCCAAATGTTTAATGAACTAAATTTGTTAAAACTACAATAAAAGTATGAGAGCCTACCAAAAATGCATGGTGGATTTAAGTAAGAACATTAAAGTATTGCTGAAGTGTAACATGAAAGTTCATTTGCATTTCTGGTAAGACGAAACCCTGTACAATTTTTTTTGAAAACTGGCATTATCTAGTAATGTCAAAAATATGAATGCACTATGACCAGCAGTCCCTATTTTATATATAAACCCTAAAAAATCAATGTATATATTCAGCAGAAGAAATATATAGGAATGTTAAAAGCCACCTTTTTTCATATTTGAAAAAGCGTGGAAACAACAAACAGCAATATCAATAGAAAAGATAAGTGAATGCTGTCCAGAGATAAATTGATATCTAATTTTATTCCTGACTAATATGAACTTATGAAAATAGCATAATTTACATACCCTAAGTTTTCTCATCTCTAAAATGGGGGCAATAATAATATCATCACCATACAGTCATGCTTTATTTATACATCTGATCAAACTGTTGCTGAACAAATACTTCTTTAAAGAGTGATACTGACCGGACACTATTTTAGGCAATAGAAATACATTAATTAACAAGAGATACAAAGATCTTGCCTCATGGAGCTAACTACTTATGAAATATTTTATTTTGGAACTATACATCAACAAAGAAATGGTATGATTTGCTGGATAAGGAATTTCTAAAAGAAGAGAAGCCTTTTTCAATAGGGAGACTGGGAAAACTTCCCCTAAGAGATAACTTAGCAGAGCCTGGGAAGGAGAAGACAATCCAGTAAAGATGTGCGGAAAGGGATTTCTGGGAAAAGGGAGCAGGCATAAAAGCCCCCAATGAGAAGGGGCTCAGGACAGTGAGGCTGTGGTCTAGTAAGTAAAAAAGAGAGTGGGAGAAGTTGAGATCGGATGGTTTAGGCACTGTCTAGGCATGTACGTTTATAGCTGTAATAAGTAGCTTTGATTTAAAGCTAGGCTCGGTGGGAAGCCATCACAGTGTTTCAGCAGGAGTGATGAGATCAGTTAAGGAAAAAAAAAAAAAAAGATTATTCAGTGGTTGAAAAATAATGGCTTCACCCAGATTTTGACATAGAATAAGCACTGAGTAATCAATGACTGTTATTATTGTTAGTTATGTTTAACTACTTGTGAAGCAGAAGCTCATCTATAAACAATCAGTTTATTTCTTGTCTTATCTTCACTTGTCATGTCCTTTCTGATAGTTTTACCATAGATTCTGCCTAGTCCCTCATCACTTTTCTAAATGTATTCTGTATCTCAAGGCTGAAAGCTGAGTTGATCTGAAAGTTTTCAGTGGTCAATAGGGAGAATTTGGGGTGTTAGAAAAGAGGGCATCAGCTGGCCTCCAGAGAGTCTGAAGAGAGAAGGTGCCATATTGCTCAAGCAGAAAAATTAGTAATTGCAGGGATGAATTGCTACATTACCTTAAAGACAACATCCATTAGAGCTACTATGCCCACTAAACTCAGATTAATGGCATGAGACTGGCAGAAAGGAGGGGAGAGAAGAGAACTAAGGCCTATTGATTTTTTGGTAAGATTGTAAATTGAATAAAATGCTAGAGACGAACGGTTCTAAATCGCCCATGTTAACTCAAGCAGCACCTCTTCACATTCAGTAGAATATAGTTTTGCTTACCTTAACCAATTCAGAAACTAACGTCAAGGGCTAGGCATATTTAATCTCCTTCATATCTAGTAGAATTTGTCTTGTATAGAGGCAGGAATGATTGCCTGTGGTAGGGACCAGTTACTAAAGCTTCTCTCTTGATAGTTTGTAAAAGGGAGATTTAATCCAAGAAAAAGAAGTATGTTTTTTACTTATTGATTTGATTGTTTTTTGTTTACCATTCCCCCTCCTTAATCTATGCATCAGCTCAAATTATGCTATATCTAAAGGTAGTTATTTTGAAACTGTACTATAACGTAGAAAGTTTTATCAACTTTTTTTCTTAAAATCTGATATGCTATGATTTTATGAGTAAGCCATCACATGCTTTAAAATCTATACACGTAAAAGGTACTATTTCTATTTCTACTTTGACAACTGAATTATTAGTTATTATATGTAAGTTTTCACTATCATTTAAGCATATTTAGTGAGGACATACTGGCATGTAACCCTAGAATAAACCTACTGGACTATATGTTAGATTTAATTTTGTCTTAAGTTTGCGACAGGAATCCCAGACACAAATTTGCAGGGATTTTTATTCTGAGCTCTAGGGGTTTCATGGAACACCCCTTTTGTGGCCACTTGGAATGGAGAAAAGTGGAGGTCTAGGAAGCAAAATTCCTTTCCATTGTCTATACCTATGCTTAAGACAATGCAGATTTCCTGTGTTTGAAGTATTGAGATTTAGGTAAAATTCTTAATGAACAAATGATCCGATGGCATACAAAAGGAAAGAATTCAAATTCTATTATTATTTACTATTTTGCAGAAACTAATTAAGTTGTTTAACAGGAAATTATCTTTAATAGTTTGCAGATCTAATGAAGCTCCTTAGATAATAAGACTATCACAGACCTCAGTAGTGACCTCATTAATTTTGCCTTTGTCTGGAGATGAATCAGATTTTAACCATCCATGACCTTTAGCCCCTTTTCGTCTTTCCTGGGCACACACAGTCTCTGTCTCTCTCTCTCTCTGTCTCTCTCTCTCTCTCTCTGTCTCTCCCTCTCTCTCTCTCACACACACACACACACACAATTTCACTTAACAGATCTATAAAATTATATTAGTGGGAGTTCCTGCTGTGGCACAGGGGGTTAGTAATCCTGCTTGTCTCTGTGTTGGCACCAGTTCAATCCCTGGCCCTTTGCAGTGGGTTAAGGACTAGTGTTGCTACAGCTGTGGTATAGGTTGCAGCTGTGAGTTGGGTTTGATTGCTGGCCCAGGAACTTCCACATGCCATGGGTGCAGCCAAAAAAAGAAAACAGCTGTACTGAAGGAAGTTATCTATAAATAATAGGTGGACAGGAGTTCTCATCGTGGCTCAGCGGAAACAAATCTGATAGCATCCATGAGGACGCAGGTTTGATCCCTGGCCTTGCTCAGTGGGTTAAGGATTCAGCATTGCTGTGAGCTGTGCTGTAAGTCACAGATGCGGCTCAGATCCCATGTTGTTATGGCTGGGGCATAGGCCAGCAGCTACAGTTCCCATAGTCTGGGAACCTCCATATGCCACCAGTGTGGATAAAAAAACAAAACAATAATAATATTAATAAGAGTTCCCGTCGCGGCGCAGCAGAAACGAATCCGAACCATGAGGTTGCGGGTTCGATCCCTGGCCTTGCTCAGTGGGTTGAGGATCCAGCATTGCCATGAGCTGTGGTGTAGGTTGCAGACGCTGCTCGGATCTGGCGTTGCAGTGGCTCTGGCATAGCCTGGCAGCTACAGCTCCGATTAGACCCCTAACCTGGGAGCCTCCGTATGCCGCAGGTGCGGCCCTAAAAGGACAAAAGACAAAATAATAATAATAATAATAATAATCATAATAATAGGTAGACAGAAACCATAGTATGTTACACAAACATAAAAGTAAAATTGAAATCATCATAACCTTCCGGGAAAGTCCTAATAGTCCGTTAAGATAAAAGTAGGACATAGAGTAATAGATCTCTAATCTAATGCCTTGTCTGGCCAAATTCACTTCAAGGCCAAGGATGTATTTCTTTGTACATAAACTTAAAGAAATTTATATTATTAGTATCTATTTTAAGTATTAAATTCTCTGAAATAAGAAGTCTAAATTTATTAGAATAATAAATTTAATATATACGTAGACATTCACAAAATAGTTCTGGTTTCTAAAGAAATATTTTAGTATTTGTCCTAAAGACTTTAATCCCTTCATCACAGTATTGACATTGCTCTTTTCTCATCAGTAAAAAATATTTGATATTATGCAAAACTTATTGGCAAATAGATTTTTCAAAATCAATAATGAGATAGAAATAAATATTAATAAGATGTGTTTTGTTCATTGTCTGGCTTAGCTGCTTTTGATTTCTAAAGAAAGTCTCTTCATTGAAATCTTCAGATCCTTCTTTGTTCCCTTACATATATTGTCAAGAACTATGAAAAAAATCTTGATTCTACCTTACTTGGGACTTAACAAGATAATCTTCCAAAGTTTCATGGAAGAAACTGACAGAGGAAATAAGAGTCCAGGGTCAGGAAAAAAGGACTTTGTTTTTTATGGGACAACAAACATGGTGGGTTACAACATATTTCCATCTTTTCCTACAGACCCTGAGGAAAAACACAGATGGATGCCAATAGATGTCTGTATCCTCAGTGAGTTACAGAGTGAAACCCTGAGCATAGGACATTCCCAATTTTTATAGCAGGCAGCAACATGCCTGCCCTGTGTTTCAGAGGGAGATATTGTTATTACACTGGACAACATGCACTCATAACATTTGATAGGGAGACAGATCCTATCTTGGTTTTACCAAATGGTAAGATACCCTCAATTGCTCTGGAAGGATATACAATCTTTATCCTCCAAGACTGTTCAGTATGCAAATATCCGTGGTAAAAATAGTCCAGAACAGGGGGAAGTTAATAACTCACTCAGAAAGTATGCAGAAATGTAAGAGACCTATGGAGAATTTTCATCCAGTAGTATTTATTTCACATTTGCTGATAGGTATTCAAAATATCAATTTAAGAAATTGTACCAGTTCTGCTTCAGAGGCTAAGAATCACAGAAATCAAAAAAATTGAAATAATTAAAGTGAGATCTATATATAAGAACAGAGCATTAGTTTAAGTTCCAGTATTATTGAGCCAAAACTTTATCAGATTTACAGTTTTATTTATTTACTTAGAAATGTAAAGGGTTCTCTGCTTCTCTAGTAAAGGTCTTATCTTTATAAAGGGTCTTGGGAGCAAGCCAAGATATGCTGGTCTTGCATTCTTTAGTGACGATAATGTACAATAGAAAATAAGACTCCAATGCTCATTTATCATTTATGATGACAGATTGAGAGTAGATGCAAGCATGAAGCTGACAATTCTGCCTAGGATGATGTACAACACAAACCAGTATGATCCTGAGATGCATTAACTTTACAGTAATATACAGTGGCCATTACTAATCTTGTATGCAAGATGCTTGTGATAATATATGGGAGAAAGTGATGGTTCAAAAATAAGAGTATATCATGTATTGGCATATTAACTTAGGACCACAGCTATTATACACATAGAATACAAGATCACTGGCTATTACAGAATAGTGGACTGCTGTTCCTTAACTTCTTAGAGAAATATATAATTTTAATTTCTTATAAATATGCAAAATTATCTGTTACTTGACAAATAGATACAATAAAAATAGCCAGAGATCAAAAATAGGATATAATACAAGGAGACAAGAAGACTCTCTTAAAGGCAACAAAGATTGTTTTTCCTATTCATTACCTTAGATATGTTTGGACCTTGTAGAAACAGGATGTAAATCATAAGGAGTCATGGTTAACCAAGGTACACTAACCCAGCAGATGTACAGGAAACTCCCGTGCTGATGGAATGGGATGATTTCACATTGTTCCTCTCATCTGTTGTATATTCTTTTGTTCTTAAATATATTTTAAATTAAAATCATAGACTAATTGGCATTGATCTTAGAAATTAATCTAGTTTATTTCATTCATTGAGAGTCACAGAACGGATATGGACTAAAGGAAATTTTTTTTCTTTTTGTTTGCTTTTTTACGGCCACACTCATGACATGTGGAAGTTCCCAGGCTAGGGGTCAAATTGCGGCTACAGCAGCTAGCCTACACCACATCCACAAAAATGTGGGATATAAGCCACATCGGCAACCTACAGCACAGCTCATGGCAACACCAGATCCCTGACCCACTGAGAGAGGCCAGAGATTGAACCCACATCCTCATGGATGCTAGTTGGTTTCATTTCAGCTGAGCCAGGATGGGAACTCCCAGGAAAATATTTATTGAGTGCTACTACATGACAAAGATTGTGCTAGTGACTTCAAACACATTATCACGTTTAGTCAACCCATGATTCCTGAGAAAAATTGTCTCATCACATTGTGATGGGAAAGAACAAAAGACATGTTGTTTCACTATATATTGATGTCAAAATAAACCAAGGTTTTAAACAATATTAATATTAGAATGAATCACTCAGTTATCCGTTTACGTAATCCTTAAATTGAAATCTTACCGTCTGAGAACTGACAAAATATATTTTTAGGTCAAGTAAAACAAATATTTTCTTTTTCTCCTCCATTGTTTGCATTAATCACCCATATTGGTCTAAAATGATAGTACCTCTATAGATACCACCTTCTTTTCTTATTCCTTCATAAGCCATAGCTCTTGAAAGACTGAACCCAAATCACTGTATCCACTTCTTCACAAAGGCCAATCCAAAGATTCATTAATCAATAAGTATCCCAGTATTCTACTTTTTTAGCTATCATTATGCCCTTCAAAATAGAACTTTAGTTATAAAATTTTATCTATGTTTCAGTTTCATTAGAAATTCATTAAAGAATAAAAAATTATAATTTTTGTAGTTTAAAAAAAATCCGCTGAGGAGAACTGCACTTGGTGAAGAGCAACTCAAGAGAAGGGTATCATTTATATTTACATGAATATATATTGTGAAAATAAAGCTGAAATATTCCAAATCCTTCAATAAACTGAGTGATATAATGGTGCAGTTTTACTTTTTAAAGTTAATTTTTTTTAAATAATTAATGTAAGTAAATTTTTTAATTGAGGGTTTATTTTAAACACTCAATTATTTATGTAAAAATATCCCAGTTGAGAGACCAAATATAATTTCATTTAAATGACTATTTAAATTAAAAACAACACATTAAAATAACCTAATATTTATATTTAAAACAACATAAAGAATATAACTTTTCAATTTTATGAAATTTTGAATTTACAATTCACGTTAATATTGCAAGTGAAATTACCACATAGCCACACATGATAAGCACTAATGATTATTTAAATGAGTTCAAAGCAAAAACATAAATTCGGGGAGTTCCCATTGTGCCCCAGCAGATTAAGGACCCAACACTGTCTCTGTGAGGATGCAGGTTCAATCTCTGGCCTCACTCAGTGGGTTAAGGATTCAGTGTTGCCCAAAACTGTGGCATAGGTGGCAGATGCAGCTTGGATCCAGTGTTGCCACGAATGTGGCATAGGCCTCAGCTGCAGCTCCAGCTTGACCCATGGCCTGGGAACTTCCATATGCCACAGGTGCAACTGTTAGCTTATATTTCAGCATGGGAATAAGTAAATTAAATTATGAATCCTGGAGTTTGAGGACACACAGACCACAGTTCAAAGACTAGCACTATCATCTAGAAACTACAGGATCCTAATTTCTCTGAGGTAAATTTTCTTGATGAGAAAATATTTCATTGTTTATTAATGTTAGACCTATTACATAATTACATAACTGTTAGTATATTTAATACAAATTCGGTAAATGGTAATCATAGCAGAAATAGTGCTAAAATACCTAATATACATACAGAAAATGGGACATAATAAAGTTTGATTTACAGCTTCTTGAAGGACAAGTCTGTAAAGAGAAATCCTGAAACATAAATTTTCAACAGTGCTGTTGCATTCTTCCATTTTAGCTTGGTGCTTACATTCTTCTGATAGAGAAACCCAGGATGTTGCCATTATCCTTAATTGGTTTTACAATTGCTAAGTAATCCTATTGGGACATCATTTTGTTGATGAGATAAATAGCAATCCTAATGTGGCCTTAATCACCTTATTCTTCAAAAGACTTCCCATATCCGTTAGCCTCGTTGCTGTGACGTTAGATAATTAGCTAGAAAGGAGATGAGAGGTAGCTATTGATGCCAATTAACCCTAGTCCTTAGAAAAATTAGTAGATCCATAGAAAATCTAGAAAAGAAGAATACCTCATCTAAGCAGCAAACCTTTCCAAATTCCAGGATAATTCTTTATTGAACTATTAATTCATCTTACAAAGTTGTTACTAAGTCTTTGGGTTTGTCGCACAAACTATGGTTTTCTAGATACATAGCTATAGGTATAGATAGCTTTTAATAGATATAAAACTATGGTTATGTATAGGTAATATATAATATTTAATAAATAATAAAATATAAATAAAACATGGTCATGTAATTAAATATATAGTACATTACATATATCCATGGCATCATGGGCTTCAGTTAAATGAGAAAGAGAAATGTTAAATAAGTAACTATCTATTAGACATTATTTTAAGTGCTAGGAAAAAAATTGTGTAGTTCAGTGTAAAAGTAAAACAGAAGAATCCATATGCAGAGGGAGAGAGAGTTGAGTAAAATGCATTTTAGAAGACCTGCTATTTGATCTAAGGTGAAGGAAAAAGAGTGGGGAAATCATTCTAGATGGAGAACAAGCCACGGGCAAAGTCCCAACAGTGGGAAATATCTTGGTTTTTTGGTTGGATAAGCTTTGAGAAGATGATTAAGTAAGGGGTGTAGCAAAAAAAGACGTTGAAGAGTCAAGCCTTATAAAGGGCATGTGAGGATGTTAAATAGATTATTAAGTGTAATGGGAAGCCATGGAGGTTTTAAGTAAAAAAAGTGATATTATCTAATTATTTAACACTCTTGCTCTCCTGTGGGAAAATGATTATAAAATGGCAAGAGTGCAGGCAGGAAATTGGTTTTGGAGGCTATTACAGTAATCCAAGCAAAAGATCATATAGTTTTCCTCTCTTCAAGAGTTTATTCATCTTCATGTGAATGAATACTATTTCTTGTCCCACAGCGTCCCAGAGTAAATGCAAAACTAATTAGACCCTAGAATGGGTTCTGAAAATCTTGTCTGCTTCTCCAGCTGTGTCTTAAGTGATATGGAATTTAAGGATGTTCTTCTATATCCCTGTCTTTAATTCAGAAAGCTGTACTTTTCAGAGTGAGAGTATCTTGAGCCATATTTGTAGGTGGGGATATAGATTTATGGGAAGATATTTTTATTGGAAACATATTAACCTCCTTTACTATGTAGTCTCAGTTTGTCTATCTAGGCTCAAGTTGAAATGCAGATCTCCTTCTCTGTTCTCCCTTCCTCCTATTGAGTTGTTTTTTTTTTTTTTCCTCCAGGAGATATAGGTTCTAACTCCGGTTGTGACCTTGAATCATACCCTAAGTCAAACTACAAAATATTTTGGTGCTTACATTCCAGTTAGTAATGTAAAATATAGAATTACAGAGTATAGATATTAACCTGGTTCAAATCTCAGCATTAGTGCTTATTAGCTGTGTGTTACTGGCATTGTTATTTAGCTGCTCTAAGAATACATTCTTCCCCTGCGATATTTAAGATAATAGCCAACTTTCAGGGTTGTTGTATATACATGTATAAAAACCACTCATTACATAGTACATATTACATATTATGTACTCAAAAATTAGTAGCTGCTCTTAATGTTTGGTACTGGTACAAAAACATATATACAGACCAATGGAACAGAACAGAGAACCCAGAAATAAACCCAGACACCTATGGTCAATTAATCTTCAACAAAAGAGGCAAGAATATTAGATGGGAAAAAGATAGTCTCTTCAGCAAGTGGTGTTGGGAAAACTGGATGGCTGCATGTAAATCAATGAAACTAGAACACACTCTCACACCATACTCAAAAAGAAACTCAAAACAGCTTAAAGACTTAAACATAAGACAAGACACCATAAAACTCCTAGAAGATATTATAAGACAAAACATTCTCTGACATCAACCATACAAATGTTTTCTTAGCTCGGTCTCCCAAGGCAGAAATAAAAACAAAAACCAGTGTGACCTAATCAAACTTACAAGCATTTGCACAGCAAAGTAAACCATTAAAAAGAAAAAAAAATACAACCTATGGGACAAGAGAAAGGGTTTCAAATGATGCAACGAACATGGGCTTGATCTCCAAAATATACAAACGACTTCTACAACTCAACAGCTAAAAAAACCAAAAACCCAATTGAAAAATAGGCAGAAGACCTGAATAGACATTTCTCCAAATAAGATATCCAGATGGCCAACAGGCACATGAAAAAATGCTCAACATCACTAATTATTAGAGAAATGCAAATCAAACCTTCACCTAGTTATCACCTCACACAGATCAGAATGGGTGAGTCCACAAATAACAAATGCTGGAGAGGGTGTGGAGAAAAGGGAACCCTCCTACACTGTTGGTGAAAATGTGAATTGGTACAACCTCTATGGAAAACAGTATGGAGGTACCTCAGAAAACTAAATATAGAACCACCATATGACCCAGCAATACCACTCCTGGGCATAGATCCAGACAAAATTTTCATTCAAAAAGGTAACATGCACTGCTATGTTCATTGCAGCACTATTCACAGTAGCCGTGACATGGAAATAACCTAAATGTCCATTGACAGATGAATGGATTAAGAAGATGTGGTACAAATACACAATAGAATACTACTCAGCCATAAAAAAGAATGAAATCATGCCATTTGCAACAATATGGATGGAACTAGAGATTCTCATACTAAGTGAAGGAAGTCAGAAGAGAAAGATAAAAACCATTTGATATCACTTATATCTGGAATCTAATATATGCACAAATGAACCTGTCTGCAGGAAAGAAACAAACTCTTGGACATGGAGAACAGACTTGTGGTTGCCAAGGGTGAAGGGAAGGGAGTGGGACAGACTTGGAGTTTGGGGTTAGTAGAGGCAAACTATTGCATTCGGAGTGGATAAGCAATGGGATCATGCTGTATAGCACAGTAACTATATCCAATCACTTATGATGGAATATGATGGAGGATAATGTGAGAAAAAGAATGTATATATATGCATAACTGGGTAACTTTGCTGTACAACATAAATTGATGGAACATTGTAAATCAACCACATTTTTTTAAATGTGAAAAACCAAAAAATAAATTAAAAAAATAAAAAACTAATATACTCCCTCCATCCTTGAAAAAATGTGTATGAAAGCACTTGAGCTGCAGATATTTTATATTAATGCTTCAGTCAGGAGTTCCCATCATGGCACAGCGGAAACGAATTCAGCTCAGAGCCATGAGGTTGTGGGCTCAATCCCTGGCCTCACTCAGTGGAGTTAAGGATCCACTTTACCGTGGCCTGTGGTGCCATGGGCTGTGGTGTATGTCACAGACGTGGCTCAGATATGATGTTGCTGTTGCTGTGGCCTAGGCTGGTAGCTGTAGCTGCAGTTGGACCTCTAGCCTGAAAACCTACATATGCCACTAATGCAGCCCTAAAAAACAAAAAACAAACAAAAAAAACTTCACTCATTCATTTTTACCATCATATGTTTAATTGGTTATCAATCGGGATAATATGAAAGATATTCTGTCAGATTCTGAGAAAAAGTATGGACATAATACAGCTCTTGATCTGCAAGAGTATAAAATACAGCAAGCATCCAGAAATGAGGACGTTAGGAGTTCAAGGAAAAAGTGAACATTTCCTTTCTGGATCAATCAGAGGTGGCTACTTAAAAGAAATGGAGACTACAGAAAGATGGTAACAAACAGATATTCCATCCAAACAAAAAGGTCTGAATAAAAGTGGAGGGGTTATAACTCACAAATTAGTTTTAGGAAAGAAATAAATAGGCAAAAGCAGAAAAAGAATATACTATTTTGTTTAGGATATGTTTGAATTTACCTAATTCTATCTTCATACTAACACTAGAAGTTATATATTTTTATACGTATTTCTAAATGAGAATAAGGCTTTGAAGTTCCTGAAATTACCCAACACATAGATGGCAGATTATAACACCCAGTATTTGTAGATCTAAAGAGTATTTCCAAGGTTTTTATTACATCATTTCATCTTTTTATTTCTTATTTAACAACCTACTTTATATCTAATATATAATAGGAGATGTTCTACTTAGGGAAAATTTCCATTATTAATCAGATTCACATGTAATACTTCAACTATTTAACATAAACTAATTAAAAGACTTTTTTCTATCCTTATACATTGATGGTCTTTGAAACCAACTAAGATGGATCTGTGCTAAAGGGGTCATTATTTAGACCACACCACACATATGAGTGAGAACAGCTCAATAATATTTGTAATGTTTTGGTGTAATGGAGAAATCATCTGACATAGCCTTAAATACGTTCTACTGCAAGACACTCTCTACTCAGGACAGTGGATGCTTAACACATCCTAGATTAATTCTGAAAAGATAGAGTGAATTTTCCCAAGACTCCTTATCTCTTATCCTAAATGGAGTGTAATGGAATGTAAAGCACAAGGCCTCTTGCTTCTCTCTCTGCTAATATGACATGTAAACTTTCATGGCTTTGTGCCACAGCGTTAGGGGAAGAACTTTGCTAATCTAGAGTCCTCAAGTCTAAATTGACTCTTTGTGTTTTCTTAAATTCTTACTCAACTTCAGAAAGATAGTTTAAGGTATGATTATGAGTTAAATTACAACTACCATTACCTCCCTGTCTATGCTTCTATCCTTTCAAGACTTAAAAACCCCATAATTTTCATCCTCTATAGGAGAAGTCAAAGGAGCACTAGGGAAAGTGCAGCTCAGTGTAGCCATTTGAACAATGACTGTAAAAATAACATCTGTTCCTTGTTTTCATGCTAAGTGTATTTTTTAATTCACTGCAGGGGATACCACTGGCAGCTATTAATGTAATTTATCTAAATCTTTAATACTCAGTATTGTATTCAGGAACATAAATATATTTGCTTTCTAAAGAGCATCAAGAATAAATGTTAAGGGATTCTCTTTAATATTGTAGGATTATGAGTAGGTATTGAAGCAATTGATTGTGGGTATGTAACTATCAATCACAGCCATCTTTAAATAAAATTACCTTCTGCCACATAAAAAAGGGCTAATGTAGGTGTGTGAATGGGTATAGGTATATATATAGGTATCAAGTGGTTGTAATATAGAAGAAACATTAAAGATACTTCCAGATATAAAAAGAATCATTAAAATCCCTGAAATTTAGCAAAATATAGATATGGAGTATAAAGTTTAAATGTGAGAAAGTGATCCATTTCCTACTGAATTCCTTCAAAGGAAAGCTGCTTGCATTTTTCTTAGCTCTATAATACTTACTGATGAGGGAGGCTTTTTCCAAATATACTCAAATTTCTCTAGAATTTTGAGCTTTTTTGTAGATCTTCCCATCGTCTCTTCCCAACTTTGTTTTCTTATGAATTTTCATTAAAAAATTTCCTATAGGAATTTGCTTTTCTTTACTGTGACTTGAATACAGTTTTAATCCTGATTGACTCAAGTTGTCTCTTGTTTTCAAATGACCTCCCCACTTTTCTGTATCAGCTCAGATCTACCCATCTGTCCCTGTTTAATTTGTGAACAGACTGGCTCAGTCAGTACTCCACTGAAGCAGAGAGTATGTATTAAGCACTCATTCATGTTCAAGGCACTGAAAATACTTGAAAGATAGGATTTCCTTGGTAGTTAAGTATGATAAGGGGAAAGAACTAGTGCATGCCAAAGCATGAAAGAACAGGGCATGCTGGGAAGGACAATCAGTTTGACAGAAAAGAGTGGATCAGAAACCTATATTTGTTATTTTTAATTTACTGTCATATTTTGTTAATCTCTCTCTTGTTAATCCTTACACATTTTTAAATGTTTGTTATATATATATATATGTATTTGGTCCTATAATATATTGAAAAATACAGGTAACCAAAAAGAAAAAAAGAAAGTCACTGTAACACTTTGTAGCACATACTACTTTTCTATGCTTATATCTGTATATGTGTACATATGTAGTTTTTCTACAAATAGGTATCTTATGTTGCCAACTTTGAAAACCTATATTTTTATCAACATATTGTACATTTTTTCAATGTGATAAATTACCCATCTGCATTTGGTCATGTTGTACTTTGATAATTTTATTAAAAATATGATGTATCTGTTTTCTTCTTTTGAAAAAGAGACATACACATTTACACACAAAAAATTATAACCAATATTTTCATAATTCATATTCGCTCTCATTATGACAGTCTTTGAATAAACTCTCATGAGGCAATTTCCGAATCAATAGTATGCAATGGTTTACAGCAATATGACCTCCCCAAATGGTGTGCAACCATTAATTTTTACTAAATCTTCCTTTGAAAATATCAATCGTGTCAGTTATGGAAAGGGAAAGGAAGCAAGACAAGGACCTTTTATTGACTCTGATATTTAGAAAGCCTATCATAAAATTCAGAAAACTTAATGGTGATGATATAAGTGAGCTGAAACAAGGGAGAAAACTTTGTCTCTTCTTCATCTGGGTAATACTTCATGGAAGGAATTCTTTCTTTTGAATTAAAAGTTTAAAAGAAAATTGACTTCTATGTCTTCTGAGTGGCATTTTAAGCTCATGCCAATAAACTGGGAAATCGAAACATGTTGACTGTATATATATGTATGATACATAGACTACTAGATATCTCTTGTATCATGTTTTGGTTTTGGCTCTGGTTTTGTTTGCCTTTTTTTTTTTTTGAACATATGCCATAGAGCAGGGCTTTGTCAAGTTTAGTGTATAACTGAAAAAAATAGTTTATTTACTTAGTGTCTTTGATTTATTAAGGCTTTATAAAAAATTGCATCCTCTTTCTCAATTCACATATTTACCCAACTAATCTTCAATGAGTATATACCATGTCAGGCATTATACTAGGAGTTTTGAAAGTTCTCAGATTTTCAGATGAGATGTTTCTCTGGGGACATTGCTTTAACATTTACACATAAAAACATTTACATTGTTTTTATGTGTAATTTCACCATGAAAATATATTCCCTTATATTGAAACATCTGTTTTCCTTTGATTTATATTTTTATAGAGATAACACTTTGCTACGGTATGTATGCTATCTATGATAGCTGTCACAAGAAATCAAGGGTGATGATTTTATTTTTAAAGCAAATAGCTTTAAAGTAGTACTGACTTCAATATAAACTGTAAACATCAATCTGTGCTAAATGTCCTCTACAGAAAGAATGAGGCATTGCATGGTTTATATAATTTGTTTACATAAATTTCTAAAATTGATTGATCCACCCTTTCTTTTCAGAAACTTGGGTCAGCAGACAGCTTTTCAGACTCCATTGAAGGACATCTACCAGCTGCCTAGGATCCTAAAGCCACTACTAGCCATGTAATATTACCTTAGGAGCTCCTCCTTCTCGCTTTCTTCTTGACCATATGCTTCAGGAGCCATCATGCATTAGTTCTCTTGCTGTTTCTGATTCTGCCTGATGCTAAAACTTATATAGTTCATTTTCTTCCTCTTGAAGGGGTAATCTGAATTCCTAATATCTACCTTGAGTCACTGCTAGACAATTTCCAATATTTTCCTTACAGTTCTGTGAATAGATATTCTGTATCCTCATACATTGTCCCTGTTCTCAAGGCATTGTCTAGCCAGACCTATGCTCAGTCTAAGCTCTTCTTGTTCTAGTCCTTTCCATTCTCAATAAATAGTTTCTACTTCCTTAAAAAATATATAGATCAGACCATTAATTAAGTTTTTGACCCAGGAAATCCAAATTCCACAATTTCACTTTAGGCTAGTTTCTGAGCTGTAACTTTTATATCTATAAAATAAAAATGCGACCTACCTACCTCTATTGTATCAAAGGTCATACACAATAGGTTTCTGTTGCATAGCATGAACTTTAAAAACATTAGTTATCTCTATACTGATCTATTTAGATAGCATTTGTTTATCAGATGATAAAAATGGTTTGACACAATGCTGTGTTGGTAAATGTTGGGTTTCAGTTTCTGTGACCACTTTCTGTAACAATTCAGCCCCTTTGTGCAAGGAAACCTTCATCACCAAGAAAATAATGGCTGTAATAAGAAAATCTATTGCCCATCCTCAAGTGAATTTGAGTCATGACTTGCTTCCTGGAATTACTGGTGTCTCTTCTGCTCACTAGGGACTTCTTCATCAATAGAAGTTCTATAAGCACTTAAGTTTCTTGCTATTTCTAACAAAACATCTGCATTTTATTTGCTTTCATTCACAGTCCATGACAGATACACTTTTATGTATTTAGATACATTTGCCTGTGGCTGAGGTCAGTGACAAAACCTCTACTTGGATGAAAGCAGAGGACTGACCCCAGCAACCATCCCACTCAAACAGTACATAAATAATATTTTAAAACTCAGTTAGAGCCTGTGGTTTTACTAAACCTAGTCTAGGGAGCTATTATCCTTAGGGCTGTTACACTGGAAGTACTGGTACCCATTATAGCTATGCCTCCAATATCCTCGCACCCAATTGCTAACTCAGGATTTAAGAAAAATATGCCTACAAGCAGATATCAATTCAGCAGATTTTCCTCTTTCTGCTTTGAGAGAATGACCAAGATCCGGAGAATAGCCTTTCTTTGGACTGATGGAAGCAATTCTGACCATACATTCCACTTTTTGTTCTTGTTATTGTATTATGTCCTTAATGTTAGAGGACCCAATGGATGCCTTCATTTCAAAAAGCCGCCAAAGGGAGAAATCAACACTTGATTTCTTAAGGTAGAGGTTTAGCAAAAGAGCTCGGTCTCCTGACTGAGAGGGGACACAGAGTCACAAGTTAAATCTAAAATCAGACTAGTGTTCGATATCTTCGTTTTGGCATTTAGGCTGGTATCTCTGAATCCTCGTATATCGACCAAGGACTGGCTTTAAACGAGTGAAGGAGAAGAGAGCATGTGACTTCCTCGGACTTACTCTGTTCCCTATTCAGAAAGCATGGGAATCACTTTTATTTATTTATTTATTTATTTATTTATTTATTTATTTATTAGCATAAGATAAAACAGCTTTGAATTGATCTATGCGTAGTGACTAGTAGCCTTTAGCTAGCACTGAATCTACATTAAATGCATCTCCCTTTAAAATTCAGTTTTTAAAAATCACCGAGCCAACTTTAATGGTCACAAATAGCAAATTTATGATGCTAGAATCTCAAAGATACTTTCTTTTGCCTCTTTAAAAAGTTACTTTTTGGCTATTCATGATTGGTGTTCGGAAATTTGGTGAAATCTCTAAGGTTTTATTTAAATATTTTCTCAAAATAGGGTCCATAGGAATAGATGTCTATGCAAATTAAGAAATACAGCTTTAGTCAATCTCTGTTCTGGCTCCATAATTATTTTATTCTACCCTGTATTTAATTTTGTAATCAAACATAAGTATATTGGAGAACAAAGCAAGTTTACATTTTAAATAAGTTAAATATTTAGAGAAAACTAAGTGTCCTATTAGAAACCTAGTTTTTTTTTCTTTTTTATCTTATGTATTATTTATTCCCACTCGAAATGACAACTAAAGTTTTAGAGCTTTGGCATAACTTCTTACCAGCCTCAAGCTGCCCATTTGGAATTTAGTATATTTCTCATGGGCTCTTCGGATTCTTTCCACTCATCATTGCTTGGAAAATCCTGTAGTGTTTATTACAGTATTCTTGGAAGAGAGGAGCTGCTGAAATAATTGTAATGTTCAACCTTTGCTTAATTACAGCCAGTATCTCTACAATTAGACTTAATTGGGCAAGGTCTTATTAAAGTGTGCATTATGGCTGTGCTTTGTACTATAGTTTATGTCTATTTGTTTTATTTAACTGATAGCATGATTTTATAAGGGACTGTGGTCTCAACTGGATAGTCTTCAGGGACTAACAAAGTGAAGTTCCAACTCTCTTCTGCAATTTCTTCTTCTTGATCTCCTGTCTTCCGTTATCTCAAACCCTTCTTTATATACCCCATTGCCCGCCTGCTATTCTCTGGATACCAGCACCATTATAACACAGTGCTTCTGTCCCCAGTGCTTTTTTCTCACTATGCTGTGGTTAAGTATTTTTGTTTGCTGACATAAAACAGCCCCAGAAATTTTCCTTTTCTCTTCTGTTTCTTTAAACTTAAACCAAAATTTCTACTATTGGACCATAATTAGGCCCCCCATTCTCTGTCTCCACATCTCCACTGAGTTTATGCCTTTTGACATTGAGAGAGAAAGGGCTTTAAAATACTTATGGGATGAAGAGTATACTTCCCAATAAAGTTTAAACTCTATAGTGACACTTCCAGAAACTAAAGCTATCTCCTTTGCCTCCCTATTCCTCATTTAACATAAAAAAAAAAAAATCCTAGAAATACATCAAGAGGAACATGTGTCAGATATTTGGAATGGTTTCAACAACTCTCCATGTTGAAAGACAATAAAGCATGAATGCTCAAACTAAGAGTCTCCCCTCAACCAAACTATGTAGCCTCAGTGAGAAGTCTAGCCCTAATTTAAAGAAAATTCAGCATGCAGCCATCCTTGAAAATGAACAAGACGGAAATGAACTGACTGCAGAGATGGACAAAGGGCAGAGGAGGGAAATGACAGGCCAGAACGAGTAAGATGCAATACAGATGCCATATTAGATGAAGAGGAATAAGAAAGATTAGTGACAGGTATAGGACATTTGGTGCAAATGGACAAATGGTGCTTCTGGGAGCATTTGGGATGCACCAATATACATTCCAAAGGAATATATTGTTGGTGGCAGAAACAAAATCTAGAGTAAGGCCACTGAAGTATCCTTTAGCAATTGGCATAAAACTGCAAAGGTGTATGATTTACCCTTAGTTCTGCAGAAATTTTTTTTCCATATTGCCCAAGTTAGAGTCCTAGGAAATTTTTTTCTTCTCCAAATACTGTACCTCTTTGGAGTCAAGATTGTGAAATGCTAACTGTAAGAATTGAACTTCCAGCTCCATATCAGAAAAAAAAAAATCTACTGACATAGGGTTTCACTAAGGGAGCTGATGATAATCTGTGCTCCCTTTCTTAATAGCCTGGTAAAGTTCTTTGGCCAAGGATAAGAATATATTTTTTCTGTTTTAGTTTGTTTTGTTTAATCAACATATTGCCCAAATGGGAAAATGTGGCAAACAACAAGATTAGACAGAATGATGACAGCTAAAATAAAACGTATTTCTTTGTAATGGAAAATTTTAGAAAATATTGTTCCATATGCCACTAAGATACAGTATTCAATTAAATAGATAGTTCTTATAAACTGAAAATTACAATATAACCTCAACAAGAGCAAAAAAATTTGAAAAGTCCCAATAACAAGGAAAGAAATTGAGAACATTGTCAAATGATTTTCTCACAAAACTTGTTCTGTGTGCAGATGGTTTCATCAATGAATACTCTCAAATAGTGAGTTACAGATACAATATAAGCTTTTCAAGAATATAGAGATAACTCAAAAGCTATTGAATTCTATGCATACAGCAAGCATGCTAGATTCTGAGCACTAACAAGGGTAGCATGAAAAAGTAAGTTACCCACAAAATATTTTTAGGTACAAAATGTGAAAGTCAAACAAAAATTAGAAAATATTCAATAATGTATTTTAAAAGCCACCATTGGAGTTGTTACTGTTGTGGCTCAGGGTAATGAACCTAGTAGTATCCACGAGGATGTGTGTTGGATCCCTGGCCTCACTCAGAGGGTTAAGGATCCAGCCTTGAAGTGAGCTGTGGTGTGGGTCACAGACAGCTTGGATCCCCTGCTGCAGCTCCAATT
Organism: Catagonus wagneri; assembly: GCA_004024745.2. Classification (NCBI taxonomy): domain Eukaryota; kingdom Metazoa; phylum Chordata; class Mammalia; order Artiodactyla; family Tayassuidae; genus Catagonus; species Catagonus wagneri. The sequence continues at coordinate 23,638,629 of PVHT021183693.1, forward strand.
CAGCCTCTAGCCTGGGAACTTCCAGTGTGGCTCTAAAAAAAAGAAAAATAATTCACAATTATCCTGTAGCTTTCATGTGATGAATAAAGCTTAAAGAAAATGTTAAAATATTTAATAAAATAAATCATCACATCAAGTAGCTTAATAAAGTTATTAATACTGTAAAGAAGTTCTGCTGAAAAACATAAAGAATTTTTTTAGCCCCATTCAGTATTTATTGCTGAGAAAAATACTATTGTAACAAGGATTTGAATAGCACATCTATAATTATACAAAGACTATGACAAAATATCAAGAACCATATACTTAATATAAGTTATTTGGGTGACATTTTGGCTCATAAACATGGTCTGAAACAGAAATATAAAGGTATTAAATAAGAACAGGTATGATTGTTCTTATTTTCTCAAAATCTGAGAACATCCTTAAGTTACTATTATTTACAAATAGCATGATTTCATACCTTAATTTTTTTAAAAAAACTTAGTTCAGGAGTTCCAGTTGTGGCATAGCAGAAACGAATCTGACTAGGAACCATGAGGTTGTGGGTTCAATCCCTGGCCTCGCTCATTGGATTAAGGATCTGGCCATACTGTGAGCTGTGGTGCAGGTCGCAGAGCAGGCTCTGATACTGCATTGCTGGGGTTATAGCCTAGGCCGGCAGCTGTAGCTCCCATTAGGCCGCTAGCCTGGGAAACTCCATATGCCGCAAGTGTGGCCCTAGAAAAGCAAAACCAATTAATTAATTTAAAAAATTAAAAGTCGTAGCAAATCTCACTAAAAATAATAAAAATTCAAAATAACTTAGTTCACTTAAAAAATGATGGGGATTAAAAACATAGTAGAATATGAAATGGACAGATAAGGTATGGATATTTTTAAGTTATTCAATAGAAAAATCTTATCCCAATTCATAAAATGCAATGCCAAATAAATGCTATTAATAATAGCAAAAACTGTCTAGGAATAAAAAGAAATAGGTATAACCAATAGAAAATTAAATGCAAAATTATTTAGTTTCAATAAGATCAAAACTATATACATGAAAAGCAATATTTAGTACTGTTAACGTGTCAGTATTAACAGTTTGTGCATACTTTTATTCAGTGCAGTTCTTTTTTTTTTTTTTTTTTTTTTTGCTTTTGAGGGCTGCACCCGCTGCATATGGCAGTTCCCAGGCTAGGGGTCAAATTGGAGCTATAGCTGCCAGCCTACACCACAGCCACAGCAACACCAGATCCGAGCCGTGCCTGAGACCTACACCACACCTCATAGCAAATCTGGATCCTTAACCCACTGAGCGAGGCCGGGGATCGAACCTACAACCTCATGAATCCTAATAGGATTCGTTTCCTCTGCGCCACAATGGGAACGCCTATTCAATGCAGTTCTAATGCCAAAATCCCAATAAATGTTTTTATAAAATATGTAAATAAAGATGGGCAATCTATTCTAATATGCAATAAAATTTATACTCCTAAAAATATGAAGAAACGCCTGAAGAATAGAGAACAATCAGTTGTTCCAAATATGTACACAATATGCATATATAAAGTATACAAATAAAGAAGGAACAATTTAATGGGGAAAATTTTGTCATAAAAATATAACCTCTTATATGTAATAATAAATAATGAGTCATCACAAAAAATAACCATAGATGATATACCATACAAATAAACAGTATACAGAGCTGCTGACCAAAGCTAATGTAGCTAGGCTTGATAGGAAAGAGAGAGCTTTCTACAAAGGCCAGGTGTTCAGAGTTTCATGAGGTTAATTGTTCAGCTTTGCAGATGAGTGAACAAAAGATTGATGACTAAAAAAGAATGCAGTTTATAAATTTCTTAAACAAACAGGATTGGTGAAATAATCCAAAATATAGAAATCGTTACATTTTCCATTTAAAAAATGCAGAATATCTATGTTTCTTTTGGCTATCATGGAATAGACTGTACTCAATTTATAATCCTAATAGCAACATAAAAGCAAGAAAGCCATATAAAAATGTTAAAACTTGTTTGAATGCATTTGAAATTGCTGAAGCAAGTATGGGCTAAGATAAAACTAACTGAAACGATTTCAGTTTTCTGCCTGCCTCTTTCTTCTTGGGATATTTTAAAAGAGTTGGAAGAGAGCATGAGGTCAAGAGTCAGGTTAAGAGTTCCTACTACGATGCAGAGCAGATAACAGCTTGAGGCAAATCCCAGAGCCAGAAAGACAATTATTTGAGATTAGCGGTGCTGTGGCAGCCTGGATTTAAAGCAACAAAATCTTAGAGAAACTGGAAACTCAAACAAAGATGCCCAGCATTCGGCGTGTTTTCCCCACAAGACATTTGGGAAGAAGATGCACAAGACTAGAGTATAAAAAGTTGGGGGAGGGAGTTCCCACTGTGGTGCAGCAGTAACAAACATGACTGGCATCCATGAGGATGCGGGTTTGATCCCTGGCCTAGATAAGTGGTTTAAGGATCTGGTGTTGCTATGGTTATGGTGTAGGCTGGCAGTTGCAGCTCCAATTCAACCCCTAGCCTGGGAACTTCCATATGCCGTGCATGTGGCCCTAAAAAGAAAAAAAAAGTTAAGAAGAAAGCGACTGTAAGAAAGAGTGGGATTGTCACACACACCATGTTGCTTAGGATTCAAAAGTTGCCTTTTAGGTCCTAGAAGTGAGGAGACATCTTACAATACTCAGACAATTAGTTGGAAGCTTCAGGGGACTAAACGTTAGGAAAGGGGAAATCATAGAAAGAACAATCATTACAAAGACTGCAACACTACATAGAGTAAATTTAGTCCCTTAAGCCCTGATTGGACTGAGGCCCTCTGCTCCTCTGCTCCACCAGAAGACTGGATGAATCCTCTCTGCAAAAGATGACATCATCTAGAGTGTCTCCAAGTTTTTATACAAATATCTGGAATGTAAACAAAAGTGGACAGGTATACCTAGAAACAGGACTAAAAGATAATAGAAAAAAATCATAGGTGACAAAGATGTTGAAGTTATCAGCCATGATCTTTAAAATAGCAGTAATTAAAATGGGGTGGAAAATGTTTGACAAGATTGAAATTTTCACCAGAGAATTGGAATCAATGGCAAATCCTAGAATTTACAAATTATAGGGTAATTAAGGTTAAGCACTGTATAAGCTGGATGGACATAGGTGAAAGATTAGTTAGTTGGACTACAGAAGTTTGTAGAGAATATTCAGATTTAAGCATAAAGAGAAAAAAAGGATGGGAGGTGCACAAAGATTTTAAGTTGTACCACAAGTGCCATTTTAGTCACAGAAGAGGAAAAGAGAGGGATAAGGAGAACATAGTTTTTGAAGAGATAATGCCACCAAAATCCTATAAATACTGAATGACATCAATCCACAGATAAAAGAAGTTTGAGAACCCCAAAGAGTATAAATAGGAAGAAAATCACTTAGCTACATAACAGTGCAACTGACTAAGAGATCAAAGAAAGAGAAAAAAAAGTCATAGTCAAAGAAGAAGGAACATTACCATTAAATAGGCAGCAACAAAACTGAATGTTGACTTTTCAAGAGACATGCTAAAAACCTGGAGATAATAGATTGATATCTATAATGCACTGAGGATAAATATCAAAACAAAACACTACCTTCACATTTTTTACTCAGAAAAAAAAAATTCTTTAAAGATGAAAACAGCCATGTAAACACCAATTGAGAAAATATCTGCCAGCTAGACCCACAGTAAAAGACACATCACAAAGGGATGTCTTCGCACAGTAGGAAAATGGCCTAAATGCAAAAAGTAATAAAGAACAAAAAACGAGTAAATATGTGTTAAAGTATTATTACTCTTTAATCTAATTATCACTTCATAAATAAGTCATAAAGACTTAGAAAAATGGTAAATTCTTCTTTGCAAGAAAAACAGCAAGTTTGCATCTAACCCCAAACTCCCAGTCTATCCCACTCCTTCCCCCTTCCCCTTGACAACCGCAAGTCTGTTCTCCATGTCTGTGAGTCTGTTTCTATTTTTTAGAGAGGTTCATTTGTACCATCTTTCAGATTCCACACATAAGTGATACATACTGTATTAGTAATAAGGTCCTACAGGGAACTATATCCAGTCTCTTGGGACAAACCATGATGGAAGATAATTTAAGAAAATGAATGTATAAATATATATGTATGACTGGGTCACTTTGCTGTACAGAAAAAATTGGCACAGCATTGTAAATCAACTATATTTTATTTTAAAAGAAAAAGAAAAGCAGCAAGTAAACCAATATCACCACACATTGCCTGACAGTACAATGAAAAGTACAAAGATGCTACTGTAGGAGACAAGAGAAAAGCTACCCAATCTACTCAGGAGCCTTGAAGAGAGAAACAGAGGCAAGCCTTCCCTGAGGAAGATACTTGGCTGAATCTCAACTGATCCAAATAATAGAGAAATGAGAAGAAAGAGGAAGGAAATGATATGATTGGTAGGTGTTTAGAAAGTCTTAGATGAGCAGTCATTTAAATCTATAAATTATCTAGTATGGAATCACCAAATGTAATTCTACATTTTTTCCAGCCCTATAAAATTATTCTCTGCTTACTCATTGCATCTTTTAGTTCATTCGTATTTGTCTTGTTAAAAAAAATCAAGGGACGGAAGAAATAAGCCACAATGTAATGTGCAGAACTGGTACAGAACGCAAAGTTATATCAACCATGACATGAGAATCATAATGACAATGTATTTCATATTAATTATGAATTTTATACTCAACACCATGTACTATATATTTTAGGTCAGCGAAAGAACAAAAATCACTGGAGCAAAAGAAAAGTTACAGTGTCAAGAATCAAGATTAGTTCAATGATACATCTTTCTGAGAGCAATTTGACTTTCTGCTTCTTTTCTCCATGAAGCTTGCCAAACAGGCCCAGCAATAAATGGTAAATGGAGCAGTTTTCCTAAATGGATGCTTAAAATTCTTGCCAAAGAAAGTAGGATTCTGTTAATTAAAATTTTAATTGTTCTTGAAAGTGGTTGAGAAAGACAATACTTAACCTTTCTAAAAGAACATGCCAGCAACATATTTCTTCTTTTGCAGACCCTGTACAAATTACTTATTCAATACCTATTGATTAAATGTTTTAATCCTTATGCAGATTCAAATGATAACCATGCACCCAATCAATTTTTGCTTGTAGCCTTCCTAGGAGCTGATGTTCAAGCTCTGCTTGTGTGAATTTAGGTACAACCCTAAAGAGTCTTTTACTCCTGTCACTTTCAAGGAGGACTGGAGGTTATTGTGATTATCTTGTTTCTCTAGACTCAGACATCCACATCCAGCGCCTTCTGCCTTGTGCTGAGCAAGCAAAATCTCTCAAGACTTTGTCTCTTATGTTAAGGATAAGGAAATACAGCTTGCTTGAAATTTTTCTTTAACACGCATCACAGATGAATCCCAAACAATTACAAATTTTTAGAAAGTTATTAACCTTCTCACTCTATTAGGCATCTACCATGTGTTTAAGGAAAAAAATGCCTACAATTGAAATTATAGTCCAGACACATATACATTCTCTGTTCTGTTCAGAGCATATGGCCTAAATCCTTTTGTTCTTTCTAGTCCCAGGGAATTGAATTGGGCAATCTGGAATGTAAGTAAACATTTCTCTTGCCACTCACACTTACTTCAGTAACATAAAATGTCACCAGTGTTGTTGTTACATTTTTTCCCCTGTACCCTAGGCTCTACTTCTTTAAGCTATTTTGTTAAGTAAATTAATAATAATAAATCTTGGGTATAATACATTGAAAAACAATCTTTTCCCACATCCTATGTTAATAACCTAGTATGTTCCTTTCCATACCTTTCTCTACACCCATTCAAATAAATCCACGTGTATATAAGATTCTGTCATTCTCTTTTGCAGAGATGATGTTACATGGACCAGGCTGTCAAAGCTTTTTACATGGGCGGTTACTCCCTAATCGTCAATATCATACCTGATCCTAATTGGATAAACCCTTTATTCTTGTTAGTCAAAGTACCAGACTCTCCTGTCAGTATTAAAATTGTCACTTGACATCTGCGGGAAAATATAAATTCATATTTGTCACCATTTATGTCTTGAAAGAGTTGGTCGCATAGATACTGGAGCACCATCAATACTTCTAAGCAGAGAACTGACATGATTGCTCCTCTGTTTTGGTAGAATATATTTGGTACAAAAGGGAGAACCTGGAGGTGGCCAGACAGGACATCAAGGTGTCTGCTTTGGGTGACAAGTCACAGGATGGTGAGGGCCAGACTGCAGAGGATAGGCCCTGGGAAAGGAGAACAAAGATGGTAGATTTTGTCAGAGAGGGAAACCTTGAAGATAAACCCAGAGTTTCTAGGTTCTCAGTTTGGTGTTTATAGTGATAAAGATTAGCAAGACAAGAATTACTGAGAGAAGTAATTTTCAGGTAGAAATTTGGCCCTACATATGTTGTATTCGAGACTTCTGTGTAACAGCTTATTGAACAGTGACTTGTGAGGAAGCAGAAAATCTTAACTCTTCTTTCTCATCACTTACAGTTTAGTTTAAATGTTTTACAATTTTGTTTTATATTCTCCATCATTTTATTTTATGGCCAGTAAATTGTTACATGGAACAAATTCAACAATATTTACAAGTTTAATTGTTGGACATTTGGACAGCTTCTAAGATTTTGTTTTTCTAGATAAGGATACAATGAATATCCTGATAAATATATACATTTTTCTTTTTTTTTATTAAAGCATAATTGGTTTACAATGCTGTGCCAATCTCTGCTGTACAGCAAAGTGACCCAGTCACACATATATAACTTTAACATTTTTGAATTACACTTTCAGTATATATGTTCAAGAAGTTTATTCAGTCAGGTAATATGAAAATTGAAAGTTATTTGTCAGGAGTTCCCATCCTGGCACAGCGGAAATGAATCTGACTAGGAACCATGAGGTTGCGGGTTCGATCCCTGACCTTACTCAGTTGGTTAAGGATCCAGCGTTGTGGTGAGCTGTGGTGTTGGTCACAAACGCGGCTCGGATCTGGTGTTGCTGTGGCTGTGGCATAGGCTGGCAGCTGTAGTTCCGATTAGACCCCTAGCCTGGGAACCTCCACATACCACAGGTGCAGCCCTAAAAAGCAAAAAGACAATCAACAGCCTCTGTCACCGCCCATCAAAAACAGAGACTAGACTCCGTCACAGAACCTCTCTTATTACACTCCCAAAAGGACTGAACATTCCTCTGTACAACTAGTAAGGGAGATGCCCACTGTTCGTCTTCATGAGCCTTCATGTCACAAGGCATGGAATGATAAAAAAGTTATATGTCAAAATGCTTCAAATAGATGTTTTACACACACACACACACTACCTGGGTTCAATTAGTGCAATATATTGTGTGTGTGTGTGTGTACATATTACTGCAGGTTTTTTTGTTTGGTTTGGTTTGGATTTACCTTATCAGAACTGGAATTTTTTAGTTTCTACCTTAGAAACAGTCTGAGCATTTTCACCAGTAGTTACTCTATCATACCCCTGGTAACTGCACCAAGTATCACAGAATTCTGTTGAAACAGGCAGGCCTTTAGCATGAAGGATTTCTAGCCTTTAATATCTCCTAGGGCATTAAATATTAATGCTTCATTCTAGAGCATCACTAAGTCTCCAGATAATCTTGGAACATATAAGTATATGACCCTAGACCCCACAGATCCCCACAAAAAATAAAATAAACCATTTCGAGCATTCTTTTACTAACCAATTTATAGCACCTCTTGCAAAATGATGAATAAAGAGAAAACAAGTGCAAAACAGCAGTTTACCTACTTCAGCTACTGAGTGCCGTATGTTCTTCTCTTGCACTTCGTGGACTTCCTCAGAGGCAAATTAGCAGAATCGCAGGTGCCTTCTGGAAAAAGTGATTAGACTATTCAGAACTCCCTTGTGCTCTTTAAAAGCCTTTTTAAAGTTAACTGAACATTCCACTCTGTTGTCAGATTTACAATTGATTCCAGTTTCCAGTGCACAACTTATTCTGACAGACTGCTGGGAAACGATACTCCTTTCACTTGGCATTTGATTCTGAAGAACAGGCATAAGAAGAAAACATATCAGCTGTGGCATGACCATTATGATACCAGTGGTTGGTTTCAAAAGGGGCTTTCAATGTGTTATACACTGAAAATAAGGAACTGGAGTAAGAAACTGTATTTGGTTCATGCCACACTGTGACTGAACATTTTTATACTTGTTTCTTCTCATTCTTCTAACTTTGGACTAAAATTCACCTCATCAAAGAGCTCATCCTGAAATATTTACATGGTTTCCAGCTTCATGCTATAATATTCAAACAAATTCAGTTGTTTATGGAATCAGGCAGTTTGTAATTATACATTTATTTCTGCTTACTTGTTGCTTTCTGTCTCTTCCACTGTCTGTGATTTCATTGAGAGCAAGAACTATGTACATTTCTTACCCCAATATTTCCAGTTACTAAGTATCTGGTCAATAGTAGGTATTCGATAAATATCTAGTTAATGAATAAACTAAACAAATAAAATCATAAGTAAAACTCATAAGCACCAGCTCCAAATTAGAAAACAACATCAGGGAGTTTCCATCGTGGCTCAGTGGAAACAAATCTGACTAGTAGCCATGAGGATGCAGGTTGGGTCCCTGGCCTCGCTCGGTGGATTAAGGATCCGGCATTGCTGTGGGATGTTCTGTAGATCACAAACGTGACTCAGATCTGGTGTTGCTGTGGCTGTGGCTGTGGTGTAGGCCAGCCGCTATAGCTCCGATTTGACCCCTAGCCTGGGAACCTTCATATGCTGCAGATGAGGCCCTAAAAAAGTAGACAAAAGAAAGCACCATCATTAGACAGCTATAATTTTTGGTTACAGAAGCAAAGAATAATATGTTCATCTGAACATTGTTGAACCCATGCACTCCTAAAAGTATTTTTTTTCAGGATTGGTATCAACTCTTAGATAGAAAAGAACTTTAGAATCAGAATCCTATTGTCCAACCCTATTTCAAATAACAATTGCAAGTGAAGGCAACTTGAATTCACACTGTATGGGTAAAGGCATCAAAAATATCCGTAGAGAAAATAAAGCTAATTGTTCAGTAGGTATCCACTGTAAAGCTCAGTGTGACAGAGATAACGGCACAGGACACAATATGAATGCTAAATTAAATATACATTGTAATCTTTCCTATGTATGGCTATATAACTGTTCAATTAATGTAACACATTGATTAACTGTCTAATAAATATAAGGCTCTACTCTAGTCATTTGGGAGCTAACAATAACAAATAAGTTATTTTAAATATAGAAGAATTATAATTACAAATATTGATAAGTGCTTTGAAGAAAATGGGTCAATGAAGACAAACTGATTGGAAAAGGAAGAGTCATTGTTTAGATGTAAAGTGATGAGGAAAGACCTTATTAAAGAGGTACAATTTAAGTTAAGGTCAGAAAGATAAAAACGCATCTCTTTCACATTCTGAAGGAAGAATATTTCAGGTAGACTAAATGTACAAAGACCAAGTTTAGATGTAGCTTGTTTTTTTTCCGGAACTACAAAAACCTGTGTAATTAGAATGTACTGAACAAGAGGGAATCGGGGGGTGGAGTGGGGAGGAGGGTCTTGCAGGGCAGAGTCTTGTAAAGCATAGGAAGGATTTTGAAATGATTGTTTCTTTATATTCTTTAACAACTGCTTCAGTTTGGAGAAGTATTACTATGAAGACCCAGGCCAAATAAAAAGGAAAGAACAAATCCTTCACATTCTGATTGTACAGTTACATTCCTATGCAGGGTCAAATACCATACACAGGTGCTAGAAATCAAGTAGAAATGAGAGCCCCTTAATTGTGCCAGCAGAAGGCTTTACAACTACTTTTCACTCTTATCATAATTAGTTTTATTGAGAGTTCTTATGAAATTAAAAATGTCATTAATAAAGCACCACTATTTATGAGTAAATACCACATCTCTCTTTGCCATTAGACTTCCTTAGGTATTTTGCTTCAGTAGTTCCAATAGCCTTCACTATGAAAATGTCCCTGATGGAGATAATGGACCCTTAGATAAACTTAGCTGAAATCTCAAGTGGAATCAAAGAAAATGTTCATATGGAAACATTTTATTTCTTCACAGCTAAAATGAACCTGAAAAGGTCATACAGTCCCTGTGAGCCAAATCTTTGAAGAATGTCAAATAAAGTTTATTGTATTTTTGTAACTTTCCTAATGTAATTTGAATGGGATCACATTCTAACCCGGGTTAGAAATTTTGTACCCAAACCATATCCATCCATACACATCGTTTTGTTCCTAAACCAAATTTGAGAGCAGTGGTGAACATAGAATGTGAGATTAGAATTTCTAGTCTTGCTGTAATTTTGACACTTTATTTCTAAATAAGATCTGAAATCGTGTTGATTTTACACAAGTATTAAAAGAAAAAGGATTTCATTCACCAAACGAGATAATTCAGCAAATCTTGCTAAAATTTCATCATTCAAGTATGTATCTTACTCATGCCTTAAGTGATACTTATAATCTATAAAAATCATAAAAATATAAAATGTATACCACTAGTTCTTCTAAAGAAAAACAACTTAAATTTTCATCTGT
>PVHT021183693.1:23649393-23820282 GCA_004024745.2 Catagonus wagneri
GGGGAGGGGTGGGAGGGAGTGGGGATAACTACTGCTTTAATGATGGAATAGCAAGGAGCTCCAACTGTAATGCACGGGGAACTATATCTAATTACATGTGACAAATCCATATATGTACATGTAATTGGGTCACCACATGGTGCAGTTGGAAAACCTGACAGAAATCTGTAAACCAGCTATAATGCAAAAATAAAAAAAATAAATAAATAAATAAATTTTCATCTGTGTCATGCTTAAAGAATTTTGCTAAATTATTATCTTTCTCCAATTTTAAAGTGTGCATTAGTGTTGGACTCCAGATCTTTCTGGCTACTTATCAGGAATACGATAAGAATTTTACCTGGAAAATGGACAAGAGAAAGAGATACAACTCTACCTGTTCCAGTGATATAATATGGAAGAATTCATTGGATGAAGTTACAAATTGACTATTATTAGAGTGCCTTTGAAATGAAGAAAGTTGGAAGGGAGTGAGAGCCAGGGCACATTAGCACCAGCTCTGTGCCAATATCTGTGCCAGACTCTATAAACTTAGGAGAGATCCAGTAGCTGTCAAACATTTCCATCTTTATCATCATCTGATTTTAAAGTTAATTTTACTTTGCTAAGAGGAATAGCTCTTGTGACAACTATTGAATAATGTGCAACACCGCTGAAATGTGTGCTTTTTGTTAACCGCAGAAGTAGTTGTAGGGGGTAATAGAAGAATTTGAGCAGAAACTTGGTATATTAGTCAGCTCTGCCTGCTGTAACAAGGTACCTAGAACTGGGAGGATTAGATAACAGAAACTTATTTTCTCACTCTTTGGGAGGCTAGAAGCCCAAGATCACAATGTCAGTAGGTTTGGTTTCTAGTGAAGCTTCTCTTCCTGGCTTGTAGATGGTCACCTTCTCAGTGTGTCCTCACATGGCATTTCCTCTGTGTATGGAGAGACAGGGACAGAGGTCAATCTCTGCTGTCTCTTCTCATAAGACACAAGTCCTATTGGATTAAGGCCCCATCCTTATGACCTCATTTAACCGTAACTACATCGGGAATTAGAACTTAACGTATGAATTTTGGAGGGATGTAATTCAGATCGTATCACCTGGAGACCTGGGTTCTTCTCTTAATCTTGATACGAAGTCGTTTAGGCAGATCCTTCTCTATGCCTCCTGCTTTTTTTTTCTCCTTTTTGTTTTTCCATGTGTATAATGAAGTTAAAGTGGATGATCTTTATGTAACTGCAAAAAATTCCTGACTTTATGCTCCAAGAAAATTAATTTAATGATTAAAATGTCAAGTAATAAATGATTTGGATACTAGAATGGTTTATAATGATCAGCTCTAATATTTGGTTTTTATTTTATTCTACTAAATTATAGACTAAATTGTCCTAACCCACAGAGGAATACAACTTGAAGGGTGTACTGAGGCACTCCACAAACCTAAAGTCAGCTCCTCTCACCCTCAACACCAGCATCTCAAATAATAATTATAAGATAATGCCAACAATGCATTCAAAGATCGAGCCTATTTAAACATTTCAGCCACAATATTGTTGGCACTATGGTTCACCATAAAACATTAATCTAGTAAATGCCTTGGGAGTTTACAAATGCGTATGTGTCAAAATGTTAATTAGTTGAAATGAATTAAATTTAGCAAAACTATTATTATTCTTGCCTGGCTATTTAGGCAAAGAAAGAATCAGGTCCCGTTCAGACTGCTACCTAATAAGTAGAACACTGGATTAATTATCAAGAATCACAGACATATTGTGATTGGATACGCTACTTAGAAAGTCATATTTCCAGACACAATAGATTTGAACTTCAAGAGATAGTGCTGGGGTGCAGGTCCTTAAGCATGAATGGAACTCCGGTTTCATCTGTAACCCAGAGTTCACATGAAAGTACAAAAATATATTTTAGCATGAAGTAAGGTAGGATTTGAAATGAGAAATAAGATTCAGAGACTGGAAAGTAGGTGCACAGCAAATGGATCAGTGAGCTGCCAAAATCTTTTTCATCACCCCTTTATCCACAAATGAAGCAACTTTCCTCTTGGGATGTTTGAAATGTGCTACTTCCGTGTCTGACAAAGAACATTAGGAATTGGCGTTCCCATCGTGGCTCAGTGGAAACAAATCCAACTAGGAACCATGAGGCTGTGGGTTCGATCCTTGGCCTCACTCAGTGGATTAAGGATTCGGCGTTGCCATGAGCTGTGGTGTATGTCATAGACGTGGCTCGGATCCCACAGTGCTGTGGCTCTGGTGTAGGCCTGCAGCTACAGCTCCTGTTAGACCCCCAGCCTGGGAACCTCCACATGCCGTGGGTGTAGCCCTAAAATGACAAAAAGACAAAAAAAAAAAAAAAAACAAAGAACATTAGGTGCCATAACTTTGCTAATATATGTTCATGGCTTTGCTGACTAATCTGAAATCATACATTCTATTCAATAATTTCAAGGCAAGGGACAAAATGAACAAGTGCCAGATAGTCTCAGTCCTCACCCTTTAGAGATGGTAATTGGTGAAAGTGGCTATAATGAAGAGGCCAAAAGAGGAAAATGCAATTAGCCAGGAGCCCTGAATAGTGTCTAATTTGATTTTCTTGGCTTGTTACCTCAGCTGGTTGGAGAGTGGTGTTAATGAAGTCAAGATTGCAAGTTCAATTGCCATGTGGGCCAGTTAGCTTCACTCAATTCCATGGCTACTGACCAAATGAGCTCTATTGGTCACAGGAGGAACTAGACAAGAGAGGAGGGATTAGAGAAAATCCAGTACTCCAACTGTCAAAACAAACTCAAAGCACTACTGTCAAGGGCAGGATTGTGGTATTTTCATTTTAATTGCAATTTATTTTTTTTATACTAAGAAAGAGTTTACAAAATTCTGTGAATTGAAAATTGACACATAAAGCTAGACTTTCTAAACCCTGTAATTGGTGTCCTTTACCAAATCAGACAAAGATTGTTACAGACATCTAAGCTGTCAGACATCTAAGTTCTAATGTGGTTGAGAACTTGGATCATAGGAGAGGAGAGGAAAGAGCAAGAGAGAGAGAGAGAAATAGTCTCTAGAGCTGGTCAGAGAAGGAAGCAGAAAATAAAGGCTGGGAATGGAACCACAGCAGAGAAAGGACAGGCAATCCATGCACCGTGTGCTCAATCTGAAGCAGACCTTGTGCCCAGACACAATCCTTCAGTGTTATGATTGGTCTCTAGTGCCCCGTGGAGTTGTGATCCATTTTAAGTCTCATGAAGGTGAAGTCTTACGCAAACCCTGGCTTAAGCCAGTTACAGAGGATTCTAAAGGCATCCACAGAATTGTAATCCCTCTTTATCCCTGGATCTTAAGACAACAGGCACATACCCTACAACTGAAGACCATATGTAACATGCAATAGCCATGTAATATCCTCTGTGTCTGCAACACAGTTTTATGATATGCCCAAGGTAATATGAGAGAAAAAGATGGAGCTAAATTAGCTTGCTTGATAAATTATCATCATAACACGCACCCCAGCTGATAAAGAAACCCAAGATATGGCCAGTGAAGAAGTCATCTCTGTAGGAAGGAGTGGATTCTTTAAGAACCAAAACCAAATACACAGCACAGTTTGCAATTTTTCATTTTCCCTTTACATCCACAAATCTGGCTCCTCACCTCATCTGCCCTGCTTCACTCTCAGGGGAACTAATTCATATTTCTGTCCTTTCATTCTTAAAGAAAAACAAGGTCTTTCTGGCTCGTCTTGGGAAAAACCCCAAGATACAAGCTCTATGGTTTGCCTGAAAGTTCTGAGGACTCCCAAATATCTTTCTAGCAGGCAGGGAGCAAGCCAAGTACTCCCTCCTTCCTCTCTCCCTCCAGATACATGCCCCAGTCAGCAAAATTTGACAGAAAATTAAAGGACAGAATATGAATAAAAACAAGTGGTATGCCATTAGATGCCTTTGAATGGTAATTTATGCTAAAGAGTCATTTTCAAAATTTTTCACTCTTTCCTAAACTTTTCTAGTATAATAGCAGAAACAAAAGTCTTTCGAGTGGGAAATGCGAGAAGGAAGGGACAGACGATTAACTAGTGGTCTGCTCAGTTACAGGAAAAATTGCCTGAACAGTGTTCTGTTATTTGCGATAATAGTGCCATTTATGTGCGTCACATTTTCATTTTCAGCTCTGTGTTCATTTTAATTACTTTTATTTGAATGTCTAATCTTAACTTTTTCCCCTGCTTGATTCATTAACATTGCTGAGTTACAGCACTTTATTAATACACTAAATTTTGGCGACTAGTTCTAGTACAACAAATGCAAATACTGAGGCCAAAACCTTAACGATATTTTAAGTGTCATAGGAATGTCAGGTAAGAACTGTTGTTAAACTGGACGTCAAACTGGACAAGCACCAACTATTGTTAGCAGTAGTGCTCTCATGCCCCCTATTGGTTAGTCACTTGAGAATCAAATTGAAGTCAAACCATTTTGTGTCCAGAGAAAATTGTTCAGTGCTTCAACTTGAATCAAGTATAGGTCATAACTAAAAACTACACACAAACACATTCACAAGCACATTTACACACACATAAAATGTGTTCCTTTGATTTCACTTTTGAACTGCTGCTATAGGAAAAACAAGAGATTTAAAAAAGGAGTAGGGAGTTCCATTTGTGGCTCAGTGGGTTACGAACCCAACTAGTATCCATGAGGGTGCCTATTTGATTCCTGGCCTTGCTCAGTGGGTTAAGGATCCGGCATTTCCGTGAGCTGCACTATAGGTCACAGATGGTGTAGGAGCCCACGTTGCTGTGTCTGTGGCACTGGCTGGCACCTGTAGCGCCAATTTGAGCCCTAGGCTGGGAACTTCCATATGTCACAGGTGCAGCCCTGTAAAAGCAAAAAAAAAAAAAAAAAAAAAAAACACAAAGTTTTAATTTAACAAAATAAAAGAAGAGTAATTTTACACTGAGGGTAAGAAAACTCCTGCACTGATTTAGATTCAACTCTTGGTGAGGGCTAACTATGTGCTAGGTATTTTTTATGCAATATTAACATTTTGGTTTAATGAACTTTTAAGTTTTTAAAACAAGTAGCCCTGAATTTGAATCAAGGAACATTTTTTTTTATTAGCACATTGAACCGTATAAACATAGGAAAGTTATTTTTTTATCTTTAAAAAGATATGGTTTATAACTCTTCTTATATATGATGATTTAAGAGAATAATGATTTTCATGAAAATGCCTATTAAGCATATAGTAAATGCTAAATAAATGTAATTTAATTTCCTTTTCTCACCACAACTCTGTAATACAAAAATTTCCTATTTATTCCTCATTTTTAAGAAAGAAAAATTAAGGTTCAGAAAAAGAAAGAAAACTGCAGCTAGTAAAAAGTAACACTAAGCATTAAAACCTAGACCACTTTGCTTCCAGTATAAATGTTCATTTTCTTGTTATCTACATTGGACCTTTATTACAACTCATCGCTATAGAATCAGGTCCATACAAGCTATGCTATCTTGTATTATACTCTCTAAAATTTAATAAGGTAATACAAGAGAAAAAAGTTGTGGTCTTATTTGTAAAAGTGTTTGGGACAATATTTTCCAAAGATTTAATTTCTGTTATTAAAAAAAAAAAAGTCACAGGCTCTTCTCAAAAAAACAAACAAAACAGGTTATACTTCAACAACATAAAGGATTTATTTGACAGCTATTTATGCTCTTTGTGGGTATATTATACTACCTCTTTGCATTTTGCTACCATTTCTCCTATTAGAAATATTAGCTACCAGGAAGGTCTAGTAGATTTTTATGCCGACATTCTAAAGGAATGAAAGTAACTGTTACAGATTTTGATTACTACGTATACATCAATAAGCAGAATTAAATATTTTTGTAGGTACAGAGATGTAATGACTAGGTAGAACTGGTAATGTTCTCAACAAAATTAAGACAGAAAATACTTTGACTTCAAAAAATAGCTGCAATTTGAGAGTTCCCGTCGTGTCTCAGTGGTAATGAACCAACTGATATCCATGAGGATGTGGGTTCAATCCCTGGCCTTGCTCGGTGGGTTAAGGATCCAGCATTGCCCTGAACTGTGGTGCAGTTTACAAATGCAGCTTGGATCCTGCGTTGTTGTGGCTGTGGTGTAGACTAGCAGCTACAGCTCCAATTTGACCCCTAGCCAGGGAAATTCCATATACCACGGGATCGATTATAAAAAGCCAAAAAAAAAAAATAAAAAAGCTGCAATTCATATTACACCCAGAAATTACCTGTATCTTTTCTGAAAGTGGTCCTTTTTTTACACCACAGCCACAGCAAGATTCAAGCTTCATCTGTAACCTACACCACAGCTCATGACAAAGACGGATCCTTAACCCACTGAGTAAGGCCTGGGATCAACTCTGTGTCCTGATACTAGTAGGGTTCATTAGCCACGGCGAGAACTCCTGAAATTGGTCAAATTTTTAAAACCATGTAATTAGAAATATATGTGATTATGTTTGTCTACTTGTGCTTTAGGTTGCAAATTAGTAAAAACCATGTCTCAATATCGTAATTTTTACAAGAGAAGAGAGTCCATATTTGTGAGAAGTTAAATAGACACATTTCCATCTCAAGATAATATGGAAGAGCTCAACAACTTAAATATCTGCCCACTCATAGTTATTTCCTAGTTAGATCATAAATCAAAGTTAATTAGGCCAACGCATCATATTTTGACGGGTCTGGAATTTGCACATATATATTTAATAATGAACAATTGTAGGTCATTTTTTATCAGCAAAGACATGTGCCATTATAACTGCATTAATCTTTGTGGAACGTGCTAAGCTAAGGTTATACAGGTTAATTAAACTTTGGAGAATAGGATAAACTAAAAAAAAAAAAGTACGTACTGGAGCTCCAGTGGTATGCTATAGGATCGTGATACATTGAAATCATTCTCTAAATCCATTATTTTTTTTCATTCATTCATTCAAAAACATTTATTGACTTTCCATTTTGTATACCAAAGAGATAATTACTTTCAAGCCTAATTAACTACGTTAACTAGCTCATATACAGGAAACCACCTCATGTTTTCAAGTCTCTCTTGTCTATAAAATAGGGATAGAAATATCACCTTTGCAAAATATGTGTAGGATTACAAATGCAGTATCAATGCAGTTCCTGGCATTTAATATTTCTGCAATAAATGTTATCTTGATCTGATCTCGAGCTTTTTTTTTTCTCTGAAGTGAGCAAGTCATTTCACTTCCCTGTAAAAGTCTGTTAATCTATAAATTGTTGGGCAAGAATATGAGTGAAGTCCATTTTAGATCTAAACTTCTGCAATCTCTCCATGCCTAAATGTCAGAATTAGATACTGGGATACTTTGTCACATCTTTCTCTGCAGTGGATCTTTCTAAATGAAACCTGGGTCAGTGTTATTCTATAATTTGAACTAATGTATATTGAGTATGGAAACATATATTATTTTATAAAAATATCCACACAAAGCTTCAGTGTCCACTGAACTATGCTGTTCTCTCCAGGATTTGTTTTTTGTTTTTTTTTTTTGTCTTTTGAGGGCCACACCCACGGCATATGGAGGTTCCCAGGCTGGGAGTCAAACTGGAGTTGTAGCTGCTGGCCTAAGCAAGAGCCACAGCCACGCCAGATCCAAGCCCCCTCTCTGACCTTCACCACAGCTCACAGCAATGCTGAATCCTTAACCCACTGAGCAAGGCCAGGGATCAAACCTGCGTCCTCATGGATACTAGTCAGATTCGTTTCCACTGAGCCACAATGGGAACTCCTCTCTAGGAAAATTTGCAATATGTATATTTTAGAACATTTCTTAGCAATTCAAAAACAATACAAAAGAGAAAAATGTAGAAAAACACAAAGTGTTACTTGAAAATCCTTCCAGCATGTAGTTATCCTATAATAAGTTTTTATTAATGCTTAAATCTCTCACCAAAATATCCCAAAGAGATAAATATATGAAAGCAGGCAATAACGTCATACCATTGAGATGTTTTGCTCACACTATCCTTCTATAAATAGTTGTTCCCTGGGTGATGCATTTTCCTATACAGAATCTGTATTATGTCTATATTTTTTTTCTGACATATAAATAGCTGGAATGCTAATCATTGTAGAGATATTAAAAGGATGCAAAGATTGTTACTCAAACTTATAAACATTGTAGGAGCCTTGATTGTGAAAGTCCTTAGGTTGCCTTCAAGAATTCAAGGGTAGGGAGTTCTCTTGTGGCACAATGGGTAAAGGATCTAGCATTGTCACTGCTGAGGCTTGCACAGGTGCTGCGGCGTGGATTTCATCCCTCCATGGGTGTGGCCAAAAAGGAAAAAAGAACTCTAAGGTAGTTTCGACAGAAATCTCTTTCCACTCCTCTGTGCCTTTTTAGTTAGCTGAAATTTATTAAATTCATTTGTTTATTGAATTTGAATGTCCTGAAATTTACTCAGGAAATGATTCTACTTAAAATTGTCTCACTGAGGGTCAGCTGGAGCAAAAAGAAGTACCTTGAACATTAGCTCTGTTAGCCTGGCCCACACCCTCATGACACAGTGGCTTTGATATTACTGGCAGCTAGGATTAAGGAAGGAAGAAAACACAGACAAAAATGACCAGTTATTTTTTAAAACATCATCTTCAGACTTTCCTATAAGTTTGCCTCTTTGACTCCCTCACGTTTGCCATATGTTAAAAACAAAACAAAACAAACAAACATAGTAGAACCAGCCATCAGAGACAGTAAGAGAAAATGTCACAAAATGCATGTATAAATTCCTTCAACCAAGAATTAGGAAGCATATTCTGAATGTTCCACAAAAAAGCTAATAGGAAAACAAATGAGGTGTTACTTTGAGAGATTAGGATTATCAGTCAACATCAATGTTATAGATGTCAAACTAAATAATAGATGTTATTTTTGTGACAATAATGAATCATCAAGATTCTTTTTGTAAAATTTCCATTTCAAAGATTAATTGAATTTGAAATGATGCCTTCTTCACATTTTAAAACTCGAACCTTAAAATACATTCTTCATAGGGTCAAATGAATGTAAACTGAAATGCCCTTATTTACATGCTTGGAGGTGGCAATTAATTGCAACTAGAAGAAAAGGTGAAAAGAGTAGGGATTCTGGAGTCCTTTGGGGATTTTGCATGTGTGCACACACTTACAAATAGATACCCTTGGGGCTTTGGAAATCAGGGCCATGGTAAAACCATTATCTAACTGAGGCAGGATAATAACTCAGGTAGTTAGTGTAAGAGCATGGGCTTCAACGCATTCTTTCATTTGGCCATTGATTAACATTTGTGGCTTAAGGGCTCTAGGGAATATGGTCCCCACAGGCCTTTTTCACTATAGAGAGTGAACCTGTTTTATGTCCAGATGGTTGTTAAACTGTAACCCACTCCTCAACCGATAGAAAAGGAATGAGAAGAATGATACCTCTCAGTCTAAGGATGAGAAGGACAAAAAAAGAAACCCATAAAACTTATAGTACATTTCCACCTCTAAGACCCCTATTGGACAAGTATTGATATAGGTAACTGGACAAGGCCAATGGAGAAAACCACATCTATCCGACCCCACATTGGTTTTCCCCCCCATCTTTAAGGGATAAAAACCCCTATAGGACAATAGAGGGGGCTACTCTTCTTACCCCTCCCAGCTATCCTGGGAGCTGTTTGTTATCCTGTAATAAAGACTTTGCTGGCTTGCTGCCTGTGTGTTCGAGTTCATTCTTCAGCTCTGTGAACAAGAACCAAGATTCTGATAACATCTTTCTGGCATCATAACCCTCAGACATGTCAGAGTAAAAGAATACATTGAGAGCCATAGGTCTAGATAATGTTTACAAAACACGTTTTAGTTTAAAATCTCATAGGGATTACATCTATAGCAATAACATCTAAATGAGTCTAACTACCAGAAGATTGTATAGCTAAAAATAATAAAATAGCTAGAATTTAGAATACTTACTCTAATAGCACCTACTCTTAGCCTGGCACTGCCCTGAGTAATTTCCTTATCTCTTATTTACAAATATCTTATTTAATACCCTCTAAAAGAAAGGAGGTAGTTATATAAAATCTCATCAGGTGGCAAAACGGAGCTTTAGAGAATTGGCATAGTTTGTTTAAATTTGCATACCTTGTAAATATCAGAGCAATAATTAAGATAGAGATGTGTTTAACATCAAAGTTTAAACTTTTTCAATTCCATATCTCAGAGCACATCCCATCCTAGGCTGTGTTTGGACATATTTGTCAATTTGACTCAAAAATGTGGTCAAAATGTACTTCAAAAATTCTCTTACAATGATTCATGGAAATATAGTCTTACTGATTTCTTTTCCGTATGTTTTTTTAAGGCTGAGCCTGCAGCATATGGAAGTTCACAAGCTAGGTGTTGAATCAGAGTTGCAACTGCCAGCCTACACCACAGCTGCAGTGTTGCCAAAAATTCAGCCTCTGTCCATTGTTGCCAGTTAGAAACTCAGAAACAGAGTTTTGGGTGAAGGAGAAAAAGATAGCTTTATTGCTTTGCCAGGCAAAGGGGGCCATGCAGGCTAATGTCTTAAAGACTGTCCCCCTTGAGAGAAATTAGGGGGTGGTTTTATAGTTTGGGGAGTGTAAAATAAGACCATAGGTAAGGATCAGGGTAGAGGCAAGCTTGTATTGTCTTTTAGAACTGGTGTGTAGTGGCCCCAGGACTGATTCTGGTGGTCCACTTTCTTCCCAGAATAAAGAATGCTTCATCAATAGTTCTTCCATTTGTTGAGAGTTTCAGTTCCGCAGAAAGACTCAAAGATATTGTTATGTATATTCCCTAAGGAGCAACCAGGACCCTGCCCGGAGGCTGCACTGTTGTCTCTTGACTGCTTCTCCGCGGTCTCTGCATCCTCTCCCTTCCCTGATTAGCAAATTCCCTTTGGAACTCAGGGAAGGTCTTGGAGCCCAAAGGTTATTCCTTAAAAACTAGAAATGGAGACTGAAGCTTATTCCCTAAAAAACTAAAACGAGAAAGGCTTGTGTGCCCAGGAGCCCTACAGGGCCCTGCTCGGTTACAACAGCAACTCCAGATCCAAGCCACTTCTGCAATCTATGCTGCAGCTTGCAACAACACAGGATCCTTAACCCACTGAGCAAGGCCAGGGATCTGGGGATGGAACCCACATCCTTATGGATATTACATCGGGTTCTTAACCCAGTGAGCCACAACAGGAACTCTTCTTTTTCTATTTTAAATCTCTCCCAATGAATTAGAATTCAAATTACTTCCACACTTGTAGTTTTTCTCAACTCTCAGGTAATTTTAGTCATTTGCCCTATCTCATAATAAAGCACAGTAGTATCAAAAGACTGGCATCATTCAATGGCAGGTGTTACAAGAAATCATTCCCTAACTTGAGATTGCTTTACTGTAGGCAGTCATATTACCAGCTTCCAGTAATTTCAGTTTCATTTTTCCCATAATGAATTTTCCCACACATTTAAGTAGTATTATACAGAGATACTGAGTCAGTTAATTTCTCAATAATGTGATTGCAATGAATGCAGTTCAAATATCTAGGTAGCTATGTTGTAAATCTTTAAAAATAATAATGAAACAGAGAAAGAGAGAGAGAGAGAAATTCATGCTAGTAATAGGTTGGTGTTTCTAAACTCCAAAAGGAAAATGATTGTCTCTGAAAACTTATTTTTTTTCTAGCAGACACACTTTAGCCATGAAATCCCAAGTCTATATTTAACTACAAAGTTCTTTTGACATACATCAAGTTCTAAGAGAACAATCCGTGCCTGGCACAGCAGATTTGAAAACATCCCAATATGATATTAAATGATAATGATCAAATTCTGAAAGCATAGTCAACCTAAATAGCCAGATGAGTTACATCTGGTTGCCTTTTTAAAGTATGATATGCAATATGTTTTCCCTACCTGGCCCTCTACCCAAGTACCAAACTGCATTTAGCTAACTGAAATAAAAGCATAAAATCTTCATACCTATCAACCTTATATTTGAGTGGTGATTCTCTTAGTATTTGGCATCTGAATTCTAACAAACTTCAACTAGAATTATATGAAACATATTCAGACTGAAGAATAAAACATATTTGTAAAAAAATTTAAAGTTAGAATAAAGAACTGGAATGTAATGATCATGTAATGATAGAAATATGTCAGATAACCTCCCTGACATAAGTTACATTTTCTGAGAGCAAGGCTTTTAGTTGAGCTTACATTCTTCCTAAATACAAGAAGCTTTGGAATAAAACCTGAACACTAAAATAGTTCACATTTTCTAGTTATAAAATTAATCAATGAGCTATTATTTGGGAAAATAAGCCATCATTAAAGTACATAAAATATTCTGGAACTAGCTATAGTACTGGGCTGCACAGCACTGTTTGTTGTTGTTGTTTGGTTTTTTGTTTTTGTTTTTGTTTTTTCTCTTTAGAGCCGAACCCACAGCATATGGACATTCCCAGGCTAGGGGTCAAATCAGAGCTGTAGCTACTGGCCTATGCCACAGCCACAGCAACAACGCCAGATTTGAGCTGCATCCGCGAACTACATCACAGCTCATAGTAATGTCAGATCCTTAACCCACTGAGCAAGGCCAGGAGTGGAACCTGGATCCTCATGAATGCTAGTCAGGTTCATTTCCGCTGAGCCACGATGGGAACTCCAGCTGCACAGCATTGTGATGTACTAATTGCCACCGAATTGTTCATTATAAAATGGTGAATTATATTACATAGGATTTAGCATACATTTTTTGCAAAAAGACAAAAAAAAGTGCATAAAATAAATCTGTGTTTTCATTTGAAATACAGAAGCAGCTTTATTATATAAATATTATATAATTTCTAGCTGAAATAATTTTACCACTGTGTATCTCATATGTATATCTCTTAAATTCTAACCCTTACACCCTTCAGTCTTTCTTGCTGGCAGAGAGTTTAATTAGGGATCCACTTTCTGAAGTGTTCACTTAAGATGTTCCCCTCCTACAATGGATTATTACTCCATCATCATAGAAAAGAATGAAATAATGTCATTTGCAGCGACATGAACGGACCTAGAGATTATCTTACTAAGTCAAAGAAAGATATCATGGGATATCACTTATATGTGCCATCTATTAAAATGATACAAATGAATTTATTGACCAAAAAAAAACAACTCACGGAGTTCAAAATCAAATTTATGGTTACCAAAGGGAATACATAGGGGGAGGGATAAATTAAAAGCTTTGGATTAACATATATATCTATTATATATAAAATAGGTAACTAACAAGAACCTACTGTATAGCACAGGGAAATCTTCTCCATATTCTATAATAACCTATATGGGAAAAGAATCTGAAAAAGAATGGATATATGTATATTTTAACTGATTCACTTTGCTGTATATCTGAAACTAACACAACGTTGTAAGTCAACTATCCTCCAATAAAATTTCAAAAGAGAGAGAGAGAAAAGAAGTCCCCTTCTGAGTCCAGACAGAGAGAAGGGAGGACATGACTGACATGATTCAATACGGACATTCCCCTTAGTAATGACTGAGGAGGCCGGCCTCCTTGTAGGCTTCCAGAACTGGCTGTCCTCACCAGTAAAAAGAAACGAATGAGAAGAACTGCCTTTCTCGTTTTTGCTGGATATTGTGATGTCTGCTTGTGACACTTGGAACTGTTTCATCATCTTGTGACCATGAGGGGAGATATCAAAACAGGCAAAAGGAAGCTCCACATTAGAGGCACCACTGTGCCACCCACTTAACCTCCAGATTACTGGAAAACGCCACATCCAGACTTTTGTTGTATGAACTAGTAAATTTTCCTTGAGGACATTGATGTCAAAGGCAAATCAAACTGTGTATTTTTTACTTGTAGCCGAAACCATCCTACTTACATTAGGATACAATATGATCTCCCATTTTTTGGAGAAAAATATAATATGTAAAATATGTAATTCAAACATGTTATAGTTTCATATGTATAAAATAATAAACACAAATGTGAACATATATTAAGAATTTCTTGTGGATAACACACAAATGGGTAATCATGCTTCCTCTAGTAAGACAGAAGGTATGAGAAAAGAAGAACCGTGTTACTTTAGAGATTTCCTGTTTGAAGTTGTTTAATGACACGTATGTTATTTATCAAACATTTAATAACAGATACAAATCATGAATTTAATAATAGATGCGAAAAGATACAAGAAATGTTAACTACCATTTACACATAAGGGAAAATAGCGTCTCCATTTCTTTTTGAAAATTCATTTGTTTATTAGTATTTATGCCCTTTTTTCAAATTTTTTTTTTACATCTTGTATTAGTCAAGATCTGGTTGCCATGAAAAATGTCTTGGTTAAAATAACCAACCAAAGAAGGGCAGGATTAGAGCCTACTTTGTGGAAGACTGAAACTAGAGATGCTTATGCGTCAGGTCTCTCATGGTTGCTTCTCTGCTATTTGAGACTGGCCCAGGCCTGTAGAAAGGCCGCCTAAAGATTCTGGCCCATGCCAAGTTCTCACAAGTCCACAATTAGGGAAGTAAAGACGCTATGCATTCAGCAACCAATTTGAAAATATCTTGTCAGCTTAGATGATGTGCCCATCCCTTTGACTAATCACTGGGACAGGGAATAAAGCAAAATGATTGTCCTCTATTGAGTATGGATCTTCCTTATCCCCAAGATGCATCCAACAGAGCCGGCTCCCTGGAGCACCTCTGTAAGCAGGAGACTGCCTTCGTTTGTGTTCACTACACATCCTTTGTCCTAGGGAATGACAGTTCTTTTGCACTTTCATATTGTTATGTGAATTTTAATGACCTTGTCTGTCAGGCTGCGGCATCACAAGGGTAAAGGAGGTGAACAGGGCAGAGCCTATGACAATCTCCGGGCTAGTGCTTGCAAAACTTAAATTGCCAATATTTTATTTGAATATACCTCTGTATGAGTGTATTAGAGCTGCCATAACAAAGCACCATAGACTACATGGTTTAAAAAATAGATCTTTATTCTCTCATGGTTCTGGAGGGGGAAATCTGAGATCAAAGTGACAGCAGAATTGGTTTCTCTTGAGGTCTGTGAAGGAAAGATCTGCTCCAAGGTTCTCACTCTGCCTTGTAGATATCTGTCTTCTCCCCGTACCTTCTCATCATCTTCCCTCTACTGCATCAGCATTTCCTAGTCTTTTAAGGACAGCAGTCATATTGGTTTAGGGCATACCCTAATGACCTGTAAGCTAAAATACCCACCTCGGTAAAGATGCTGCCTCCACGTAAGTTCTTATTTTTGAGGTACTGGTGTTCGATGCCTGTCTTGGGGGAAAGCGACACAATTTACCTCATAACAGTAAATAAGGAGAATAAACTTCTCATAGGATTGTGCACCAGAATAAAAATATCATTTCCAAAGTGATATTTAATGCAGGTAAGGTTTAAGAATCAGGGAAGCAGAAAGAAAAGACATGGTTGAATGCTTGTTTGAGTAACTGCGTGACCCTATGAAGAGTTATTTTTCTACATTTGTTGGTTAATAGTTTTAATAAACCTGCTGTCTTAGTTTAATATAGATGATAAACTCAAAGTTTTAAGATTTAAACTAATTTGTCAAAATCACAAAGATTAGAGACAAAGATGAGATTTGAAAAAAATGTCTGCCTTTTGCTATAGTCTGGGATGTCTTCAGCCTTGTCTCTCCAATAACAGCAAAGTGTGATCACGTATTTTTTAATTGAAATATTGTTGATTTACAGTATTATATTAGTTTCAGGTATACAGTGAGTCAGTTTTTATAGAGATTACACTCCATTAAAAGTTATTATGGAGTTCCCATCATGGCTTAGTGGAAATGAATCTGACTGACATTCATGAGGTCGCAAGTTCAATCCCTTGCCTTGCTTGGTGGGTTGAAGTATCCAGCATTGCCATGAGCTGTGCTGTAGGTCGCAGACACAGCTCAGATCCTGTTTGGCTATGGCACAGGCCAGCAGCTACAGCTCCGATTCTACCCCTAGCCTGGGAACCTCCATGTGCCACGGGTGTGGCCCTAAAAAAAAAAAGTTATTACAAGATAATGACTATAATTCCCTGTTGCGTACAGTATATCTTTGTTGCTTATCTATTTTATAGTAGTAGTTTGTATCTCTTAATCCCATATTCCTATCTTACCCACTCCCCACTGATAACCACAGTTGTTTTCTATATGAGTCTATTTCTGTTTTGCTATATATCATGTCATGCCATTCTGGCCTGCAAGATTTCTATAGAGAAGTCAGCTGATAGCCTTATGAGGATTTTCTTATATATGATTCTTAGTTTTCCTTCTTGCTTCCTTTTGATGTCTCTCCTTATCTTTAACTTTTGCCATTTTAATTATATGTTTTGGTGTGGGTCTGTTTGAATTTATCTTATTTGGGACATTCTGTGCTTCCTCTACATGAATATCTGTTTCCTTCTTTCAGCTTTGGGGAGTTTTCAGTAATAATTTTCTTTTTTCCCTTTTTTTTTTCTTTTTATTCCTCCCCCCCACCCCTGCCGCCAGCATATGGAAGTTCCTGGGCCAGGGATTGAATCAGAGTTGCAGCTGACGACCTGCATCACAGCTACAGCAATGTCAGATCCAAGCCAAATCTGCAACCTATGCTGCAGCTTGCAGCAATGCCAGATCCTTAACCCATTAAATGAGGCCAGGGATCAAACCATATTTTCAAAGACAACATCAGTCCTTAACCCACAGAGCCACAATGGGAACTCCAGTCATAATTTTCTCAAACATGTTTTCTCTCTTCTTCTGAGTCGCCTGTAATGTGAGTGCCGGTACATTTAATGTTATTCCAAAGATCTATTAAACTATTTTCTTTTTAAAAAAATGATTTTCCTTTTGCCATTCTGATTGGGTGATTTCCATTATTCTATCTTTGAGGTCACTTATGCAATCTTCTGTATCACTCGGTCTGCTATTCATTTCTTCTACTGTGTTTTTTATTTCAGCTATTGAATTCTTCATTTCTGATTGAATCTTTTTATATTTTGCAGTTCTTTGTTAAAATTTTCATTGTGTATACTGATTATTTTCCATAATTCAGTTAACACTTTAATTACCAATGCTTTGAATTCTTTAACTTATCTGTTTCATTCTTTAATTTTTCAAGGGTTTTCTCTTACTTTTTCACTTGAGAGCAGCTCCTTTGTCTTTTCATTTTGCTTATTCTTCTCTGCTTCCAGAAATTTAGATGAAAAAGTTACTAATGCAGTCTTGAAGTGGTATTCTTACGTGGGAGCACCCATATAGAGACTGCTTGTGCCCAGTGCCTTTGGTGAGAGAACTGGATTGATGTGGACCAAAGTCACATCCTTCCTCAGCATGTGCTGGCAGCTATCATCTTGGTACATGATGGGGCTGGAGATGGAGGGGCTAGAGCTGGAGTTGGCTATAAAGCAGCGCTATAAAGCAGGCCTTCTCCAAATCTCTGTGGCCATCACCACCCTGATAGGGATGGGATCTGATCCTGAGCTGCTGGAGCAGAAGTCCTGAGAGTCTAGCTGCTCTGTTCTTTGTGTGTTTTTCCTCCTCTCTGCACTGGTACCCTTGCACAGATTGTTGGGGAGGGAGGTCCTTGACCCCATCACATTTTTTCCCTTATTCCTTGATTACCTGAATATCTTTCTTACAGACTTGGTTTTATAGAAGTTCTTCTACCAGTAGTTTCCAGTTAGTTTTCAGTGAGAATTATTCCACATGTAGATGTACTGTTGATGTGGTTGTAGGAAGAGGTGATCTCCATGTCTTTTACTCTGCCATCTAGATTGAGACCCTATCAGGTGTTTTTAAATTATTATTTTTGAAGAAATCCACTCTTCATTCAATACGAATAAGCAGCAACCAACAAGACTTGTCTTAGAAATAACCAGCAAGTGTGGCTCAGCAGGTTAAAAATCTGAGGTTGTCACAGCAGGGGCTTTGGTACTGCTGTGGTGTGAGTTTGATCCCTGGCCCTTGAACTTCTGCATGCTGCCAGCCTGGCCAAAATAAAAAGTAGAGGGAGAACTTCCTAACTTTGGGAGTTCACGTTGTGGCTCAGAGGGATAAAAACCTGACTAGTAACCACGAGGATGTGGGTTGGATCCCTGACCTGGCTCAGCAGGTTAAGGATCCAGCATTGCTACAAGTTGTGGCATAGGTTGTAGATGTCAGTCAGATCTAGCATTGCTGTGGCTGTAATCTGGCAGCTACATCTTTGATTTGACCCCTAGCCTGGGAACTTCCATATGCCGCAGGTGCAGCCTTAAAAAGAAAAAAAGAGAAAAAAAAAGAAGAAGAAATAAAGAAATCACTAGCAAAATACTGAATTTAATTAAAGCAATTATCCTATAAAACCTTTTTTTTTTAGAAACCATTTCTGTATGCAGATCTCTATTGTGCCTGTCCTTTAAAAGTGTATAGTCCAGGAATATGGAGATTTTTTTTTCTTTTGTTGAGACATTCTGTGTCAGTTTGAAGCTAAATCATCATCATTATCATTATCATCACCATCTCATGATTGTGTCTGAATAACACATTACAGTTTGTGAAGTTATGCAATCTATATTTTTCTCATTTGAACCACCTAACAACTCTAATGGGAAGGTTATGTTCGGCAGAGAAAGTTTTCAGCTGAGGACTGACTCCAAGTCTGATACATTTTAAGGAAGAGGGAAGTCTTGTGGTTATTGGTGAATTATTTAATACTGCTTCTTATAATCTATTTTAGAATCTTTTATTCTGCAGCCCCCTTATCCAAATTATCTCAGTGGTTCTTCTGATGACAGGTTCTATAGTATTTGGAGACGAGCAAAGTACTCAAACTATTCATAACAAAGAAAAGTTACGTTTAAAAATATGCAGCATATAAACCACATTGTAATTGTTTTTTCTCTCTTAAGTCACAAAAGTCCTGTATATACAGGTAATGGGTTTTTTATAAGAATTAGAATAGTAACTACTTTGGTTAGACCTACAGACAACCCACTGAAGAAACTCTGGGGGTCAGTAGGAATCCTGAGAAAAATATGTGTTCATTCTTAGCTGAAATGTTGAGATAATCAGATATGTCCAATTTTTAATCATATGGCATTGTCATCTAGAGTTTCACATCAGTGTCCCCTGTTACACAAAAAAATTACATTAGTTATATATGTGATACAAAGTTTTACATTAGAGAAAGTTGGTAATTTGGGAAAAATAATTATACTTCTTATTTCCTCTTTCTGAACTATGAATTCCACTTTTAGCTGATAATTCTGGTTACCTGAGGAACAATTAGAAATACTCATCTGTTAGCACTAGTCCCAGTTTTTTTCTGATAAAACAAGTAGGGATGTTTAGCAGTGATTGGGGCTGTGATGTGTGTTCTTAAAATATCTTTCTGGGTCATTCTGTTGATGGGGAAGGCTCAGAAACAATTTTGTAGACCATCTATATTCACTGTGGCAAATAATTTTTAGAATCATTGCAGGGGTAATTTAGAATCAAAGAAACACTCTGTTCCTGTACACAAAATCACATTTGGTGAGACTGACATTTCTAGGTCTCTGCCAACCATAGCATCATAAGAGTGGATTATACTTAAAACCATCATCAGATTGGATTTTGGAAGCGTTTTTTTCAACTGTGCTCTCCCTGACCACTTGTATCCATTATGAATTTAAGAAAGTCACTTAGACTTTTTAGCATTTCACATTTCTCATTTGTAAAGGAGACAATAATAATAATAATGATTAAAAAAAAAAACTCTGTAAGTATTCTGTAGGCTGTGAATCTGTATAAGTACATAATTTATTCTTAATTTTTTTCTTATGAATTACCCTATGATCATTCAAAAAGCAGAATCCATCTCCCCTCAGAAGTGTTTCTAAAGCTCCCAAGTCAGATCTAAACTGTCTCTTCTTTATGTACTTACAGTGCTTGGCTAAATTCTCTAACTCAATTACTTCACCTTCTGTTTTGTGTAAAAATAATGTGTGTGTGTTAGTCAGCCCCACAAGTTTTAAGCATCTTGAGATTGGGTCCTCTTCTTTATTTTGATGATTCTGAGTGTCTAGCACAGGGCCTTATGCACAGTAGATCCTTAGGAAATACTTTTTAAACTGCACTGGTGGAGGCCTCAGGCTCTGAGATCCATACAGTGATCACCTCTTCATTTTTTATTACAATGCTGAGAATATCAGTGGAAATTCTTTGCTCCTTTGCCTAATGAAAGCAGCAATAAACATTCTGAATCTATTCCTTTCCTTACGCCTGAGTCTTCTGAGTTGTATAGGACTTTATGAAATAAATTTAAAAAAAAATCCATACAAGGTAAATATTCAGAAAGTTCTTGCAGGACTGTCATTACAACTTACTTAAAAATTTGGCAGGTAATATCCTTGAACCAAATTTTACAGCTTTGTTTAAGTGTATTTAAGAGAATATTCCAAACTAATAAGTGCTTATGAACTCATTCTTTTTAATGTCTCATATTTTCTAAATGTCCCAAATTTATGACTCACAAGCAATAAAAATCCTTGGTATTCATTATTTTAACTTCTCCAGAATTTATCTTTTATATTATAAATAGATTTTTTATTGTTTTTTTTACCAAAACCTTTCTTTTTCTAATTTTTAAAATAACTTGTCATTTTAAATTTGAAGTTCTGTAGCATCACAGACATTCACAAAAATAGGATTTTAAATCTTATTTTTGCTTGTAGGTTTTTTTTATAGCAATACCTACAGTATATGATCATACAAAAATTCAAGATACCCTCTTAAATAACCAACAAGAATTACAAATAGCTTGGAACATGGCAACTATCAAGTCAAAAAAGAAAATTATAATAAATTTAGGTTATAGAGCATTATCCTGGAGTCTGCCCCATAGAACATTTTAGATACACTCTAAAGAATCAAATGAGTACTTCACCAATGTCAGTGTGTGATCAATACTCTATTGCAAGAAAGAAAGATATTGTATCTGTAATAGGCATGTCTAGTTCTCCTTCTCAGTGCACATGCAAGTGATCAAACTGGCATATACCCGAGTTGTTACCAAAAAATGACTTATTGGTCTTAGGGCTTGGATGCAGAAACAATGAAAGAGAACACTGAAAGTGCAGTCAGCAGCTGAGGAGTCAGAATAAATCACAAGTGGAGAAGACATGGGATCCGAGAGCCAAGCACCAAACATAGGAGGGAAATAAAGAGAATTACTAAGAACACAAACGGAAAACCCAGGATGACAACTTGGCTGCAGACCAGACAGAGCTAGGCCAGATAAGTGAAGAAAAGCTTCTGGGACACCACCAGGAAAAATAAGTTGAGACTAATACATTATTAGAAAAGTTTGGCATCATGGATTTCTAGCACAAGAGGAATATCAAGCAAAGAGAATTAAAGAGCTAATTAATTGCTATATATATATATGTGTGTATATATATATATATATATATATATATATATATATATATATTATTCTTGAGGAAAGGAAATAAACTCATAGTATACTGCCTAATTCAACAATGAAAACAAAATAAAACAAAAAGTATATCTTTTTGATCATGAAAATTTGTCAACATGGAATTAACAAAAAGTAAGTTACAAGTGTATTTCAAAGATAGAAAGAGGAGATATATGTTTGGATGTGATAGATGATAAAAGAAAGCTAAATTCTAAATTCTAATTCCTAAATAGTAGGAATACGATGGGAAATTTCTAAAATTGAAAAATTAAGTAGAATAATCATTTTAAAAACAAGAATGTAAATAAAAGAATAAAACTTCAAAAGTCACAAATAATTATCAATGGAAATTGGACAAAGAGGGAACCACAGCTTTCTTTATATGAACTGCTATTTCCTTCTTAGCACTCTGAATAGGTTAAAAGATAAATGAATAAAATTTAAATACAAATAAGCTTTTCAAATTAACCAGAAGCACCTAAAAATTCAACCCATTCACATCCATGAACATCTGCCCTCAGGGGGTTCATGATGCACATACATCAACACACCGCCTAAAACCACTAACAACACCTAAACAGAGTTATCTGTTCAGACCATTAGCATCTGTGGCTGTGAAGAAACTATTTAAAAGAAAGCATTAGTACCGAGTTCCCCCTTGTTGTGCAGTGGAAAGGAATCCGACTAGTATCCATGAGAATGTGGGTTTGATCCCTGGCCTGGCTCAGTGGGTTGGGGATCCAGTGCTGCTATGAGCTGTGGTGTAGGTAACATGTGTAGCTCAGATCTCACTCTTGCTGTGGCTGTGGTGTAGACCAGTAGCTATAGCTCTGATTTGACCCCTAGCCAGGGAACTTCCATGTGCTGCAGGCATGGTGGCCCTAAAAAGCAAAAAAAAAAAAAAAAAAGGAAGGAGAGAAAGAAAGAAAGAAAGCATTAGAAATTCAGTGTGGCAGGAAATCAGTCATCCAAATTATCACTTTCATAATTAACACTTGAATGAGAGCAATTCACCAGATCTTCTTCCTTCCAAAAATATTCCCATTTCCCAGACAGTCTAGGTGAAGCTGAAGAAATTAACTGATTTGCCTAAAGCCATAAAGCTGGGAAAGAGGAAGGTCAAAAAACTCACATGAGGTCTGGTAGTAAGTTCCTGCTTTTGTCTAAACCAAGTGGTCCCCCTCAGCTCCCAGGAAGGGAGAATACCTTATTGTCACTGAGGGCTCTGGTGGTGAGCTACCGACACCAGGGACAAAAACCAACATACCTGTAGAGCTTTACAAAGCAAGATTTTGTCCTCACAGTGACCTTCAAAATGTGATGAGGAAGGCTCCATTGCCTTCTAAACAAGGAAGCTGAGGGGGCTGTCCAAGTTCTCACTGCTGGTTACAGGGAGAGTTAAAACTGACACAGACCTTATCCAACTCCAGGGCTGCTCATGTTGGCAAAGTCACATCCAGTGTGACAAAAAGACCTATGAGCCCTGAGCTGAACCAAACATGCCTTGCCCAGATAGAGCAGTGGTTTGGGATTATTATACTTGAAAACTGGATTTGTTTCTAATTTTGTATAAAGTTTTAATCTAAGCATTTTTGCCTTCTCTTCTGTTGCAATAAAGGTCAACTTCAAATTCCACTGAAGTGAACTAGACACTTATTTCCTAGGCACTTTCACCTACAGTTTCTCAGTTACTCCCACTCCAAACAGTTCCATGAAACCAGAATTGTCAAATGGAGACATGCAGGATTAAATGACTTTCCCTTTTTTTTCCAGTGAACCCCATGTCATTAGGGTTTCCATGGTTCAAAATCTGAAGGTTTGTTAGTCTATATAATGTCATGTGGCTTATACACAGGCTTCAAACTGCAAACAGAAAAAGGATAAGTACAATGTAGTAAGAAGCTCAAGCAACTTAGTTTTGTGTCCCACCAATTTAGTACATAAATACATAAATTACCCACTTGACCAAGACAAGTGATAGACTAATCAAATTATCTGAACTCTAGTGTATGCCCTTATCTAAATTTATAATAATAAAGTATATACAATACACCAGGCACAATTCCAAGCAATAATGTCTGTGGATCCGCTTAGTCATTATAACAAGCCTGTGACATAGCTCCTAATGTCTTATAAAAGAAGAAACTGAGTCACAGTTACAGACAATTTAGGTAATTTGTCCAGGTCCTCACAGCTAGTTATGGTAGAGCCAGGATTCAGACCCAAGTTTCAGGAACAAAGCCTTTAAATACTACCTGATAATAATTTTCTATGTAGAGTGTGATAAGAACACATCAGCAAAATAGCATCCTAATTGCTTTTTGTACTTCATTTATGGTACTAATTTCCCCTTACTTCAGTGCTGCTATGGTGCAGCTAAGAAATCATCTTTTTTAAAAACATAGATACGAACACATAACTCGATTATACAAATGTAATTGAATGGTTCCACACTAACTCATTCTTTAATATGCAAAAAAAATTCTTTCACACTCTATCCCAACCTCTCTTTGCCTTGCTCCGTTCCTTTGAGATGTGGTGCTACTTGCTGTTCCAGGACCACATGAAGGCAGTAGACAGTCACAGACCCAGGGAATTGAAGATCTATTTTGTTCTGGTGCTGGGCTGAGGACTTACAGATCTGAAGATAACCCAGCTCTGAAACTTCACCTTTTTTTTTTTTTTTGGTGGCTTTTTAGGGCCTCAGGTGTGGCATGTGAAAGTTCCCAGGATAGGGGTCCAGTCGGAGCTGCAGCTGCCAGCCTACACCACAGCCACAGAAATGTGGGATCCGAGCCACATCTGCAACCTACACCACAGCTCACGGCAACACCAGATCCTTGCCCCACTGAGCAAGGCCAGGGATTGAACCTCCACTCTCTGGGTACTAATTGGATTCATTTCTGCTGCACCACAGTGGGAATTGAACTCCTGAAACCTCACTTTGATTATGTTTCGAGGAAAATCCCACAGCCCACCTATTTCTTCCAGGTTTGCTGTTTCTACATAATGCAATTAAAGTTTCTAATGATTTTTAAATAAATTTGTATTAACTTTCAAAATTAGCCAGACCCATGCAACAGTTGCAGGTAGTTTTCTTCTTGCAGATTTCCATAAAAAGTATGTATGTGTCTGTCCACATGTGTGTAAGTATGTGTGTGTGTGTGTGTGTGTGTGCACAAGCATGTTTGTATTTGAGAGAAAGTCCAGTTACTATGGAGTACTGATCGCATTCTCAGTTACCTTGCCAAGGCTCTACCTAGGCTATGCCTTCACAGCAACCCAGTGAAGTAGGTATCATTGCCCTCATTTTGTGGATGAGTGAAGTAAAGCTCTGAGTATCTGAGATGACAAGAGAAGACAGAAATGATACATATCAAAGACTAAAAAATCTGGACAGTTTCTATATTTAAACTGTATATAAATTCCTTAGTGAGGACTGAAAGTGTCAAATAATAAGTTATTAGCAACTACAGTGGGATTCTTATTCATCTTAAAGCGAACATCTCTATTACAAAATTCAAGTTGAAGAGCGAAAGTTTAAGGCAACAACACAACACCTAAACAAGAGACATCCGAAGATGCTGAAGTAAACATCTGTATTTTAGCCAAGCTTGAGATTTGCCTTTAATAATTGACAGAGCAAGTCATTTACTGTTCAATAATTTAGAGTGCATTTCTGTGTTAGGATTTTCCTACTTTGTCACACAGTTCTGTGTTCTTTTAAAGTCTTCCATTAAAACTGTTTCTGTTCATGTGCTAGGCATGGGGTTTTTCAAAATGTGTGAAGGAAAGCACCCTCCCCTACCTGTTATTTAAACCAGTATGTTCTAAAGCACCTCTCATTCTTTTTGATGCAGTGCTATAGTCTGTCTCATAGAACAACTTTTTTAAAAAGCTCCCATTTCTTTGGTCAGAGATTAGAGCATTTTATGTCATATACAGACAATAAAATCCTTTTTATCTCAGTGGTATTTCATTATACCTTGTGACTTAGAAACAAAATGGACTTAAAGTCAAGCCAAGACACATCTTTAAGATTGTTATGATAATGCTAATATGCCCTTTAAAATTGAGGCCGGCTGGGAAATTGAAAGGGTGACAAGTGAAACCAACTTGCATCAAACTGGCATGACACCAGACACTGGCATAGCCTAAGTGAGAGCTGCAGCATCTGGAGGGAGCTTGATAAGAAAATCCTGTTATAATACTGAGCTGGTTTTACTTAAATTACATCTTATATGATTTCATAGGTGCCATATATTATTTTAGAACAAAATTCATTTCTTTTTGAAAATGAAACACTCTTGTCCTTAAGCAGATGTGAAGGAAGTGGTATTTGGCTGTCCTTTGGCAAAAGGAAAACCCATGTATATTTAATTAGGCCCTTTACCTGAGGGATTTTCGTTATGAAAACAGTGTTAGACTGTAACTTTGGGTGGCCACGTACATGCTATCAGAGCATTCAGAGCAGAGTTCAACAAAAGAGCTGCTGTCTGTGACAGTTGTCACAAAGCACTGAGAGGTCCCAGATGGCAAGTGATGAAGTAGAACCAAGTCTCAGTTTCACTCCCTGTGGAGCATCCTCTTTGGACAGAAAGTCAATGGAGTAACTCCCCAGGCGTTCCTGCTCTGGCTCATAGAGCACCCCCATAAGCCTCTTTTTATTGCAGTGAGTAATACTCTAGTCTAAGACTTCTATAGCCATTTCAGCCTATCACCTCTGGCTGTGTATCTAAACCAAAGGAGATGGTTCCTTTTAGCAAAATACCTCTCCTCCAGGGGACCAAAGTGACCAATGGTCTCTTCTTTTCATCATTTATTCAATATGAATATATTAAAGGTACTAGGATTCTGTTGTTTTGGACTTCTGCAATTGTAAAACTGGTATCACCTGGACTCTTTCCCTCAGCTCTCCCCACTGAAAAAGGCAGCTGTATAAACATCCAGTTGCAATGTGGTATTATGAGAGCATCAGTAGAAGCAGGTACAAAGAATTCCCACCACTGCAACCCTTCTTGCTTTTCCCACCATGTGGAAGATGCACACTGTCATTTTTGAAGTTTTCAGATCTCTTCTCCTAATTTCAGAGAGACTCTTGCTTAAAATGCTCCTCAAAAGGAGTATTTCATGATCCTTTTGAATTTTGACTAGCCCTTTATAAACATTAATAGTTAATCTGTCACTTTTATGAAACAGTCCAAGCTCAAAAATTAGAAGAAGTATAATCTGAAAAGAAAATGAAAGTGAGCCTGGAAAATTTCTAGTAAGTGATGTGACAATTTTTAATTTTTAAAAATCACAAACCTAAGTTAAGACAGAGAAGTCATAATGTTTGGACTATGTAAATATTTTCTTTTATTTTCTTAAATCTTTTCCAAAATAAGGTGGCATATACAAAGAAGTCAGTGAATATGGGATTGAGATATGATCAATGCACTATAGAAAGACAATTAGAAGGGAAAATAATGTATTAAAGAGAAAGATAAAAATAAGTATTTACAGATGGCATGTCTAATATTTGTCAACAAATTATCAGATGAATTTCACCCCAAACCAGAATTGACAATAATCTTTTAGATGTATAACAATATTTAATAGTTTCGATATCATAGGCATATGATCTTTCAGAGAATCTTAAATGGAGATAGTGGGTGTCTTTTGGGTGATTTATCATCAAGTTTCAGGGAGGATCTTAGAAAATGCTAGCTTCAGAAATGAGTACCATTTTCTCCTGGCTCTAAACTCTAGACTTTACCATTTTGGCAAACTTTATGCCAAGGTTCAAACACTTCTTTTCTTTGTGCTGTATGTACTCTATTGCAAAGAAGTTTAATGATGCTTGCTCAATTAGCTATTTGGTGCAACAATATAGTACAGGAATTAGAACCAACTCAGGAAGTTGCTGCCTTCCACCAACACTTGAAAGGCGGTCCCTCTGCTTGGCAGTTATTAGATTCACAAAAAAAGGGGGAGTATTTTCTAGACACTTGGCTCATAGGTCTAATATTTTAACCTATTCCACTGACTACTGACTAGCAATACTCGCCTATAAAGTATTCATCATGTACTGCAGTAATTTATTCATCTTAGTAGGTCATGAATGCATTGCAATTAGACAGTTTTCTTTTAACTAATACATTTTGTTGTTACCCTGTGGTTTTGAAAAAGAGAGAGCTCACTAGAAAGAGAGAGGGACTTCTTGTCATCCCAATTTTTATAAATTCCTGACTATAAATTTCGCTTCTGACTTTAATTAGAATGTCCTGTACTTATCACATTTTGTCAGCTAGGATGGACATGCTAGCTCTTTGCCACTAGGAGATCATAATGCATCCAGTGCTTGCGTTAAAATGCGTGCTGAGAAAATGAAATTCCTGGCTCCTGAAGCTTTCCCCTGCTCTCACCATTTCTTTATTTTTTTCACCTTTGTTATTTTTATTTTGCTTTTTTTTATAGAATCATCCTGTTATACCACCAGTGGGACTACTACATTGTGGCAACATAGGAAATACCTGTCAAATAATGTACACTGGCTAGGAATGAAAATAGCTTCAGCTGAGTTGGGGATATTATCCAGATCCTTTACAGTGACCTAGTCTCATCCATTCTCTTGTCCTGAGCCAATTACACTCTGCCTCAGCTTATGACCAACTTCCTCTCTTGACCAAGCTCAATGCATATTGCATGACTCAAACCAATTTTAGCTGGTTGTGTCCCCAGGCGTATTCACATATTATTTGTTCCTTTCAATGAATGGTCATTCAGCAACCATTACCCAGTGCTTTAGTAGTGCCTCAGGATAGGAATCACATACAGAAATAAGTATGGACATCCCACACACTGCCAGCTATTTATTCACTACATGATTGTAAGGATGTGTGTTCTAATCCACCATGGCCATTCTGAGATAGCTTAGTAGGGGGAAGAACAACTCATTGGAGATGGAGATAAATATAGATATAGATATTATTGCCTAATCAACAGCCATTCCCAGTTGTCTTCCTAATAGACCCAAATCGTCTCTTGTTATCAAATATCCATGATCATAGTAGAGTTGAAGGGCCCTCAACTCCCAATATGCAAAATGAGAACTTGATCGGCCTGTGTCACCTATGGTGACTCCATTTACCTTAATTGTAAGTAGTTGTTGAGTAGTTAAGTCTGTCTCCTATTTTATTATGACAGCTAGATTAAAAATAAAACTCTTGTCTTTGAGAGAATTTTATGAAATTAGAGTCTGAAAACTAGAATAAGTCACTAAGGAAGATGCACGAAAAATGTCCACAGTAAGTCAGCCAGTGCAGGAATGTCTGAGGCACCTGATAAAGAAGGAAACTCGCAGCAACATGGATGGACCTAAAAATTATCATGCTAAAAGAAGATAATCAGGCAGTGAGACACCTACATCATGTGCTATCAGTTACATGTGGAATCTAAAAAAAGGACACAGTGAATTTCTTTGCAGAACAGATACTGACTCACAGACTTTGAAAAACTTAAGGTTTCCAAAGGAGATGGTTGGGGGTGGGGGGATAGGCTGGGGGTGTGAGGTGGTAATGCTATAAAATCGGGTTGTGATGATCACTGTACAACTATAAATGTTATAAAATTCACTGAGAAAAAAATAAAGAAGGAAACTGTATGGAGTTCCCTGGTGGCCTACTGGTTAAGGATTCAGCATTGTCATTGCTGTGACTTTGGTTCAGTCCCTGGCCCAGGAACTTCTGCATGACAGAGGTATGGCCAAAAAATTTTTTCCAAAAAACAGAAGGAAACTGTGGAAGGCTCAGGGAAGCTGGTAATAATGAGGAACAGCAAGGTGGAATTGGAGAATTCCACAGTAGGCGGAACACAGTGGGTGCTCTAATATAGGGATGGGGAAGTGGCAGGATTAACTACATAATTTGTGGCTCTCCATGCAAAGTATAAATGCAGGCCTTCAGATGTTATTACAAATTTCAAAACAGAGCCCCAAATGAAACACAGAATTCTAGAAATATCCTTAGAAAGAGTAGGACCCTGAGCAACTACAGAGTTTACACATCCTGGGAGCTGATACACCTAAGGGTTATTATAATCCATGTAAAGGTATTGGGATGGGATAGACATGGCAATGACGTTATTTGTACAAAGTGGGAGTGAACCCCAGAAAAACTTTCTTAGAATCTATTTCCAGTCCAGGGCTAGGAATCTAGAAAGGTGACGATGTATAAATAGTTCTAAAGTTAACCCTACCATAGACTCTTTATGAAACTCATAAAATGTTACTTAAATGACAAAGAAATACTTGATGTACAATGTTAATAAAGGCAGTCAGATATAAGATTATATTAATATATCTGCTTTTGTGGGGCATGTATACTCAACTGAAGTATACCAAAATATATCAATAGTATGCATCGATGCAAATTATTACATTTGGAATGGATAAGCAATGAGATCCTACTGTACAGCACACAGAACTATATCCAATCTCTTGGGATAGAACATGATGGAAAATAGTATGAGAAAAAGAATGACTGGGTCACTATGCTATACAGTAGAAATTGGTACAAAACTTTAAATCAAGTACAGTTTAACTTAAAAAAATAGTGTGTGTATTAATTTAGGTACCATAAAAAGTAACACAAACTGAGTGGCATAAAAACATAAATGTATTGATGACTAAATGTAGTGTCATGGATAGGATCCTGGGACAGGAAATCATGTTAAAACTAAGAAAATCTGAGCAAAGTACAGATTTAGCTAATAATAATTTACCTATATTGGCTTATTAATTGTGACAAATATACTATACTAATGTAAGATGTTAACAGAAGGGGTAATGGGTATGAGGCAGATGGGAACTCTGTACTGTATTCACAAATTTTTCTGTAAATATGAAACTACTTTAAAATAAACAAGTTTATTTAAGAAAAAAATAAATACATTAACCCATAGCTCTGGAGGCTAGAGGTCTGAAGTCAAGATGTACACAAGGTTGGTTTCTTCTGAGGGCTGTGAGGAAAGGATCTGCTCAGGACCTCTCTCCTTGGCTTGCAAATACCTGTCATCATATTAATAGGGCATTCTCTCTGCATGCATGTCTGTCTCCAGGTATTCCCTTTTATAAGGACACCAGTCATTCTGAATTAGGGCCAAACTCTAATGGGCTCATTTTACCTGGCTTACTTCTATAAAGACCATTCCCCTAAATAAGGCCACATTCTGACATACTGAGAGTTAGAACCTCAATTACATCAATTTTGGAGGGACACAGTAAAAGCCGAGTAATAGGCTAACCATGGGAAGGAATATCATTTTTTCTGTATGTATTTCATAGCTTTCACAGATTGTTAAATCTGTTTACAAATGAGAAAAAAATGTGATGAAAATAGGAAGTTTAATAACGTACTAAATAGCAAGCTAAATAAAATGTCAATAATAAGATACTGACCGGTTAAGAATCTTGGTGAGGAATATGGAGAAATAACATATGATGAATAAGAAAAAGCTGTCATGTTAGGGTGAATCAATTTGTAGCACCTAAGTAGGTAATACTTCACTGGAGAAAAGGCCTCTATGAAAAGAATTTTACACCTTTAATACCCCAGTTCTCAACCTTTACCACTCTTTCACACATCTCTTTCCACTGTGTTGATCCAAGAGTCCAGCTGTACATATAAAACCAGGCCATACACCTACCCCTTCCAATTTCCAAAGCTACCCATCCAGGAGTTCCCTTTGTGGCACAGCAGAAACAAATCCGACTAGTATCCATGAGGATGTGAGTTCGATCCCTGGCCTTGCTCAGTGGGTTAAGGATCTGGCATTGCTGTGAGCTGTGGTGTAGATCTCAGATGCAGCCCAGATCTTGCGTTGCTGTGGCTGTGGCATAGGCTGGCAGCTTTAGCACCAATTTGAATCCTAGCCTGGGGAATATCCACATGCCATGGGTGTGGCCCTAAAAAAAGCAAAAAAAAAAAAAAAGCATGCATCCAGCACATTCTAAGGAGCAACTTCAACTCTGAGTAGATTGAAACTTGCAGGACAAGCAAAGCATCTATTCAGAAATATATTTTACTCTCTAGTACATTTTAGACATCCAACAAGCCTACATTCTCATAGAACTTAATCACTTTGGAGCTGTGGATCCATAGTAACTACTTCATAGGGTTGCTGTAAGAATGACTATTAGTTATTATTTCCTTTCTCTATTCCCTCTGTCAAATATTTCTTATTCAGAGGTCATAGTGTATACAACAAAATGTATGATATATTTATTCATGATTTTTTGAGTAGAGCAACCTGTGAATATATTCAAGGTGGTGGCTTAATTGTTAGGGGAACTAATTAAGCTTTGCTCTATTCCACTTGTACAGACTCAATCCCCAAGTCCCCATCTGACCACATGGTATCTTACAGGGAACAAATAACATTGTCCAAGAATATAGGCTAACCAATCTAATCCCTAGGAGGAAGTAAACACACACACACACACACACACACACACACACACATATAGACACACGCCCAACATATAAAGTTTCAGCAAATGCCAAGATCACTAAAAAATATTTTGGATACATATCAAAGGAAGTTACAAGAATATGTCACCCATCAAAAATCAAAACTCTTAGCTGTCGCTGAAATTTCACAAGACAAATTGAAGCTGCCAAAATCTTATAGAAATACCATTCACTTCAAGGATGAATATAGGCTTTGCACTGTTTCTTAACTTAATAACAAAAATGTAGAAGAAACTATAAACATAAAGTTAGACTCTTCTGAGGGCTTAATTGCTCAACATTATGATTTTCTAGATACTGTTATATATTTTAGCTGACATTAACAACAGTTTTCTTCAAATTGACATTCATAATCCAAAGCAGCAATTATAGCTAGAGTTATCATCTATTAAATCATACCCTGGCAATGCCAAGTTTGTTTTTTGTTTGCCATTATGGAAAATAACATTTTATTATTACATGTATTTTTTACAAGCATGATAATGAAAAATCAAATACATATCTCCATAGCGATGTGATAATATAGAAGTAATGTGCCTGCTACATAGGGTTCTGATATTCAAAGTCAAGAAATACTGCTGTCTCCAGTGTCTGAATTTGTATAACATCTTAATGTTGAATCAATGCCATTTGCTTTTCAATAGAGGTTTGAGTGGCTACTATGTGTAAAGCTCTGCTGAACATTTTGCCTGAGTTAAAAATATACAGCCCCCATCTCCATTCTTCAACATAATCACAATCTACTAGAAGCTGTACAGCTTAGGAAAATTACATTACCGGGCAATATAATTGCTTCGTAAT
Source organism: Catagonus wagneri (assembly GCA_004024745.2). Classification (NCBI taxonomy): domain Eukaryota; kingdom Metazoa; phylum Chordata; class Mammalia; order Artiodactyla; family Tayassuidae; genus Catagonus; species Catagonus wagneri. The sequence continues at coordinate 23,682,232 of PVHT021183693.1, forward strand.
TGATGTATATAAATGAATATGAAGATTTATACGATGGAGAGAACTTTTCTGTACAGCATAATTGTAAAAACCTTCAAACATAAATTTTGGATCTTAAGAGATGGGAAAGATTTCCACAGGAGCCCAAGAGTAAGCAGATACTCCTAGAAAATGGAATATTTTCAGCCAGTTTATGGAGAGAACCAAGTACAAGAAATATTTGAGAAAAAACCAAAATTGCATGTAGTTGGACTAGAAGGAAAGGAGACTGAAAATTAAGAGGGTCAACATCATAGGATGGGAAAAGGTGAGAGAGAAGGCAAAAGACCAAGGGGTGGCTAAAGCAAAGAGGAACAAAAATGCATCTCCCACAAGTATTCTTCATTCTAGTGTTTGGTATCTGGTCTGTCATTTTTCAAGTGGGGCTGGCCTTGTTCGCAGAGAGTACTGCTGAAAAGTGATTCAGATTTCTGAAATTTCAGAACTTTATGATTTCTTTGAAAATACTTTGTAACAAAGGAACATTTTTATGTATTACTGATCATCTTGGTGAAAATGAGTTTACCAATCATGGAAGTTTGAGCTGGAATAGAAATAAGAGGTAATGGCTAACACAGCATAACTTAAAACAATTGTTCCCTTTCATTAATTCAAATTTTAAAGAGAAACTCTTATATCTAATCTCCTGGACTCAAAATGTTGATTTTTAATAGATTAATCACTTTCATTGTCACTCACACATACACATACATATGCATACATAATATATCTGTTACCATTAATTTTAGCTTTAAGATTGAGTAGGGTTTGATAAATTTGACACAAATCAGCAGGCCGTTATGAGTTTCAAGAAAGAACCAAGATGTTACATGCTTATTTACTGTACAATGTTCAAATCAGTATGAAGACGATGGTTTGTTATTAAGCTGACAGTTAACTCAATGTTCAAAATAGTTTAAATTTTGTCTCATTTCTTACTTTATTTTGTATTTTATTAGATATCTTTTCTACTAAATATCTTATATTCCTAATACTATAATTCCATCTCTGTAAACTAAATTAGTTGCTTAAAAATAGCTCTATGATCCCAGGAAGTTATATAAGTTTTTTGAGCTTCAGCTTTCCTATTTGAAAAAAAAAAAAGTGATACTATTTAAGTGAAGCCAGTCCATGCATCATCTCATGATTCTGAATTTCAGTATTTCACCGTCCTTCTATAAGAAATGACAATCTCACTTGCTCCTTAGAGTACCAGATTGCACCGTTTATACATTATGATAATTAAAGTAATGATCAGAGCTGAAATTTGCAAGTGCACATTTTGGTGTGAATACATTTCGCAGTCCTCCCCTTCTGGCTTGGGAGGACGCACAGGCGGGCTCATGCCAGCCGTTGAGCTTAGAACACATTCCGATTGTGCGGATCCTAGATGTTCACTTCACGACTCTATCAACTTCCACAGCTGCTGGGTAATACAAGCTCCTAAGAAGCTCTAAGGGACACTTAAACACCTGTCAAACCAGGTGCACCGGGACAGCAATTGCCCAAGAAATATCTAGACTGGCATGGAGCCAACTCCTTCTCCTCCCTGGAAAAGAGAGGCTAATGATATCACATTTAGCTAACAGGACCCTTTCCTATTGAGACATTTTTACATGCGCTGAAAAGACAGAAAAGTCTGTTTGTTTCAAGGCTAAGTCACAATCCAGAAACGAAGCTTACTCAGCCCGTTCTGAAATGTTACCTTGTTAATCATTAATGAGACGTTAAATTTATGAAACCTTGAAGTGAAACAGAAGACTAAGATTTTGGCATCAAGTTCCATTTGAATCAACTTTCTGGAGGAAAAACAGCTCAGTAAGTTGGACCGCAGGCTGCTGGGTCTACCCCAGGGCACCAGTGTTATTCTGGAAAATCATACTATATCATCAGCATACGTGTGCACAAGGGAGAAAACACATTAGACTGTAAGATAATCGTCAAACATAGAAAATAAAATACACCCTCAGGCGTCCCATTTGTAATTCCCTCGAATCTATGCTCACAGGGCTTTCTTTCCTGTACAATTCCTCAGGTTAATGCAAACCACTTTACGCAGACTCCACAAGGTCTCACATTTCTGAAGTTTTGTAGGGATAATTGATGGCCTGCTAAGGCAACTGCCTTAGAGAAGTCAATAAAAACTGCTCCCATCACACAGTCTTCATCTATTGCACTGGAGGCGCCCTGGGTGCCACATCCTGGGTGATTGCTTTGCTGTGAAGCCTGACCAGGAGGGAGTCAGCAAATCCTTTGACTGCAGTGGTTTGAAATGTACACGTTTACATTTTTTTTTCCAGAAACAGAACCAAAATAAGCCTTTACTGAATCAAGTCTCTTAATTTCCCTTCTGTGGGTGCGTGAACTACACTGGCACATCTCCCAAACTGAATAAGCGAAGACCTCAGATCAGAGGTATTTATCTCCAGTGTTAAAGGAATCGCCAAGTATAGAAATTTGGGCTTTTTGGTGAGTTTGTATCTCAACTTGGTGTTCACCAGGAAATAATTCCAAAACTTTCAATGTGTAAGTTAATCTCCATTCAATGAATATCCACATTCATGACCCTTGTGTGCATTTAAGAGAATGAGGTCCCCATCACTGTCTCCAAAAGAGGCATTTTAATGAAAGAAATAACAGCGATAATGATCTGTGTTTGTCACCAGAGTTTCACTGTTATGAGTATTTACAGTTAACTAGAGATAGATTAGATAGATAGATAAATAGATAGATTGATGGGGATAATAGAGAGAGTTATATATACCCGTTAGGTATTTATCTCCATTTTCTAAGAAAATCTTTCCAGTTGTTTCTAGAAATGAATTCCCTAGTTATGCATTTATTAGATAGAAGAGTTGGCAGGTTTCAGTCTTCTGACTACAAACACTATATGAATTAGTCAGGGTTCCCCAGAGAAACAGAACCAGTGAGTGAGAGAGAGACTAACACTTATTATGAGAACTGCCTCACAATGATTATGAATGTTGAGATATGCCAGGATATGCCATTTGTCAGTAGGGAAACCAGAAAATTGGGAGGTAATTTCAGTCTTAGGTGGAAGGCCTGAGAATCAAGGGGTGCTGGTATTAAGTCCTAAAGTCCAAGGCCCTGAGGACCAAAAGTTTTGATGTCTGAAGGCAGGAGAATATGAATGTAGCAGTTCAAGGAGAATGAAAATTTGTCCTTCCTTCACCTGCTTTGTCCTATTCAGACCCTCAACAAATTGGATGATACCTACCACGTTGATGAGGGCAGATCTCCTTAACTCAGTCTTTCTACTCCAAAATAGTGTAAAAAGCAAACAAAGGTATGCATATACATTTGGAACATTAGAATGACTAAGACACACACACACACACACACACACAGAGACACACACACACATACAACAATACTGATGATACCAGTTGCTGCTGAAGAAACAGCAACATTCGTTCTTATTCACTACTGCAAAATGGTACGGCCATATGGGAAGATACTTGGGCATTTTCTTACAAAACTACAGAGTCTTGTCATATTATAGTACTACCAAATATTTATCAAACTGGTTTGAAAACTAATATCTACACAAAAATCTAAATGTGAAATATTGTAGCAGTTTTATTCATAATTGCCCCAAACTAGAGGCAACCAGATGTCCTTCAATAGATGACTGAATAAACAAGATACTATAATGGTGAATACAAAACACTACACATTTGTCAAAACCTATAAAACTTCACAGCATGAAGAGTGAATCTTAACATATGCAAAAATTTTAAATCATTTCAGAAATTAGAGGACTCTGAGGATGAAATCCAGAAATGGGAAAAAAAACAATCTATAGTATTAAAAATGTATAATGATTTCATGGAACAGAGTGGGGAATAAGTTTTTAACATAATTAACTAAGGAAATTAATAGTCTTAAAGACTAAAGGCTAAAGAAATATACATAAGCATTATACTTTAGTTAATAAAGTTGCCTCCCATGGCAGTACAGGTTAACAATTCAGATATCCCTTTACCTTTATGCTAGCATTAAATTAAGGATATGGATAATTTATCATTGCCAGAGTGGGAATTTATAGATAAGCAACAAGTGTAGGCTATAATAATCTAAATGGTAATGGATTAGAGTTGAATAGATCAGTACGAAATCAGGTTTGCTTTAAATGGAAATATTTACGGATATTGGGTTAGTGTAGACATATTTCTTTGCTCTGTTAGCAGAGAGGTCCTAGAAGCAATTACAACCCAGAAACAATAAGCACTCCCAGTGCCCAGATCTTTGTCCCTAATATCGTTTTTCCATGAGAGGAACTAGGTTTCCTTAGGGAAACAGCTGATTCTAAGACTAGGCAGAAAATACAAAGATGAGCAGAAGCATCTTAAATTGCTAGAAAGTAAAGATGTGCTTGAAAGATTCCCACAATGATGGAGTGACGAAAAAGGGAAATAGGACTCAAATAGTTCCCAGTGGCCAAATCTGGAAGAATTTAAATCACAAGATAAATGATGTAGTATTGAATTATAATTCAAATATAAAATATCCAAAAGTCCATACTGATATTAAATGATTAAACAAATAGGTGAGAATAGCAAAATCCTCAAGTGGTATAATTCCAATGTTCAAGCTATTTAATTAATATATTGAAAAAATAGTACAATGGACTGAATGTTTGTGTGCCATCCAAAATGCATGTGTTGAAATTTTTTTGTTTTGTTTTGTTTTAGGGCCGCACCTGCAGCATATGGAGGTTCTCAGGCTAGGTGTCTAATCAGAGCTACAGCTGCCGGCCTACACCACAGCCACAGCAATGCCAGATCCGAGCCGCATCTGTGACCTACACCACAGCTCACGGCAATGCTGAATCCTTAACCCACTGAACGAGGCCAGGGATCAAACCCGCCACCTCATAGTTTCTAGTCAGATTCATTTCCACTGCACCACATGGGGAACTCTGCATATGTTGAAATTTTAACCCTTAAGGGAGAGATATGAGATGTAATTAACACCCTCGTGAATAGGATTAGTGCCCTCATAAAAGGCTCACTGGAATGCTCACTCATCTTGTTTTCACCAGGTTAAGATACAATGAGGAGCTGGCCGATAGCTAAAGATTCCAAGGAGGATATATAAGTGGCCAGTAAGCATGTGAGAAGATGTTAAAGGTCTTTCGTTACTAGGCAAAAACAAAGCTGTGATGAGGTACCACTTCACATCCGTTAGGATTTTAAGATCAAAAAGACAGACAATAAAAAAAGACAGCAAAGATGTGAAAAAATTGGAACCATCACACATTGCTGGTGTGATTGCAAAATGGTTCAGCCACTTTGAAAAAAGTAGTTGCTCCTCAAAATGTTAAGAGTTACCAGTTGTCATATGACCCAGAAATTCTACTCCAAGGGAAAATAATAATACATCCACAAATTTAGGCGTTACTGCTTTCATTTCAAGCCTAAATAACAAAAATCGATATAATTTTATTTTTACTATCTTGACACCCTATCCATTAAGAATGCTTTCACCAGGAGTTTCCGTTTTAGCTCAGTGTGTTGAGAACCCAGTATTGTCCCCATCGGTATGCAGGTTTAATGCCTGGCTTCACTCAGTAGGTTAAGGATCTGGTGTTTCTGCAAGCTGTGGTATAGATCAGCTTGACTCTGGTATTGCCTGTTGTCTTGCCTATGGCATAGGCCACAGCTGCAGCTCTTACAGGACCCCTGGCCCAGGAACTTCCATAGGTGTGGTCATTAAAAAAACGTAAAAAAAAAAAAAAAGGAATGCTTTCACTAAAATGTAATCATATTCCTTACAACAAACAGAGAAATTAAAGAAAATCAAACACTCATTTCTAATTATATTAAAGACAATTTGTGTAACACATATTTGTACACATCCAGCTCTTAGGCAAACTATATTAATTGCTTTGAATGGCTCCACAAATAATCCTTGAGATTAATTTATACAAGGCCCTTATATAAGGCTACTTTCTTATATCTAAATTGGATTGTTTTTACTTAGAACATAAAAAAAAACTATAAATTACATAATTTATGACTACCTCAGTGATAATTAAAATATGTCACACTCCATGCTGGAACAGATTAAATTAATTTTCAGGCTGATATGAGACCGTCTTGATCAAAGCTAGACTATGAATGTGGGAATGATTTCTGACATAGAAGAGGGAAATTGCTGTTTTGATTTAAATGTTCTTTTTCTCTACTTCCATCAAATATGAAATAACCAAAGACGCTATTCACAAACCAAGAAGAAAAGTAGCATACATTCTGTCCTGAACTCTCCATCAACTTTCATATATCTACTTTCAACTAACTGTAGGGTGAACACATTAATATGAATATCAAAAGTTATATATTCAAAACAGAATTCATTATCTTTCTTATGAAATTTACTTCTCTTAGCACCCTGTCTTAAGAGCATAGAACTGGTTTAACCAATGATACTTTGAAGTCACAGAGTCCTACTTATTTCTGAATGTCTCTTGATCAACTCTGTAGGCAGGAGACCAGGTCAATATCTATGAGTAGGATAAAGTCATGGTATCTTGCGTGTGTTATGTAGGTGGGCATAGTCATTTTCTATATGAATATTTTAAGGAATACAGTTCTACTTACATGTTCATGAATGTAGTGAATATGTACAATTTTGGTGCAGATCTTTAAATATCATATTTTTGTTTTCTTTACTGTGACTACAAGTTTAAATACTCTTCCCATTTACATCCTATTTTGCCAGTAAGAATTTGTTTTAAAGATCAAATAGGGAGTGTTAATTATTTTTATGTTCTAGGTCTATGGTGTTTCCTTTTTAAATTTTTATCTAAAATATACTGAAAGTGGAAGTCCCTGTTGTGGATCAGTGGTAACAGGCCCAGCTAGTATCCATGATGATGGGGGTTTGATCCCTGGTCTTGCTCAGTGGGTTAAGGATCTGGCATTTCCACAGCCTTGGTGTAGGTTGCAGACACAGCTTGGATCCCGTGTTGCTGTGGCTGTGGCATAGGCTAGCAGTTACAGCTCCAATTCGACCCCTAGCCTGGGAACTTCCATATGCTACAGGTGCAGCCCTAAAAAAAATAAAATAATATAAAATAAAATACCCTCTTCACGTTCCTCATTTCAACTGCCCTCTTATTTTTAGGTAATTTATAATCCCTTTTGGGAGTATAATTCTGCTGGTTACCAACACTTTCAGGATACCCTCTTATTCATAGTCTCTTTTGGACAATTTACCCACAACTTAATTAATGTTAACCCTCCTCCTCTTACCCACTTGAGCACCTAGACGTTTTCTTCATATATAAAATGAAGACATGGCCATTTTCATGGTACCAAAAATACCATGTCCTCCAGAGAAGTAAATTGTCAGCTCAAATTAATATGCATTATTCTTAACAGGGAGATAAATACTACCATATCATTTTTTTTCTTCACTAAAGTTGTAGCTTAGAGAACTATAAATGGAATAATGCTATTTTAAAACAGTAGACACATGTTATGTTTTCAAAGTAACAATGAAATAGACAGGTAAACATATCATTATTAAATTCACGGAAAAGGATGCTGAAGAGAATGATAAATGAAACTGGACAATGTATACAGAGTGTTTCCCAAACCAAGGCAACGTTCCAGGCATTGCTGACTTGTACACAGGATCAATCACTAAGACAACATGGACTGTGATAAGAGTTGAACAAGAAAATATTTAAATAACCACTCAGAACAACTGTAGAAAAGTTGTTATTTGAAATGAACAGATAAACTTTGTTCTAAGAAATTATGGAAGAGAAATATCACTTCAGACTAAGCTTATCAAGGAGAATATCAGGAATTTAAATTTGAGCCAGGTCTTATGCAACACTGGATTTATACAGGAAACAAAATGAGCAAGTAGAAGTTTAAGAAAAACTAAATTTTATTATATACAAGTATTTAGCAACAAATGACAATGTAAATGTAATACTATATATGTAGAAATGGAGTGAAATAATTTTAAAAATTTAGGCTTGAAAGTATCTGTCAATACAGTTTTTTTGTTGTTGTTTGTTTTTTGTAGTTAATTTATTTTGCTTTTTAGGGCCGCACCTATGGCCTATGGAGGTTCCCAGGCTAAGGGTCGAATCAGAGCTGCAGCTGCTGGCCTACACCACAGCCACAGCAAGATGGGATTTGAGCCACATCTGTGAACTACACCACAGGTCATACCAATGTCGGATCCCCGACCCACTGAGCGAGAATTGAACCCTCATCCTCATGGTTACTGGTCAGATTCGTTGCCACTGCACCACAATGGGAACTCCCTGGCTATACAGTTTTAACAAACAAAGTTATTCTTTCCAGTGAATGCATTATTAGGGAATTTAAAACAAAAATGGACAGAAGATAAAAAGCCTTGACTGTTATTAATCATTTTAACAATTCCCAGTTAAATCTTTAACTCATTACTTCTTTTTCATGCAACATTTGGAGATTCAGTGCGATTGTGTTGCTCATGAGAAGTGGAGACTACAGACAGGGGAAAATGTAGGACACCTCTCTAAACAGTCATTGAATCAGTTGCTCCTCAGCGGATATTTTTCCTCCCTATCATCTCAGAAATTTATTTCTGTACAATTGCACTAGTAAATCTGTTTATCATTTTAGCAAGGAATCAACAATTTTACTTCTGCTCATACTTCATTATAAATAAAATGCTAGAACAGCAAATAGATTTTATACTTTCACACATCTGGATCATTCCAAGCTCACTTTTCCTTTGGATATTCCTCTTGGACACTTGATTAGTATCCTTTTCAAGAAGGGAATTTGTTTCCTTAAGTTTCAAATAATTGGTATTTTGACTCACAGGGTGCCAGAATTCTCAAACTAAATATAGGAAACTCAAATCTACAAACTTGGTATTAATCTCTGTTGCAGTCCCATAGTAAAGAAATGCAAGAGACAGTTTTAAAAAATCCAGAATTATTCAGCACATTTGTTATGACAAATACCTAATTTATCTGAATTTTTCACATGGAAAGCAAAGTTCAAATCTCCTTGGACCTGTCTGAAAGCAGTCATAGTATCTGGACCTCTGTGGTCTAGGTTTCAGCTCTTTACAAATGTGATGAGGTAAGCCTCTGTGTGTGTTACACGGTACTCAAGAAATACTTTAACTTACATATGTGCCCACAGGCAGTATCAGAAAGGTGAATACATCATAAAATCAAAAACTAAATAAAGAACTCTCCAATTTTTTATTGTAAATGTTTCCAGTGAAGTTTGAATATTAAGAAATAAAGACTTTGTTTCAAAAGCTTAGGAAACAAAATATTTACCAATACTTATCTAAATAATTACTCTGGATACAGAATGAGTTTCACAGAAAAGAAGAGGGACCAGACAAAACTATAGGGGTGGAAAACAAATCAATGGTTGTCAGGTATCTCAAGTGGAATGAGGTGTTAACCACAAGCAGAACATATTAGGTAATTCTGGGGGAAATGGAACTGTTCTGTGATGGACATCTGGCTACATGTATTTGTCAAAATCCGTAAGATGCATCCCACATATTGTATATTTTACTGTATAGATGAAAATAAAAATAGTAATGAGGGATTCATTAAAAGCAGAAAATATAATATACTTTGTTAGTATCAGATATTATCATATTTATGTAGAATAAATCATTCTATTTTTTGTGTTTTTTCATATTTTTATCCACAGCCTCAGGATAAAACACTTAATTTTGATTGAGGATAGAAAGGCCTGAATATGAATGTGGGTCAAATTAAAAAAAAAAAACTATAATTAAAAAAACCTCTCTAATCATTTTCTTCATGCACCTGTTATTAAATCTCCTGCATATAGTGCAATAAATAATGACATTATAATAAATAACTAATGTAATGCTTGCTTATTGCTTTTTTATCTAGTGCTAAAAGTTAGCTCAACTTCAGAATAAAATGTGATTAGTTACATTTTGCGTAAAAACAAAGACGGTCTCAGAATTCTCATATACTTTTGGTTGGAGCATAAAATAGCACTACCAACTTGGATAATACTTTGACAGTTTTTTAAAGTAGTTCAACAAATACATGTGATATGACCCAGCAATTTTAGCCCTAAAATTTACCCAAGAGAAATAAAGACTTTGGGGAGTTCCCGTTGTGGCGCAGTGGTTAACGAATCCGACTAAGAACCATGAGGTTGTGGGTTCGATCCCTGGCCTTGCTCAGTGGGTTAAGGATCTGGCGTTGCCATGAGCTGTGGTGTAGGTCGCAGACGCGGCTCAGACCCCACGTTGCTGTGGCTGTGGCGAAGGCCGGCAGCTACAGCTCCTGTTAGACCCCTAGCCTTGGAACCTCCATATGCCGCCAATGCGGCTCTAGATAAAGGCAAAAAAAAAAAAGAAATAAAGACTTTAAAGTATATAGTTTGCAAGACATAAATTAACATTCATAGCATCTTTATTCATAATAAAGAACAATCCAAATGTACATTGATAAGTAAATGAATTAACAAATTGTGCACTATTTATACAATAGAGTACTACCCAGCAATTGAAAGAACAACTTATTGTTACATTCTTTTAAAACTGTGAATTCTAAAACCATTAAGCTGAGTAAAAACATTCAGATGCAAAAAAATATGTACTATGTAATTATATGAAAGCCTGGAAAATATTAACTAATCTATAGAGAAAGAAGCAGATAAGTAATTGTCTAGGGAATGGGGAAATTTGTCTTAAAAGGGCAGAAGTATTTTGGGAGAGATAATGGAAATGTCGTAAATATTGATTTGAGTCATGGTTACAAAAGTATGTACATATATGTATTTGTCAAAACGCGTGGAACTGCATGTTAAGAATTAGTTTCAAAAGTTCAAAAATTAGATCATGCAACTAGATCTTGGTTTCTAAACACCACTTTCCAATTATTTGATGATTTCTTATAGTAACGTAAAATTAGAATGTTCTGGAATGAAAGAAAAGAAAGCAATATTAAATATCAACCTGAAGGAACTCATCACAATGATCAAAGTTTGAACTTAAACAAAAAAGGTGATACATGTGGTACTGAATATAACCCAAAGAATTTTTTTTTGTCTTTTTGCCTTATCTAGGGCCGCACCCGCGGCATATGGAGGTTCCCAGGCTAGGGGTCTAACAGGAGCTGTAGCCGCTGGCCTTCGCCACAGCCACAGCACCGCGGGATCCGAGCCGCGTCTGCGACCTACACCACAGCTCACGGCAACGCCGGATCCTTAACCCACTGAGCAAGGCCAGGGATCGAACCTACAACCTCATGGTTCCTAGTCGGATTCATTAACCGCTGCACCACGATGGGAACTCCCAACCCAAAGAGTTTTTTTAAGAATGAGTCCATACTGTTATGAATAAACAATAGAGAAATAAATGAAAGGGTAGGTGGTGACTTTTCCCTACAGCAGAATTCCAATTAATAAATATAGAAGGAATAAGAGAAATAGAAAACATCCATTAGACTGCTACAGCAATAATTGTCATAGACAGTGTAAACTGATAAATGCTAAAATAACTGTTTAAGCGGAATCAAGATATTTGCATTGTCCCAAAGTACATCTCCCAATATATTTAGCAACTACAAAGGGAAAATAAGTTTATGGCATAGAATCCTAGAGGACACCTCCTTAGTCAAAGGATTAAGTAGAGCATCGCAAGTGTGAAGACCTTCTGCCATCATGTGCTTTCTGATATAATGCTCTAAGACAGGCACCTCACCCACGTGATAGCCTTCTGGGTAATACAGAACCTCAGTCTAACTATGAGAAGACGTCAGACAAGCCCAAATTGACTAACATTCTACCATGAACTGACCAGTACTCTTCAAAACTGTCAGTCATGAAAGAGTAAAACTGAGGAACAGTCATAGATTTGAAAAGGGTATTTGAGACATGGCAACTAAATGTGGTATGTGTTCCTGAATCATATCCTAGAACAGAAAAGAGACATTTATACTGGTGAAATCTGAATATAAGCTGCATTTCAGTTAATAGTATTGTACCAAAGGTAATTTCTTAATTTTGGTAATTTCTTTTACAATTATATGATAAGATGTTAACCTAAGAGCAAGGTGGGTAGAAAGTGTTCTGTGTAATTTTTGCAATTCCTCTGAAAGACAAATGTTTATTGTTAAAAAGCTTCAAATATTATTAATGATGTCATGTTTCTAAAAATATATAGAAATGTGATCCTTAACAAATATTCAGTGAGTTGGCTTTTCAACTTTGATTCAAATTAATCAATTAAAATGATATATTGAAATCTCACTCTGAGCTAAGTACAGAGTTAGTTTCCAATAAAGAAGAAATAAAACATCCCAACTTAGAAGATTCTACTATTGTCCATTTATTCGAAACTTACCTAACATCTACTATAAAAATATACTTTGTAAAAATATGCATAGAAAAGCTAATTTAAATATCAGCAATATGATAGGACTTGATGAGTCCCCTGGATATCATTCAAAAGTTATCATAAAAATATTTTTCTTATTTTTTCCTTTAAGTTGCTTTAAGAAAACTGGCTTTTAAATTTTTATATAAAATTATGTTATTAAAATTATTATACTCCAAACAAATGCCTGGCCATATACCTAGTGAAATAATGTAAAATTGTTATTCTCACAAATCTATACCACTTGAGTTTCCACTTGCTAGATATTTTTCATAAATACCCTTTTATTGTACCTAGATTTAATTAGAAAGTATCAAATCAACAATACCAAAAATAACTGCAGAAGGAGACAAAAGTAGGATGAAAATTGTATATTATTAGCTTCTCTTTAATCAATAAACTTAAAAGGGCACAGAAACCTGATAGCCTCTTTTAAACTTTTTTTTGGTCTAATTGTATTTCTTGTATGCAATATATAGCTGGGTTTTATTTTTCAACCCAATCTGATAGTCTCTGCCTTTCAATACAGATTTCAGATCATTCACATTTACTATGTAATTAATCTGTTTCCTTCAAGTGATAGAATATTTTACACTTTTTCTGTTTCTTCTTTTTCCATTTTCCTTATTTTTATAACTGCTTCTTGAATGTGAAGTTCCCTGCCAATGAAGCATGAATACAAAAAAAAAAAAGAAAATGAACCACTTTACATCTATACATCAGATATTGTGGAGCTTTAAGTAATAAAATTTACATTAAACAGCCTTGAACTTCATTCCTTGATTTGTCCAAAACCCAAAGCATCCTCATTACAGTGTCCTATTACACTGTTTATTCTATTATTAAAGAAAATAAATAGCATCCAGTGTGAAGTTATATACCACTGGAAAGGTTGAACTCTTTTGCAGCTTTGAGCAAAGGAAAATAAATATGCAGTTATGTTGCTGCATAATGCCATCCACATAAAATTCCTATAGTTTCTTCAACAACATTGAAACAAACTGTGCACGAAGGTGGCAACTCTGCCATTTTCCTGCAGTGGACAATAAATTGGAGCTACGGATTTCTCCCAGTCTAGCCACTTCCTTATTTAGTGCATTGTGTAATGCTGATGACATCACAAAATTCTCCTTGTTTTAAGAGCTCCTTTTTGAAACCTCAAAGACTATCAACTTTTTCAATATTATAATGTTTGTGTTTATTTTAATAGCCACCCTTTCACTTGGGTGTGGGTATGGGAAAAGCACCACATCCTGTTCCCCAGAGCACCTCCTGCTCCTAAAAATAGCCTTCAAAGAAATCTGCTCTGGCCTATGAGCTTTTCACCTTTATTATACAGTGATTCAAGACACGTCTTATTATATTTTACTAAGTTATATCTTACTAAATTCCGTGGACTTTGTATCTCCTTTTAAATGAATATAAAAGTATTTTCATTTGCTGTAGGATAGTTACATCTTGAGTTGGGCTGGGCAAGAGCTTAGCTTAATAATTCCTGTTATATTAAAGTTCAGGTATCTATAGAGGGGTATTTAACGATGCTCAATACCCTGACATTTGACCATAGTGGCCATTAATCTGTTATCTCTCAGCTCTAAATGCACCGATCAAGACTGTGCTTTGTTAGTCTGGCAATGGGACTCTGCCAACTACATCTTTCTTTGGACTGCTGGTTTTCAGTCAGGGTCCTACAACTGAGGGCACTAGAGGGAAATGAGAAGGCAATATTTCCACTTGACTGCATCTCCCACCTTCTTTTAACCTCTCAGAACAAGCCTCATTGCCTCTCCTTAGACAATAGCGGCAGCAGCTGTGGCAGCGCCCTCCCTCAAAGGTCTGAGATCTGAGTTCCTGCTTCATTGGCCCTGCCCCTAAGGTTCCAGGTTCAGTGCAATCCAATCTGTTGTTTGGGGATAACAGTTGCTTCCTACTATTAATACCCCAAAATGCACCCTCACCCCTCTGTCTGGTTGTGCCTGTAGCATACAAAAGTTCCTGGGCCAGAGACCTAACCCTGAACTACAGCAGAAACCTGAGCCACAGCAGTGACAACATCAGATAACCAACCTGCTGAGCCACCAGGGAACTCACCAACATTTCCTTTTACTTTATCAAGCTCTTCATACCTATACCCTTCTAGTTCCTTCTGTCGAAGTCCTTTGTTGAAATACCAATGTGGTTTTTATTTTCCTGTCAGAATCCTGGCTGATGTAAAAGAGAAGCTAGATCTTAGTTAAAACTGAAGTTGTAAAGAGATTATTAATTGAAAATTACAAGACGGTAATAGATTTTTCGAAAGTAGAGCAGGAAGCATACATTATAAATTATTATTTCAAAACAGGAGCTACACTGTTACATGTCTACTGATGGCCAACACTGGGCTAAGAGTTCTGTTTATTAAATCTTCACAAAATTGCTGCAAAGTAGGGTCATTCTCTCCACTTGGCCAGTAAAGAAACAGAGTCACAGATTTGCATAAAATCACTAATCAAGTAAGTGGCAGGGTTAACGCTGAAGTCCAGTTCTATCTGATTCCAAATTATGTCATTCTACCTCCCAAGGAAGACACCCTTAGAAGGACAGAAAAAGGGGTTGTAAGAGTGCCTAGTAAATGATGTCACATAGTTAAATAGGGATAAAAGAAGAAAGAGAAATGTTGATTGAAAGTTTTGCTTCTTTGACAGTAAATCTGTAAAACAAGTTTGGAGAAAGCAAGACATGTACCAGTTAAAGACTGGGAGAATAGAAGTCTGAAAATTCAAGGAACACACGAGAGATCAAAAGGACATGTCTTATTTGAGGAAAGTTATTTGAGTCAATTTGAAGAAGTAATTTTGATTTTAATACTGACTACCTCAGGCAAATTCATTTCAAGCCATATATTCATGTTCTGCTACAAAAGATTGTGAAGTGGAAAGAATTAATATAATTTTTAAGGGATTTCTCCAATTGCTTAGACGCCAGATTCTCTGTAGTCGGTCAAAAAAGCCCAATTAATTAAAAGGGGGAGAATGCAATTTCAAATCTGGGATCAGTAACTTGGCAGCCAAGGGCAGAATTTGGGCATTAGTTGCGGTGACAGTAGTAGGAGAGCCAGCCAGGATTTGGTTCAGAACAATGATGGCTGTGGAAAAGCCACTGCAGGACCACTGGAAAGCAAATGGATCAGGGCCTTTTCCATAAGCGTAAAAGCATTGAGTGGCAGCATTTGTGATATTTAAGCAGGTATTCTCAGGTCTGGTATGGATCACAAGATATAAGAAAAAGTGAGTTATTTTAGAGTCTAAAATCTATTCTGTCACAAGTCCTTCATTCTGGCCATTTTGACCTCTCCCCTGAGTATCTCATGCATCATGGGTTCACCTTTAAACAGTCTCTGAATAGAATGGTATAACAAAATCCATCTAATAAACATTTATTCATCATCAACGCCAAGACAAATTTTATCTGCTTGATGAAACTGGTTTAGGAACAATCAGGAAAAGTACATTATTTCTCTGTGTTTCCTAAGCAGTTTGTAAAAAATCTCTTTTATTCTACTTATAATGTTGTACATATGTATTATATCTATATCTTCCCCTAGCTCTCCAGCTGTGGACAGGAAACTTGTCTTCTTCGTTCTCTGAACCAATATAAAATTGTGTCTTGCAGAAGATATTTGCAAAATAAGATAGAACTCTTCCCTCACCAATAAATATTTGTTGAACAAATTAATAGAATGAGTTGTTAATTAAGTACACAAATGTAAGATGGTTATCTAATAAAAAATAAACTATTTTACTGCCAATTAAATATAAAGTCAAGTACACAGGAGAATGAATAATTACTAAAGCCCAGGAACAATTATTCTAAATGCCATGATTTTATAATTTTGAAATATAACCAATTAAAGCAGTGCTATACATTAATGATTTTTGGTAAATTAAGCATCTTGGGTATTCACCTATGCTGTTTAATTACCTGTGTCCTTAAGTGTTACCAATTATCTATCTCTTTTATAAGAAAAAATATGTCTGTAAAGAACCACTCCTTTTGGACAAGGAAAGTGAGTTGTTAATTAGTGAAGATGATAAAACTGCTTCCTTTTGGATGTGCATGTGGCATTCAGGAGCACCTAGAGCATGGACTAGGAAATAAATAATTTTAGGTAAAAAAGCTCTTGAACTAGTGACCTCCAAAAATTAACACCAAAAAAAAAAAGGTAAGGTAACATGCATTTTGGCAGGAGGTAGACAGTGAGGAAAACTGAAAAATACTCAAATAAATTTAGTTTATTTGTATGATTTTTGCTACAACTGGATATCTGTTCTCCCAAGTTTTCTACCATAATATAATTAGTGATCAAACAAGAATACCAAAGTTCTGGTTACTACAGATGACTAATGTAGCTGAACTGAGATTTCTTTAGTGAGGCTTGCTCAGTTAATCCTTCTCCTATTTTGAATACTTTGGCCCTCTTCACATCTAGCAATATTTCCCCCTTTCTTAAAAGCTCAAAACGTGTAGTTAAAGATCAAAGTTGATCAAGAAAAGAAGTTTAATATATAACCTTTTGTCGGAAATTGTTTTATACTAACAATCCTTTCTTCCTTGTCATCTTCCCATAGTCTAGATTTTTTTGGTTTCTGACTTGGCAATGGAAAGATTTAGGATATTAAAGGTGTTCCTGGAGTTCCCATTGTGGTGCAGTGGAAACGAATCCAACTAGCATCCACGAGAAGGTGCGTTAGAGCCCTGGCCTCACTCAGTGGGTCAGCGATTCAGCATTGCCATGAGCTGTGGTGTAGGTCGCAGACGCAGCTTGGATCCCACATTGCGGTGGCTATGGCATAGGCTGGCAGCTGTAGTCCCAATCTGACCCCTAGCCCAGGAACTTCCATATGCCATGTGTGTGTCCCTAAAAATAAAGCAAAAAATAAAAAATAAAAAGGTTTTCCTTTCATGATAATGATGTCCAAGTGAAAAGAAATATTCTTTCAGAAAATTGGTTATTTCCTGACGATGGCTAGAACTATGAGATTCTCAGAATAAGACTCTTGCCCTTCACGCTTGACCAATGATTCATCCATTCATCAGCCTTTTGTTGAGCATCTAAAATGCTTAAGAAATAGTCCCTGCCAGAAGTAGCAGCATGTGTACAAAAGAGAGCATAAACCATCAAATGTGGGCTGAAGACCATGGAGTCACGGAATTATTTAACCTCTCCCAGGATGTTCATTTTATCATCTAAAAATTAGAATATTAACATCAGATTTACAGGTTGTACTGTGGTGGTTAAACACAATAATTTTTGTAAAATGTTAGATTTGGCAGAGATTGCAACTTATTTTAGAAGCTATTTTCTCCTGGGCATGCTATATTTCCTTTCCCACCCTTCTATAGAGTAAGATGTGGCTACAAACCTATCTTCTGGCCAAGGATGTTAATTAGAAATGCTCTGTGTGGTTTATGGAAAATATCCTTCCAAAGGGTACACTCATCTTTTTCTTCTCACTTTCTGGTGTTTTGACTGTGTTGGGTGTAGCTCAAATAGCCATCTTGAGGTGTCTCACCAAGGATGGTAGAGCAGTATAGAATGATTTTTTTTTCTCTAGAATCATGATGTTCTATACCCTACTTCTGGACTCCCTATATGAGCAAGTAATAAAAAACATATTTTTTTTGCATGCACTTTTGTTTCTTTGAATGTATAGATTCAGCACAACCTAGTACAAACAAATCCAACACATAACTCTGACAATCTCAGGGTTGTCTTAAAAGAATAGAAATTGAAGGCTCAGAGACCAGATAGAGATTTTTACACTTGTTAGGACAAAATATTCTAAATACACAATCAGAACAGGGGCAATGTTATTGGAGACTATGTGGCTAAATGAAAAATTTTGCGAAGATAGAATTGACAGACAAGCCATTGGCCATTGTAAAGGCCAAGATGATGACTGAGACTTTACCTGGAGTGTCAGGGAATATATAGCACTTATTAGAACAAGGAATTAACAGTAATGAAGCTACTGTGAAAGAAAATACTAAGTTTGATTTTAAAGTTGTTGAGTTTGGTGTGCTAGCTTAGTATCTTGGTGAAAATGTAAAGCCAATATCACAGTCTTATACTTCTCTGTGGTATAAACAGGTCATAGTTGATTTATTATAATTATTCATTAATTCATTCAAAAGTTTTTCTTAAGTGTATACTTTCTTCCTGTCATTATTTGGGGCTCTGGGGATATAGCAGGGTCCTTGTCCTCAAGAAGGCTCATTCTAATAAAAAGTACATTAACTCTCTTATAGGACAAAAGGAAGGTGACTTCATTTTACAGAATTCTTCATTGTTATGGTAGCACAGTAATTTCACTGATACTTTTGCATTATCCAATATCTTAGCCCAAACTTTACTTTTTTAATGTAATTTCATTTTTATTGTGTAATACCATGGAGGAGATAGTTGCTAACCTTGAAAATTTCAAAATGAAAGAGTAATAGAAATAAGGTGCAGGACAGAAACTAAGGGAAAACAGTCTTACACATTCCACTGATTTTAAGCAATAATTTCCTAAGTAAAATCTGGAGCAGCACTTTGAAATTGTAGACATTAATAAAGCTCATTTCTTCCCCTTGCTAGCAATTTGGAGAGTGTACCTGTATTATTGCAAGCATAAATTCAGCTACAGAACCATGTAAACAGCTCTATTAATATTTACTACCTTCTTTCTTTGTTTCATGAGGTTTCAGCAAAGTCCTAATTTTGGTCATGGGAAAAAATATTTAAAGGCATATAATTCTGAGACTGCTGAAAAGTAAATGGATTATTCTTCAGTAAAATGCACACATTTATATTGGTTTTATTGGCTTTTACTGGTTTTGCTAATCACCTCAATTTTCACATTCTTTAACTATTTTAGCTGTACAGAACTCTTCAAACTGAGAATCAGTAATAGTTGTCACAATTGTATAACAGAAATATTAAACTATAGTTTAGGACTAGCTTCTGACTAGATAAATGGTTTTGAACCAAATCGTAAACTCCAGATGACTGAGCAGTTCAGTTCACTAAAATATTTATGTCTGGCTTTAAACATTCCATAAAAATACCAACTTTGGTTCCCTGAACACTTCTAACATTTTAAAGGTTTACATACCAGTTGCTTTGGGATGCTTTCAGTAAACTTTTTGATAACTACATATGTTCATGGTTTGATAACGACACAAACCATGGGTCACCAAGTCGCTTGCATAGATCTAACACTGCCTGGGCACTACTCAGTGGGCTTTTGTTGGTTTGAATAATTATGGGGGAGCCATTAGTTTAAACACTAACATTAACAGAACATACACATTGATTCAGCTTGGCTACCAATCTCATCATTTTTGAAGGACATCAAATGAGCTTGAGGATAAATATTAATTTAAATTGCAGTATTTGCCACCTATAAGACAAACTTACGCTTTTCAAAGTGCTTCATCATTTTCAACCCTACAACATTCTGTGGGGTAACATTTAAAGAGAGCCAACAGTCAACAGATATAATTGAGAACTCCTTCTTTATAAAAATTTGAAAATCTATATTTACAATATTTTTGCATTACTCATGGAGATAAGTGTGTGGAACCTGTTATTTTGTACTTAAAAGGTGTTTTCTTTGATACGTTATTTGTGTATTAATGTTCATTAAGGCCTACCTGATAGGTCCATTCAACAGTTAGTGCATAAAATATGTGTAGGTGATATTAAGTTTTTTTAAAACAGCAAGACACAAGATCATGATTACAGGTCATTAATTTATGTATATATTTGTTTAAGATTGATTTATTTTTTTAATAATTGAATTTGAGAAGGCATGATTATGATAAAATAGATTCTGTATTTTATGAAATCTGGAAACCAATCTGCAGCTTGCGTCGGGCCTAAGTCATGATGGCAATTACCAGAGAAGGCAGGAGATGAAGGGCTGGGCATGTTGGTTCAAAAATCAGCTTTGTCATTTAGTGGCTGAATGACCTTGAGCTGTCGTTCCGTAGTCAGGAATATCATTCTCCTTCTTTGAAAGATATTCTTCCTCACATCACAGGAAAAATATGGCACTCAAACATAATCATTTATTTCAAAGCACTTTATATTTCAAGCACGCGAAAAAATGCAAGTTATCAAGACTAGCTGTGTTGTTACTACAATTTGTGGGTCACTGGAGAGTAATCTTATATCACATGTTCCAGAAAGAATAGTCAAGGTCCTCTCTACTCTATTCAGTTCATTGGGAATTGAATTTCCTCATCCATGATCTGATCCTATTTATCTTCTATCCACACATTTGCTGGTCTTTCTTTATAGTACTTGTCAGGGAGTGATAAATTAGTTAAATCTGATGGCTCCAAAATAGTGATCCTATCTCAAAACTTCAGTTCTGAGATTTGGGTGATGTTCCCTGAGCAGTTCGCTGGAATATATCCCTAGCATCCTATCAAAGAAATAACAAAGACACTTAAAAACTGAGATGGGATTTATAACCCAGATGTGATTCACCATCTCCACTCTTCTTTCTCTACCCTCCTTTTCTCTTGCCCATCATTCTTTGATATAGGACTGTGCTTGAGTTAATCCTGAAGGGAAAGTTAAGGCATTCATAAAGTCTGAAGACATTCCACTCATTATTTGTTTCACTACTTCCGCTTAAAGGAAAAATAATTTCAATAGAGTTGACCAACAGTGTTAAATGGTGTTTGGTTGACATTATATTTATTAGGAATGCGGCTTTGCTCAGTGTTGATTTTTTTCACCTTTGTGGTTGAGAAAAATAGAAATTTGAGGTCTCACTCAAACAATAAAATCTTAGATTTTTTTAAAGATATTCCTATTCAGGCTTTCTCTGAAGGATGGCTTCAACAGTTAATTATTTAAAGAGAAATTAATGAACACTGATATAAGGAATTCATCAAATAACCTTTCAGTGATATTTTATTGTTCCCTGATGGTGTATTTCTTATAACCTGTCTTTTTTTTCTGCCTCATTTTTTCTTACTGAACACTTTTCCTGAATCAAGAGTTATTTATTTATTTATTTATTTATTTATTTATTTATTTATTTATTTATTTATCTTGTTAGGGCCACACCCATGGCATATGGAGTTTCCCAGGCTAGGGGTCAAATCAGAGCTGTAGCCCCCAGCCTATGCCAGAGGCACAGCAATGCTGGATCCAAGCCTCATTTGTGATCCACATTATTCATGGCAACGCCAGATCCTTAACCTACTGAGCAAGGCCAGGGATAGAATCTCATGGTTCCTAGTCAGATTTGTTTCCACTGTGCCATGATGGGAACTCCTTTTTATTTTTGTGTATTTATTTTTTGTCTAACAGTTTTTTAAATTATTCTCCTGCTTCTGTTATTATCATTTTTCTGAGGACTTTTATTCAAGATGGCAATAGCCATTTTAAAAATTAATAAAAATGTAAAAAATTTTTCCTTATTAGCAATAAAATAATTTGGGAATGCTGACAGTTGACAAAAGGCTGATTTGCATTATTTCAAAGACATATCTATCTAAACATATAGTTGTATTCTTTATCTAAGCATGTTATGCTTGCTACATATCCACTTCAAAAAAGAGCCAAAAATTATCCTTTCAGTCTTTTCATGATATAGTATAGAACACTTAGTAGTTTCATAGGATTGTGTCATATAGGAACTAGATGAGATGTAATGAAATTGCAAAATGCGACCTTTACAATTTGAGAATATACAATATAAGTGAAGAGAATACACAAACAGACACACTCATGTCAGCTACTGGACCATGCCTGTTTGTTCACTGCTTCTTTGCACAGTGCCTGACACATAGTAAATACTTAGTAAGGATTTCAAATGAATAAATAAGTAAATGTCATAACCAAAAGAGGTGGGGTTAATTGTGCATGTTTTACAAAGAAAGAAAAAAGGAGATAGTAATGTGCATTGGAGCCAAAAACTATTACATGGATAAGACACATACATAAAGTATTTGTCCAAGTGCAAAATGTCAAAATGCATTTCAAGTGGAAATTATTTCGGAATATTGGGAGATGGTGAAGTGTTCCTATCACAGTTTATGTCAGCCAGTGAAGTCTTTATTACTCAGACTCTTACCCCAATAAAATTCTGAATATCTGCTTTTCTGACTCATTGCCACCCCCGATTTCCTGAACTTTCTACCGCACTCCCAGGAATTCAGAGACAAGTCCTTTACATACTTACCAGCTTCTCTGGAGGTTCCCTTTACATGCTTGCTGTAACTTAACTGGTTCTCACCAGATGTTGTTACCCAGAATCCTCCCAGGTGTTTCCTGATTTTCTCCATCACTCAAACTGTCAAACTTAGAGATGGGATTAAAAATCATCTTCGCTACTCGTTTTGCTACTTTGAGAACTTCCTCTAGGATTAAAAAAAAAAAAAAAAGGAAAAGAAAAAAGAAAAGAAAGCTTTCAATGTAATGTCTTTACACTTCATTACTACAACCTGTCCTCGTTGCAGTCAGCTGCAGACACCTTGGGTCCCATCTATGAGGATTTTTAGCTCCTGTATCATGGTTGCTTTATTTGATATAATTCTTATAATTATTAGTGATTCTAATATTCATATACATTATATTTCCAGCATGCTGTGTTCTCAGCTCACTGATTTCTCCTCTTCGGATAAACAGGATCATTCCTTTGCTATTAGCTTTTCACTCTTGTTTTCATATCATATACTATGTCATTAAGAACAAAGTTAATAGTCTCAGTTTTCATCATCCCATTTTCCCCTCCCTCACTGTAAATCCTCTGTATCTTTTCTGATCAGTCTTCATCTACTTGCCCAGAGCTTAGTCCACATACATGTTATATTGTCCCTCCATGTTTGCTTCATTCAACCTCACAGTTTTTAACATTATTCCAAACTCTAGAATCAAATATCCAAAGTCTGGCTACATTTACATCAAAGTCTAATAGGTCTTGTGGCATCAATAGGTCCAGAACAAGACTCCTAACTTCTTTTTTTATGCATATTTTTTCCTCCAGTATTTCCTATGTCAACAGATGGCGATCACACCCTTCTGGTTACTTAGACCAAAAACAGTGCAGTTAGTTTTTTTATTCCCTTTTTTTTATGCTCCCCATTCAAGGTTTTGAACTTCACATTCAAAGTGTATTATTTGTGTTACAAAAATTGTGTTTCTCTGTTACTAGCATCCCAGTCTAAGTGAAAATTTTTTCCCTGAATTACTCAAATGTATTTTCTAAGTTGTATCCTGACCTGCCTTCACTATTCTATAAAGTAATAACCAGAATGATTCTTGCAAAATTTAAGCTAAACCGTGCTGTTATTTTGCTTTTAAAAATCCATTTTTCTCTGTTTCACTCAGAATAAAGGCCAAAATGCTTATGAGGTCTATAGGGCCTTGAACTTTCTGGTTTCCCTATTATTTATGTGATCTAATCAACAACTAGTCCCTACCCGCTTGCTTTCAGCCGTAGCAAACTTGCTGCCATTCCTCAACCATGTCAAGCACATTTCCATATCAGGATCTTTGGACTTGCTTTTGGGGGGGGGCCTATAACACTGCTTTCCAGATACTGCATTTCTCACTCCTACACCTGCTTCAGAAATCCACACAAAAATCTCCTGAAGATATTTCTACTTCTTGTCAATGAGACCTTCCTTACCAACTATCTGAAATTCTACTTTCTTAGCACTCCCTAATCCCCTTCCCTGATGTTTATGTTCTTCATATATTTATCACCATTGACATATCTTTATTATTCATTAAATTTGTCTCTTTATTCCCAGTTGGAATGTAAGCATATAATGGAAGTAAAATTGCCTGTTCTTGTTTTTTTTTTCTCCTGCCATGTCCTCAGTGCCTAGTACAGATTCTGGCATATAGTAAACATTCTGTGTTGAATAAATGAATGAGTGAGGGAATGAAAAAATAGTAAATGGTAAAATGCTAGCGTTATCACAGAGTGCAGAGAGTCTTTATTACCAGGCTAAAGAATAAAGATTTTTATATCTTACAGAACTTTCCACTCTTCTACATTTCTGGTGCTATCATCATTTCTTACTCCTAAAATTGTCTCCAGGCTTCTTTTTTTCAACTATCATAAGACTACCAAAGTCATTTTATGCATCCATGTTCCTCACATTCTTAAAGAACTTCACATGTTTCCTATTTCCCAGTGGATTAAATCCAAATTCCTCTTGATACTTCAGGACTGAAATATGACTTGTCTGATACTACATTGTGGAAAGATATCTCTACCAAGTTTGTCATGAGTATATACCAGAATACATAACATATTTATTAGGAAATCTATCTTGTCTAGTTAACTATATACAATGCTACGTTAATCTGCTCTTTGACTCAGTTGTTCATATGCAGTACAATTTTAGTTGAGATTGATATTATGGAATGAAAGTTCTAAAATACTATATAGCTAACTCATAACTATAAACAACTGTATTTTCTATACAGTGCAATTCTGATGTTAATTATAAGCAGTTGATAGAAATGTATAGCTCAATGTGGTTAACAAAACTTTCTGTTCTACTCCAAGGCAAAGTCTCTTTCCATCCTTCCTTCTTTCATTCTTTCCTTTCTTCCTTCCTTCCTTCTTTCCTTTTTTTTGTGCCATTTTTCTTCAGTGTGCCCCCTTTTCTCTGGTCCTACGGCAATAAGTATAAAGTCTTCTTCTTTCCTTCATTGTCAGCAATAAGAATTTACTTATCATGAATTTTATTTACCACCTCAAACAACTCTTATAATTGCAAGATACTGTAGTACTAATTTTTTTCTCTTTAATTTGAAAACATATTTCATACTTTCTTATTATCCTTGATACAACCCTTCCCTAAGGGATGCTAGTCACCTCTTCTAAAACGTTGGACACTACGACATTTCGTTATCACCACAGGTTGTTTGTTTGTCCGTTAGTTCATTTTATACTCATAATGTACTTGATCCTTTATGGCTCAATTCCATTGCCAGAAACCATGCTTTATACCTAGCTGACATCATTCTTGCATTTTACCTGTGTTAACTCAATAACTCTGTTGATACTCTGAAGGATTATGCATGTTAATCTCTAATGCTTGGCATAATACCAAACATATAATAAGCATCTCAAAAGTATTTTTATGATTATCTTATAGAAAGTAAGGAATGTAGAGTTTCTGTTACTTCTAATGGCCAAATGTGTAACTGAGAACAATATTCCCACTAAAGACGATTAGAAAAGATGCCCAAAAAAGAAAACAAAAAAAAATTTTTTTAAGCCAGATTAAAGAGTTTCCTGGTGGCCTAGAGATTAAGGATCCATCGTTGTCACTGCTGTGGCTCAGGTAACTGCTGTGGTATGGGTCTGATCTCTAGCCCAAGAACTTCCTCCTGCCACAGGTGTGGCCAAAAAAGTCAAGTTAAGGGTATGAGAGTATTGACTGTGTACCAGCATATTGAGCAAAGGGTTAGAGCCCCACTTTTCCTGGGGGCACATGGTATTTTCTGGAGCAGGGTGAAGCTGACAGGTCAAGAAGCTAGGCAGCTTCTTATCTAGTCATTGGACTAAGCCAACTGAAAAGGGCATGTAAGGCCACCAAAATGAGTAGAAATGCCCTAGGCCAAAGACTGAAAGAGCAAAATTGCAAAAGAAATTATTCAACTTGCCAATGGGAAGTTTCCACATGACACCTAATTCAGCCAGCATTTAAAGGTCAAAAATAAAAGCATTGACAAGAATATGCAACAAGAACTTTTTCACACATGCTGCTTGGGAATGCAAAGTGCTTTAACTACTTTGGAAAAGTTTGGGATTAGCTATCTATTCAGGTTGTATATATGCAACCCAGTGACCTCAAAACTACTATACTTATATACCCAACATAGTACATGTACACAAAGAGACACATAAAAGAATCTATATAGCATTATTGTTATATATTAGCCTCAAACTAGAAAAAAACCCTAATACACACTTATACATTTGGAGTATAGTGGGGAAACAAATTCTGATAGAATGATAAAATAGACTGCTATGTAGTTATTGAAAATAAATGAACTACAGAAATGTGCAACTACAGAAATGAAGCCCACAATGCTGACTGCCAAAAATAGTCACAGAAGAACACATATTCTATATTATTCTATGTATTGAATTGTCTAACAGCAGGCAAAACTAAATAACAGCATTTAGGAATGCAATCCATGACATAATAACTATAAAAGTGAAAATAATAATTATCTCTACTGGGAATAGAGATTGCAAGGTTGCACAAGAGGGACTTCCTACATGCAAATATACTTTTAGTTTTTAATAGATGCTAGTTAAAAGGGTGCTTGCCTGGTAACAACATTTTTGCTTTGTAAACTCTTTTATATGTGCTTTATACCCCATCTCAAATAATTATTTATGAAAAAAAATGTGAGAAACCATTGGAATATTTTATGAAAGGCAATTATAGGTTGTAGAGACCAAGAATAGTAACCTATTTAAAAGACTGGTAACAATGTCCAGGTCATCATAAGGGTAAAGGTCTTGTTTTCTGGGACTTTATCCTATTCTTTTCATGAAAAAAATGGGAAGAAAGGAAGGAAGGAAAGAAGGAAGGAAGAAAGGAGGGAAGGAAGGAAGGGAGAAAAACATGGTTTTAAAGTACCTGAAATTCTGTATCTAGTAATCTTAGCCATAAGTGTGGCATCAGAATGGGAAAAATAATGTTATATTCAGAAATGTGTTAGAACTGTCCGAAAAAGATATGAAATACATTTTGAAACAGATGTTATAATCCAGTTTTATTGGTGATGAAATCATTCTTCTCCCTTAAAAACAGAACATTTCTATTTGAAAGAAAAGATTGGTAGGAGGCCTGCATTGTGCCATCTTGTAGAGAAACTGACCCAGCTGAGTCTAAGTTTTCTGTGCCTATAATCCTTACACTGACCCACACCTACCACACAAACTACTTTTGTGTAAATGCTATGCCAGTATAGTTTCCCCAAGTCTTCCCTAAAATGATCTGCATACATTTTGTTATGATCTAAAACGTGTGATCCATAGAAAAGTCATCCAGAGCCTCACAGGAGAATCATGTTTTGTTTGACAGTCTTTGTGAGGCAGGAAGTGTGACTGTCACAATAGGCTATAGTCCATGTGATATTTAGTCCTTCAGAAATCACATATTCAATAAGTGAGATATAAAAATTTAAAGAAAACTATGCAGATATTATTTAATTTGTCCTTCCCTTGATCTGAAAACCCAAAATATTACTGCTTAAAAATGAGTAATTTTGTATATATATTTAAAATTGGTACCATCAGATAGTAAAACATATTGCCCAGAAAAACTCAGTGATTATCCTTATCTCAGTTTCCTTTCATAGTTGTGAAAAATAATATTGCTGTTAGGTCATCCATGTCACAAGCACAGCAGGATATCAAAGACCTTAATTTTCACTTCTGTCATAGCAGAACTTTAATAAGATAAATAATCATTTTTAAATATTGCTATGCCTCTAGTGTAAGTCAGGGGTAGATGAAACTTACTCTTCTTATTCACAGAAAAAGTGCTTTAAATCTCATGGAGAAAAAATACAGATAATGTGTGTAGATACTCTATCCTTAGAGGAAGAACATAACTCCTTACTCGAAGTGTGGGTTATGCATAGTGACTTTCTTCCAAAGAGTACAGTAACTTAACAGGAGAGAAACTGGCAAATGTGTCTAGCCAGGCGATTAAGGTTAATAGCAATGGTCATATTGATAGTGTGCAACTTCAATAAGACGTGATGAGATGGCACTTCACTTTGTGACCTCACTCCCCAAAACATATATTCTAGTCTAATTATGAGAAAAATGTTCCAAAATCCCAGTTGAAGGACATTCTACAAAATTCCTGACTAGTAATTCTCAAAACTGTCATGGTCCTCAAAAGCAAAAAATATCTGAAAAATTGTCACAATCAAGATGAGCTCAAGAAGACATGATTATTAAATGCAATGTGGTATCCCAGATAGAACCCTCAAGTAGAAAAAGAACACTACAGAAAAATGGGAAATCTCAATAAATTATAGTTTTGTTAATAATAATGTGTTAATATTTGTCCATTAAGTGTGATAAATATACTATATTAACATAAGAGTTAATAACTGGGAAATTGAATATAGGATGTTAAAATCTCTTTGTACTATCTTTGTAATATTTCTTCTTTTTTTTTTGGTCTTTTTAGGGCTGCATGCGCAGCATATGGAGGTTCCCAGGCTAGGGGTTGACAACACAGCAGTAACACGCAGCAACACAGGATGTGAGCTGCGTCTGCAACCTACACCACAACTCATGGCAACGCCAGATCCTTAAACCACTGAGAGAGGCCAGGGATTGAACCTGCGTCCTCCTGGACACTGGTCAGATTCATTTCTGACCATGACAGGAACACCTGCAATATTTCTATAAGTCTAATATTGTTTTAATATTAAAAGATTTTAAAAGTAGTTATAGTTTATGCCAAGCCCAGAGTAATTATGACAAAAGGTCTAGACATTGGCCTATGAGAATATCTGAATATTTTCACCCAATATCTGAAAACAAAAATATTTGGGGATAGGTTATATCTGAGGAATCGTCAGTATTTCTGAGAGTTCCAGAGCACAATTAAGAGACATTTATTTTTCATGGATTTGGAGGTTAGGAAGTCTAAGATCAAGGTGCCAGAAAATTCAGTGTCTGGTAGGAAACCTCTTCCTGGTTTGCAGGTGGCTACCTTCTTGATGTATCACATGGAATACAGAGAGATTTCAGCATCTCTTCTTCTTTTTATAGGGACACTTGTCCCATTATGAGGGCCCTCAAGATCTAATTTTACCCAACTTATCTCCTGAAGCCTCTGTCTCCAAACACCATCGCTTTGGAAATTAAGGCTTCAACAAATGAATTTGGAGTGGACAAAAACATTCAGTCTGTAGGAAGTAATAAGAGTTTTGTAGTAAACAAATTTGTAATTTGATTTTTCTACCCAAAGATTACCATGGACCAGCTATATGGTCATTATCTGTGAGCCTGTTAGAAATTTAAAAATTCAAGCCCATCCCAGACATACGTAATCAGGAAATATATTTTAACAAGATTCCCTGGTGACATTAAGGCATTTTAAATTTTGAGAAATAATGGGTTATACTATTATTTCAAAAAGTTTAGCAACATCAAGATGGAGAAAAAAATCGGTGGACTGTTAAGTTTTTTTTTTTTTATTAAGAATGAAAGCACAGTGTATTTGTGAGAGAAAGAAATGAGGAGGCAAAGTAGTAAAAGATATGAACACATGGCATAAAATACTTCTGTTATATTTCTTAGTATAACTGTTCTTTTCCATTTTTATACACAATCTCATGACTGTTTCTTTTCCCAAGGACTTTGCCATGTACAGAAAGTAGAAATGGGGATTTGGAAGATAAGGAGGTTTCACACAAATCCCTTGGCCTTGGTCATCGAAGGTCTTCTGTAAACTCCCTGCAACTTTGATTTCTCTTTCACTTTCCTGAAAATGAGGACACTGAGCAAGTATCAATATAAAGAATTAAAAGTTCAATTAAAAAATGTTTTCTAGGAGTTCCCTTCGTGGCTCAGTGGTTAACGAATCCGACTAAGAACCATGAGGTTGCGGGTTCGATCCCTGGCCTTGCTCAGTGGGTTAAGGATCCGGCATTGCCGTGAGCTGTGGTGTAGGTTGCAGACGTGGCTCAGATCCTGCATTGCTGTGGCTGTGGTGTAGGTTGGCAGCTACAGCTCCTGTTAGACCCCTAGCCTGGGAACCTCCACATGCCGCAGGTGCGGCTCTACATAAAGGCAAAAAGACAAAAAAAAAAAATATTTTCTAGGGAATTCCCCTTGTGGTGCAGAGGAAAAACATTTGACTAGTATCCCTGAGGATGTGGGTTCGATCCCTGGCCTCGCTCAGTGGGTTAAGGATGTAGGTTAAGTGGTGTAGGTCACAGATGCAGTTTGGATCTGGTGTTGCTGTGGCTGTGGTGTAGGTTTGCCCTCCACAAAAAAAAATAAAAAAAAATAAAAACTGTTTTCTAACTCTGGTGGCACCCAGTTAGCATTAAGGAGAAGAGCATAAAAAAAGACAGATATTCCATTTGAAATCTCCTTATAAAATGTACTTTACAATCTGACTTTCCCAACTAATTGTAATCCTTTATGGATCCCCAGAGACTCACAGACCTGTCCTAATCTACTGATTAGGAGCCCAGCAACATGGTGCTAGTGTTTTTGGAGAGCCTGCCCTGAAGAAGTGTTTAGTACCAAGTGTTTCCCTTGGGGCTGTCTGCAAATAAATTTTAATGAACAAGTTATTATCTGTAAAACTCCTATGAAGACTTGATGAGCATTTAAGTTAGCTTAAGAAGCAGCACATTTTCACAGGTATCCATTGGCCTGAATTAGAGAAACGAGCAAGAACCTCTGCACTAGGAACTAAGAAATTAAAGTTATCAGCTTTATTCTATGACTATGAACTTTTTATTTTCTTCTCAAAGAGTCAGTGTTCTCATCTGTAAAATGAGGAGATTGAACTAAATATGAATTAACTGACTGGGAGCCCCGAGATCACATAGGTGTTTTAACGTGCAGTATTTTATATTTGACAAAGATTTAAAATAGGTAGATGTAACTCTAATATGAATTAGAGGATTTTCTGGAAACATTGGAAGGTATGATATTATTGGTCTTATTTCTCCATGTGACAACAGACAGTTGATCTAGGGTAGCAGCCTAGGAGGGTTATTACGATGTTTTGTTCAGATTCCCTCTTCAGAGCTGACTTAATCACCCTACTGCTCCACCCTGCATTCAGTCTCTACTGGGAAGGTCAGCTGCTGACAGTTCATAGCTGTGTCCCACATGGAGAATTTCCCTTGAGCAGCAAGGAACTATTTCACTCAAGACTGTATCCTTCCCAGTAAGGGCCCTTAGCCACTGACCACGTCTTTTCCATTAGTTGAAGACAACTCTGAAGGGCCGTTCCAGCTCTGGAACTCCTCATGAAATCAGATGAGATCTTTATTCAATGCTGCCTTCCTCACACAAATGTATCTTCTAGAAGCACACCCCTGTGAGCCTACATGTCATTCTTTTCCTCAGAATCTGTTTCTAGGGACCCAGTATAAAGCATGCATCTCCAGTTTACCCAAAATGCCACCACTCACTAATTTTTCCTAGTTATTAAAACTAAAATTTCATTTCTGTTCATCAGCGCTCCTCCATTGTTGTTTTCCTATAGCAAAAAAAAAAAAATGTGTATTCATACTCAAGTCTCTATCACATAGGACAAAATTAAAGATAAGAGGGTTATAGGACTCTCCATCCGTTATTCTTCTTTTATGCCTCCCTAGAAATTTGAATTTATAATACCAGGATGACTGGATGTTTGCTCAGATACTTTCCAAGGCAACTGTTCTGTATTATAAGATCCCATGCCTTGTTTTTCTTGCAATTAAGAGAAATTTTAGTACAAAGAAGTGACTCTAACTGTGGAATTTCAAGACCCAGCAAGAGACAACAGCCTGCTCCAGCTAAGAGCAGAGTCAAGGTTGAGCAGTCACATCTAGGAACATAAGCACAGAGAATATTCTATATGACAAGTGGTTCACTACCAATTATGTAATGCGACTGGAACATATTTTTCCCTTTCTTCTAGATTATATAATGACTGATGAAAAAGAAAATAAACAACCTGGTAATACAGTCCAAGGATAGAGTTCCTTGCTATATCCAGTGAGTATGTCTCTAGCTCATTAGTACTCACCAACGTTTTATCAAATATGTTTTTTTAAATATGAGTACACATTTCATTTTGACAACAGCCATGTCAAAAAGATATTTTTAATCCCCATTTAGAGATGAGACATCAAAAGCTGGGAGAGGAGTTCCCTTCGTGGCTCAGCGGTTAACAAACCCGACTAAGATCCATGAGGATGCAGGTTTTATTCCTGGCCTCGATCTGTGCATTAAGGATCCGGCATTGCCATGAGCTGTGGTGTAGGTCACAGACCCGGCTCGGATCCTACGTAGCTTTGGCTGTGGCTGTAACTCTGATTCGACCCCTAGCCTGGTAACTTCCATATCCACAGGTGCAGCCCTAAAAAGCAAAAAAAAAGTTGCAAGAAATCAAATCTTCTGTACAGTAAGTAGCAGAGTAAGGGCTGTGTGCACATATTCAAGCTTAGACTATTTGACTCCTCAAACATGAAAAATTAAATTCATGGGATGTTAGTGTTCATCAGGATCACTCTGAAGTTTTCGGAGTTTTTCAGAGTCAGCGTCAGTATGTGAGTGACCAAACTGACACTGTAGCAAATCGTAGACTTTGTGGTTTTGTTTCTTCTCCACACCTCCAGTATAGTATACCGGGGAGTTTGGTTGGCCATATAAGATTCACTTTATTAGTGCCACAGTGCTATTCAAACATAAGACATTGTCATTACCACTGTTTCTAACATGCTCAGGGTAAATAAATAAAGTCAGCTCCAAGAATAGTTTATTCTAGGACTGAACTCATTGCCTGGAAACAGTACTATTTTCCCTGTATCTTTAGCAAAATCTACTGAGAAAAGAAATTGGAACAAAAAAGCTAGAATAAGAAACTCTCTAAATAGCAATATATATGTATGTAATATATATATGCTCAAAATAAATAAATATGGAGATAGATATGTTTGTATTGTATATATATGTGTGTGTATATATATATATATCTGTGCATTATATACAGAGAGTTTCTCATTATATACATTATGTATAGAGAGTTTCTAATTCTGGGTCTAAGCATTGAGTTCACTCCTAAATAAATTACTCTCAGAGCTACTACTTTATATATACATAAAGTATATATATGTGTGTGCATATATATATATATATATACACGCACACGTATATATATGCACACATATATAGAGAGAGTTTCAAATTATATATATATTTATTTATTATGTAAGTGTATTTTACATATTTTATGTATATATATATATTTACATATATATGTACATTTATAAATATATATAATATAGATTTATTTTATGTGTCTGAATGAACAAATCAGATTAGATAGTGCTACCCTCAAAAATGTTTATCACAGTTTTATTCAGAGTGATGAAAAATATAAAATGATACAAATATTTGGCAGAAGAGAGTTTGGTAAATCATTTCACATCCACAAAATACATTGTCATGTAGTCCTTAAAATTATATTTATGAAGAAAACTTTATAACATGAGCAAAGAAAAATGATAAGAGAAAAAATCAGGATGCAATTTGTACAAACGATGTGACTTTATCTTGGTTAAGGAACAATGTATAAAAAACTGGAAAGAAATGTACCAACCTCTTATAACCTTGGTATCCTTACCTTTAACGTATTATAATAACCCAAGAAAATTAAAGGAGCCAGGGAAGAATCTAGGGGCCTAACAGGAAGTAGATGGCACTCTCAGAGAGTAATTGGAGATAATTTGATAAAAGAACTGTTTACCCAAATGTGGCGAGAGTGTAAGAAAACACAAAGGAAAGTGAAGTAAGGCAGGGCTAGTAAAAAATCAGGGTACAAGTATTTCTCCTGGACAGTTTTCGCTTGAGAAGTTCCCAAATCCCAGAAGCAGAGACATCTGTGTGAAGAGGTTTGATCCCAGCAACTTGATCTTCTGCCAATCATGGCAGCCAGGCCATAGCAACCCAACAGAAAAGAAACCAGAATATAAGTACCCCAATAGCATGCTCTTCCTTCCCTCTGTACAGCCATATAAATCTGCCTCCCAGAGTGGAGAGTAAGATGAATGAAGGGGAAAGGGAGCCGGGGATAGGGAAGCTGGAACGAGTGGAATTTATTCTACAATTCATCCTTTTTGCTCTTTTGCATTCACTTTTATCCTTCAACCAGAGAGAATGTGTCCCTAACACTGGAATCATATAAAAGTCCCATCAACTACCTTATCCACATGAGATTTGTTATTCGAGATTCAAATTGACGGATAAATTCTTCTGAAAGTTTATGACTGCTTGTACTGGAAGAAACCCTATGGACAGAAAAAAAAAAAAATAACTTCATGCCTGAAATATGTGTCCATCCCTACAACAATGGAAAGTTCCCAGTATAATCAATGTGCCACCAGTTGTTCTTTAAAAAATAAAAATAAGTTTAAAAGCTTGAGAAATGACAGGATCTGAGGGAAGGAAGGGTGTGAATCACCCTGATACTCCCACGAAGGTTGGAGTGGGATGACTCAAGCCTTGCCCCCTGAGGCACTGGGCCCTGTCAGGCAGTCCTATTTACTCAGCAGTCTTAGCTCCCAGCTCCCAGTAACAATTTTCTCTTCCGATCTCTTGCCCTAGTGATGATGTGTATTGTCTCCTGTGGATTTCCAAACACCTTGCTCAAATGACAGTAAAGAGACCTTTTATTAAACTTCTTGAATTACCCAATTGGAGTTTATCTGATATATTTTCTCATAGTGACTGATAGGAAAATTGGAATCAGGAGTGTCCGCAAAAAAGATATTGTCCAAAGTGAAACTCCGGGACTGAGTTGCTTATCCACTTGAGAAGTGCGGGGATAATCCCTTTGGCAGAAGAAAATGAATAATGGGTAATCCATGGCAGGTGGTAGTATTATAATAATTCAAATTGCTGCTTTGCTGGTGGCTTGGTTTCTTAGTCTGCTCAGCTGCCACAACACAGTACCACAGGCTGGATGTTAAATTTAAACAATAGAAATTTATCTTCTCAGTTCTGGAAGCTGGAAATCCATGACCAAGTTGCCAGCATGGTCAATGTCTGGTGAGAGCTCTCCTCCTGGCTTGTAGACAGCCAGCTTTTCTCCATGTGCTCACATGGCCTTCCCTTGACCTATGCACGTAGAAAGAGAGTTCTGATGTTTTTTCCTTTTCTTGTAAGAAAGCACCAGTGTATAGGATGAGGTTTATGACCTCATATAAGTTTTATTACCTTCTCACAGCCCTTATCTCCAAATATAGCCACATTATGGCTTCAACATATGAATTTTGGGAGGACACATCTGTGAGATAATACAAATACACACACACACACACACACACACACACGTATTTATGGGTCCCTGCCCCTGGTTTCTAGCACGGAGCTCTTGAACGCTGGTGATTTCCTAAGTGATTAGAGCACTAGGAGTGGCCTTTGTTCCATTGAGGAGACTTTGGCTGGCTCCTACATAAGGACTGGTCACCAAAAAGACCAAAACATGATTAGAAACTTTACATTATCAGCCTCACCCTCCATCTTCCAAAGCTGTGAGAGGTGTTGTAGACAGTTGTGCTACATGAGGAATCCTGTAAAAAATCTCCAAAGTACAGGGTTCTGAGAGCTTCTAGGTTGACAAACACATACACACTAGAGAGTCACACATCTCAAGCCCATAGGACAAAGCTCTACACTCAGGACCTTCCCAGACTTCACCCTATGTCTCTCTTCATCTGACTGTTCATCTGTATCCTTTTACCATATAATTTAGTAAACTTCTGTGAGGCACTCTAGCAAATTAATTGAACCTCAGGAGGACGTCATTAGAACTTCTGATCTACAGCCAGTTGGCCAGAAGCAGAGGTGATAACTTGGACTTGCAACTGGTGGGTGTCTGGGGTGTATTTGGGGTTTGGGGATCAGTGAGAGAGTGGAATCTTGTGTGACTGAGCCCTTACCCAGTTGGATGACTTTATTTCCTGGCAGTGTCAGAATCAAGTTAAATTGTAGGATGCCCAGTTGATGTTGCAGAGAATTGCTTGGAGAAAAACCACCTATTTGGTGACCAGAGAGAAGTGTTCTGTGTGAGTAGCAAAGGATACTCTAAAGGATGAAATGCATAGTAGGGAAGAACTGAGTTTTTTTCCCATAAAAGGAAGAAAATTTAGTTTTTCCTTTTTATAAGGAAAATAGCATTTAGTGGAGTGCAGAGTTAAGGCAAGAAATCATCAAGTAACTATGGCACTGATATAATAATTGCAATTGCAATAATAATAATAATAACCAAACACTTATTATGGAAGAAGGTGGCATACTTTAACTTTTGAAATCCTGTTGAGTGCACAAGAGGTGAGGGAGAAATTGAGATGAGTGACTCAACAGGAATGGGGGTGGACAATTAAAAAGCTTCTTTAGGAGCTTTAAACACTTTTCTCTCTTTTAGCTGGAAGCAGACACGGCTGAGAACCAAGCCCAACACCTGATTATAGCGGTTAGAGTTGTTGTGCTTACCAAATGCTCAATCCAGCCAGCTAAGTGCACTAGTAGGAAATGAATGGAATGCTTGAAAGTCATAGACAAGTCTGAAATCTTTGAAATTATAAATCTTGACGCTCCCTTGCCAATTGAGGTGTAACCACCCCCCTGTCAGGAGACGATTTTCTATTGTTCTCTTCCATTTCTACATGTCTTGTGAGTAGAGACACTCACTACCTTTGTGCCAGGTTATTTTTCCATGGATGTTTGTATAGTGAACGTCCTAGGAAGATATAGTGTTTTCTTCTAGAGAAAAAAAGTCAGGGACTCTTTCCATCTAGTGTCATTAAGTTAATGTCTCCTGCTAGAGCAAAAGTTGGGCAGTTTTGCTGCCGAGAATTGTTTGGGTTCCCTAAGCTCAGAGTTCCATTCCTATACCTTAAACCACTGCTTGAGCAGATATCATCAGTTTCTCTTCCCTTCACCAGGGGACTGAACAAGAAAATGCTGATGATCTGATTATTGCTATTATGAGGAACAAAGCCTTCTCTGTCTGATGCAGGAACCTTATGTCTTCTGTCCACATTCATGAGCATGCTAACTTGTTAGCCTGAAAGTAGGGTAAATCTCCAGTACTTTCTAGTTCTAGACAGTTTTATTACAAGGATGAGATGCTGAATAGGCTTTCTAGGAGAGTAAAAATAAGGATCTTTAAGTCAGTGAATGGTATTTGAGGAAAGCCCATGGGAATTGGTAATAACTATGTTGACCAAACTGGTAATAACTATGTTGCCTGGTACTGTTAACCAGGCAACATGTTTTTTTCCAATTCACTGTTAATGAGAAGACTTGGGGAGGTGATTGTAAGTCAAGTATAAGTAAATGGGTTCTAAGACAGCCGACTAGTTGCTATAACTCTCTTCCAGGTGGCAGTATTTCCTCACCAATATGGTGGTCAGGCTCAGGAGCACCACACTGTAACAACCAGTAGTAGAATGCCTTGGGGGGCAGACATTTCTGATGTTCCCGTTACACAGAAACACAGGTAAACCAAGAGTACAAGGAGGGAATTCTATAATTATTATTGGCTGAAACAAGGTGAATCATTAGAATTTTGGCTGGTTTACTTGGAAGATGAGGGAATGGAAGGTGTATTTTAAAGAAGGTAACAGCTAGGTTATTTAGGATTCAGCCTTTCCTGCAGCCTATCACATTAACCTTCAGTTCACCTGAGGGAGATAGCAAAAGGTCTCCAAGACTTTGCAGTAGATTTGGCTATTTTAAGAAACCTTTGACCTTCAGTTTTCCCTGAGAAAGACCCCTGTGGTAAACCAGAGATGAGGCATTGAATACTACTCAAGTTCTTACTGCTCCAGATAGAGTTTAACTGCACATGAAGATGACCCAACATAGAAGGAGAAACTGGCTCAAAGAAATCTGGATAAAATTTTGTTGTCAATCTCACTACCCTGGAAATCTTAAGTTGTCCTTATGTAAAAACTAAGCAATAACTAAAAAGACAATAGGAAAGAAAACGTCTCCAATTTTATAAAGACTGCTTAAAAAGTCAAAAAAACAAAAAAAAATCCCTGTGCCAATCAAATCCATGACAGTCAAAGGTGACAAAGCCCCAGAGCCCCAGCCAGAAGGCAGTGTGGCTTCCGCTGCTGAGTCAAAGGGTCCCCAAAGTAATAATGACCTTGCTGCCCCACACAGAGCTGTGAGTAAACTGAAAATATTGGCAGTCTATTTGGTTGAGCTGCAAGCAGCAGCAACACTGCTGGAAATCAAGTGAAAATGTGACTTACTTATTGGTAAGAGCCCCTCTCTCCCTCTCTCACTCTCTATCCCAAGTTTGGTTATTTAAGGAAAAAGATGATTAAGGGATAAGAAGGGAGTCTCTTATACTAAGAGGAACCTGAGGTTCTAAGCCTGGGAGTATTGGCAAAGGGAGGGATTGAGCCTTAACTACCCATCACAATATGGTTTGGAAGAACCTTGATTTTCTTATGTTTAACATAATATTTATGCTTGACTTTTAGACTCAATCAGATCTTTAACTGTTTTGCCTTGAGTAAGATATCGAACGCTTCTATGTCTCATTTTTCCTCATTCCAAACTGAAAATATTAATATCTATTTTATAGGATTACTGTGAAGATTAAATGTGATGATGTGTATAAAGCCCTTAGTAAAAAAAAAAAAAAAAAGTTTCTCTTGTGGCATTTTGGCATAGCAGCTTAAGGATCTGGCATTGTCACATTGTCAGTGCAGCGGCTTGTATTGCAGCTGTGGAAAGGGTTCAGTCCCTGGTCTGGGAACTTCCACATGCCGTAGGTACAGCAGAACAGCAGCAACAAAAAACTCTTAGCACGTTGTCTGGCATACAATATAGTCTGTTCCCAATCATTATTAGCTATCATTGTCATGTATATAAAATATATTATGGATATACCATCATAATAAATTTGCCATTGATAGTTTTGGTAAACAGTCTCCTATCACTATTAGAGTAAAAATTTGTACTACAAATTATCATGTGTAAAATTAGTATGATTATAAACTCCAAATATTTAGTGCAGACATTTAGTTAATACTTAAGTGTACATATGAACATAAACTGACTACCTGAGAATGAATAATTATGATGTAGATCAATTTATATTGATATATTGACAACATTTTGGAGGAGAAATGCACGTTGCAAATTTATAATGATAATATCATACATATAGTGAATTGTGCAGAAAAAAGATATGATATATATATGCATATGTATATATATGTATATAAAATAAGAGAGAGAAAATATTCTACAGCTATGCTGTCTCCAAGGTGAATGGAATTAAGAATATTTGTACTTTATTTTATATACTGTAACTGTTTATATACTTTACAACAAGAACGGTGCATATACAAAAAAAATTCTGCTTTTTTTTTCCATTGAGGAAAAAGTAAATTTTTATTTATTATATATCTCTCTGAAAGTTGAGATTTGGAATCTCAGTTTGAAAAGGGAACTGATATGTACACAATACGTAATATTCCTACACCTTCTATTATTTTTCATACACTTACCATATACAGCTCCCCAAATCATTCTGAATACTGAGAACAAGCATAATCTCAATGTAACAGATAAAGAAATGACTTAGAAATATTTAGATTACACTATCTTTTCTATGTAATCCTTAAAAACACCTCAAAACTTTTAGTAATGTGCACAATTTCAGGACAAGCACAAGGATTCCTGTTCCTGAATGCGTGTCCAGTACTTTTCCTGTTATTTCACAGGGATCAGTTTATCAGAAGTTTACATGAAGGTGCAGTGAGAATAGGAGGGAATTGACATGTCCATGGGCCAACTGACATGTTAACCTTCCGTTAAGCAGAGAGGAGATGGGGGAAGAAAGAGAGCAGCTGTGACTCATTCACTCCCTTAACAGTTGGGATAGTCTTGTGGGAAATAAAAGGCAGGACATCTAGTCGAATATCCTTGCCAACAATTTTCTGTACTTCTTAATAAGTAGAATAACAATAATATTTAGTAAAACTATTCATCCATAGAATAATCTTTACAGGAATCCCATGGCTTAGGATTTCCTGTAGTTATTAAACCCGGAATCTACAGATTTATGAATCTTGGACGGTATTACCTAAGCTAAGGAATAACATGGAGAGAACTAAAGTCCTCCATCTATGTGTGAGGGGATAGTCTGTCACTTGGAGGCCACGTCTCCTCTGGCCAGAGAGCACATGTCTTATGCAGAGAAGGACCTAAGAAGCTCCAGTCTGTATCCTAGACTTCTCCCTACTTTGTCTCAGCCTCTCAAATGCCTTTCACATTAATAACAGGCAATATTTTTGGTTCATGTGAGTCAGATTCAAAAATGCGATCCTTTGTGTTAACTCAAAAAGAGAGCTAAAAGAACTAACAAACACAAATACATACTTAGCAATACATTTCTCCAAAAAACAGGTGTGGTTTTAAAATGCCAGACGAGTTGGGGGAGGGGAGTGGGATGGACTGAGAGTTTGGGGTTGGTGGGTGCAAACTATTACATTTAGAGTGGATAAGCAATGAGGTCCTACTGTACAGCACAGGGAAATATATCCAGTCTCTTGAGACAGACCATGATGGACGATAATATAAGAAAGGGAATGTATGTATATATATGTATGAATGGGTCACTTTGCTATACAGCAGAAATTGGCACAGCATTGTAAATTAACTATAATTTTAAAAAAGGAAAAAAATAAAGTTGGGATTGGGTTCTAAGAAAAAATTTTGAAAACTAAAAATAAAAACACCAAAGGAAATGAATATTTATGTAGAACTTACCATTTGTCAGGAGATTTCCCTGTGTTACTTCCCTATACTGCCTATCGTGGGAGGTAGGTAGTATCATTCCCATTTTCATATAAAATTAATAAGACAGAAAGAATTTTTTTCAATGGGCAATCATCCTTAGCTACTAAGTCAGGAATCTGGGGTTCCAATCTAGATCCAATTTTCCTCTCCTTACCGTTGCACCCTAGGAAGAAGTTAAGTCTCTGATTATCCTTTGCAGGGGTTGAATTTAGAACTAGTTCTCTACTTTACAGCCTGACGTGAAATCCCAAATGTATTAGAAAACAATACTTCCCAGGTTTTCAGCCCTGTGCTTATCCCCTTCTAAGCGTCATCTGT
This sequence comes from Catagonus wagneri, assembly GCA_004024745.2. Lineage (NCBI taxonomy): Eukaryota > Metazoa > Chordata > Mammalia > Artiodactyla > Tayassuidae > Catagonus > Catagonus wagneri. The sequence continues at coordinate 23,723,601 of PVHT021183693.1, forward strand.
CCAACAACTAACTTTGTTACCTGGCTGAGATGCCAGCAGAAGATGAAAAGATTCTCCACCTAATAAAAGTTCCTTTGATGGCACTCAGCACCCACTCCTGAAAAAATCACTTTTAATTATACTTTGACATTTATTTTACTTTACACCCCCAAAAATAAATAAATAAAACTCATGACTTTTAATGAAATGGATATGGGTTTTGCCCTGGTAGTAGGTCAAAAGTGAAAGAAGTCATCCATAAAAATTTGAAAGAGTTTGAATGAAATTACTTCATGTTTCTTCATCTAAAAATAAAGTGAGACTTCAGTACTCCATAGGTAGAAATTTTTCTTCTTTTTTGACATCTGATCCAAAGGGATTTATAACACTTCTGCAGAAAAATGAATTTTAGAGAGGCTAAGATGATGAAAAATTATAAGTAACAGGTTTTTTTTCTTTTGATGTTATTCCCAGTTACTCCTAATTCTGAATAAATAAATAAATATTTCTGGGAACAGAAGGGCAGTGGAGGAGTAGACACAGGTAGGAGTATGTTACCTTATACAACTCCTACAGGCTGTGTCTGCAAGTGTGTTATGCCATGAAACAGAAATCCATGGGTTACAGATGGCATCAGTCCATAAGAAGGGTCATTCTGGTCACATTTTTATAATTACACTTAAAGTATATAACTCGTAGGGGGAAAAAAAAGATAATTTTCTTGGTTCTTGATTTTTGCTAGTCTACCAGCATTTACAGAGTCTATTGGTATTTTAAAAAGACAGAAAAACTACAGTCCACATAACACAAATGGCAGAAAATCTAAATATGTTAACTTCTCTATAATCGGGTCTAGGCAGTTTTGAAGAAATGTGTCTAATATGGTAAAAATTGACTCTTTTGGCTGCAGTTATTGATCTTGCAAAATTAATAGTGATATTCTAGTTACCTCATCCAAAGCAAGCTGGTTAGATTACCAGTACGATTTTTCTAGTGTGAAAATTGGTTAAGAGAAGAAATTCCTGGTTCCATAGCCTTCCAACTCAATGAAGGGATGCAGTCATACGTTGGCAATTCTTTTAGAAGTACCACAGTAATTGACTCAATTCATTATCAGGTCATGTAGGACTTGCTTTTATGAATTGAGGAAGAAAGTCCCTCTGAAGTTCAGGAGTTGAGAAGAGCACAAATAGAGCAGATGTACAAGCCTCTGCTTAGAGTAATCCATCTTCTAGAGCTTTGTATAGACCCTTAAAATATGATATTTGCTCAAAAATATTTTTCTTGTAATTCATTCTGTGTTTATATGACAGGTTATAAAATAATGTAGGAATGATACACTTCCATATTTTCCAAATAGATGTGAAGTTAGAATATATATGTGCAGTTCTTATACATGTACTATATAAATATTTTATAATTTAGTATACAAAACTATATATGTATATATGTATATATAAAAGAGGAAAAAAGAGAATCTTGTTCAGTGCTTCTCTTGGTAAACTAAAGAAAATTTAAGCCATGCCTGAATGATGTTTCCTTCATCAATATTCCCAAATGCCTTTTTACTTATTGCCTGACTATCTTGCTGCTTCAGTTCCTATTTGGAACTGAAATTAGTTATATGACTGAATGCAACTGTCAGCAACCAGATAATCAGTCTCCCTAGTGCTTTTCTGGGGATCCAGCTTAGACCAGAATCTTTTTGCTGTAGAAAACTGATACATGCTCTCAATAAAGTTCTCATCTGAGTAATCTGGTTTGAAGAGAACAAGTTTAGAAACTACAGAGAGTGGGGACAAAGAAAGAGAAAGATAGACAACGTATCAAATTATATCAAGTCTGAGTAATACTAATTTTTTTTGGTAAGAAGAAGCAAAGTGTCTTAATGTTTCCAAAGCAGTTTCTCCTCTCTCATCCAATTTCAGTTCCTTCTAAGTGCCCTTTGAAATTCAGTTGGTCTAAAACTGAAAGTCAGTTTCTTTCCTCTACAGCCTGATTCCTCTCTAGTTTTCCCAATTGAGTGAAGAACAGAATTGTTCACTCAGACAACCATCAACTTTGCAATCTCCATTCTCTCTCTGATTCTTCTTTCTCCTTCATGTGTGACATCCAATCACCAGCTAAATCTAGTGGTTCTCTCTCCTGCATGGCTCTGGAGAGTGGCTCAACCACCACTACATTGACTGTCTTTAATCTCCAACATTCCTCACTCACCTGAACAAAGACAGCCTCTAAACTGGTATTTCTGTATTTCCCTAACCCGCTGTTCCCTTAATGGCCAGAATAATTTTTTCTAAAAGCATATTCTGTTACTTCCTCTTTAAAATCATTTAGAAGTATTAGGGAGCTCACTCTCTAAAGTACAGGTGTCTTATGTGTTGTATGTTATCTTCTGGGCACTGCCTATGCCTGTGGGCCCCACTGCTTGAGGGAAATGCCACTCTTAATTGGCTTTTCTTTTTATCAAATGAATACTGTAAGGAATTTTAAAATTTGACTCAATGTAGGTTAATATTATCCCTCCATTATAGGTCATATGAAACATATTTTGTGACTCTAAGATTTTTACATGAGAGTTGCAGGGATGGGGAAACAATTCCTATGGAGGATGAATTGGGCAGAGGGAAAAGTCACACTGTGAATCTGTAGCATTAGAGCTTTGGCCAACCCTACCGTGAGTTTTGAAGATGGAATTGCCTTCATAGCTTTACATAATGGAGGTTAGGGGCCAAGTTTTTGTGCCCCCACATAAACAAGTCATTGATTACTGGGGATACATATGACCTGGGTAAGAGGCTTCCTTCCAGTGAGGGCAGTTCCTAGAAAAGGACTTAGCTTTGAACCATCAGCTGACAATACTGGCAGGAACTGGAAGAATGGATACCTAGGTGCCAGAAGGGCTTCAGGGTAGAGCATCCAAGTAGCCACTACCTCTTACAAGGACTTCATTATTTTAGAAGTTATTGTGATTTAAAAGTTTTCCTAGCATGACATTCATGAGACCCAAATTCTAAATTTAAAATGGAGATAAATGCTAAAGATTAACATCCTTAAGCTCTGTACAGCGGGATCATGGTTTCCAACACAAACGTTAAGAAAATTGAAGTGGAAATTGAGGAAACAATTTGTTCATAACCAGTTGTGCTAATTTCAGGAGGTAGATTGCTAATAACATGGATTTTCGTATTTCCTTCTTTTCTCAGGATTTTTGTAAATGTAGAATGAGAACTTGAATTTTCAAAGAGCACTTGAGAAAGTCAAATATCCTTGTCCTTTGGTCAATCCCATTAATATTACATATCCCATTATTGCTCTCTACAAGAGATTTTTCTGCAATAGTTGATGTTGAATTTAAATGCAGAAATAGAGTAAAATTTTAAAGTTTATTCTGAATTTATCTTGGGTGCTGAGATATTGTCTGAAAAATGTATAAAGATGCCATATTGAGATTTATTTTTATTATTATTCCCATTGAATAAAATGCAGTTAGGAATTAGGTAGAATTACTATCACTCACATATCTTAAGCGAACCATAAAAGTGCAGAGAATCATCTTATTGTGTGAAAGACAATGTGAATGAAGGGAATGTCTCCCCAACACTCACACACACACACACACACACACATTCCTCCACAAAAAGTAAACTGAACGGTCAACTGCCATGTACTCTAAGTGCTGTAGGAGTAAGGAAAACTCCTTAGAGTCTAGATGTAATGACAGCTATTAATGTTAAGGAGCGCAGTCAACTGCAGCAAGGGAATTTGGAGAAGCAGAATGAGTGTGCAGATTTTTCAGAGCACTGAGATCAGAGCTGACATGATATTCTCAAATTTTTAAATAAGGACAAAAATACTTCTTGTATTTTTCCGCCTCTTTTAAGACCAACTTTCACAATAAAACCTTACCTATTTCCTTAGCAATACGTAGTTGCTCTCTCAGAGCCTGTTCAAACAAAGCTCCCTGAAGCTGTTCAGACAGAGATCACCAATGCTGAGCTAATTTGCAAATCCAATTAACTTTTCTCCATCTTCATCTCATTTTTACCTTTTTCCGAATTTAACACTGTGACTGTATATGTAAACACACATATATACACATATCTGCATACATACATACATACAAGTATTTTAGAATTTGTTTTAGGATTTTCTGTTTTTATGGTTGATTCTGGAACCTTTATTTAATTATACATGGTAAAAATTACTAAATATAACATCATTAAAATAATTGCATTAAAATGCATTTATGTGTATTTTTTGGATGAACATCCAACAGGGAGACTTTTAAATTGAATTTTAATTTAGTTGTGAAGCATGAGTGTGTTTTAATTCTGATATTTAAAAAGATTAAAATAAAAAAAATCAACCCAGACAGATTAGAAGCCCTAGAGAAGTGTGATAAACTCATGTTCTCCTCTGAAGGCTGAGCTGCTTTATTACTCTATTTAGTTTGAGCTGACCCCCACATCTTTTATGATTGAATCAAAACCTTCAAAGAAGCCTACGCCACAGTCAGTAATGAAAAAAGAGAAAGCCACTAGATTTGATGTCATATACCCAGAAGTTCTTATTCACTCTACGGATCACTGACCAAAGGCCACAAAATTTCCAAATTAAAACCGTGAATGAGAAGAAAAGTTAGCGGCTGACTAGGAAACCTTTGTCCTGATTCACAGCAGCCCAGGCCTCTTGGGTTTGATGTGCCTCAGCAATGTTATTTTGGGTTAGTTACTAGGCAACTCTGTCTATGAGTCTTGGGAGAGCACTCAGCAGCACCATCATCCATGTCATCTTTCAATAGACCTAACACAATAGCTAAACACCAGTCGCCTTTTTTTTCTTTTTTTTCCACAAAGACCCATGTCAGAAATCAGGAAGCTGGAATGTCGAGGTTGCTTTTATAGTGTAGCCTTCTGTAATTTCAGAAATAAATATCATTAAAACAGTTAGGGAAACAAATGGCTTACTAAAAGGAAGTCAACCCAAAGGAGTATAAAGTAAAAATAAATATAAATCCCTGAGATGGAAAGGTCAATAAATAAGGTACTTTGGAAGATTATTATATTCCAGAACTTGCAAGTCTCTGGGATTCATCTTGGGAAATCAGTTGCTGTCTTCAGTGCACTAAAATAGTCAACTGAATTCTTCCTTTCCCAATGCTTAGCACAGTATACCCTGTAATCCAGATGGAGACAAAAAGCTTTCTCTTTGTTACTTTTAAGCAGATTCAACTATTCTTTTGCTTTAAATTTTTGTTCCATCCTAAAATATAAAAGTTACTAGGGATTAGACATATGGGACCTGAGAGGGAGCAGGTAGGTAATGAAGAAATAAAAGCAGCTTTTTGTTGTTTTTTTTTTTTGTCTTTTTGCCTTTTCTAGGGCTGCACCTGCAGCATATGAAGGTTCCCAGGCTTGGGGTCAAATCGGAGCTGTAGCCGCCGGCCTACACCACAGCCAAAGCAATGCGGGATCCGAGCCTTGTCTGCCACCTACACCACAGTTCACGGCAATGCCAGATCCTTAACCCACTGAGTGAGGCCAGGTATCGAACCTGCAACCCCATGGTTCCTAATCAGATTCGTCAACCACTGAGCCACAACAGGAACTCCGAAAAACCAGATTTTTCACAGGCAGATATTCAACTGCCCACTGGAAACTATCTGATCAAAGTGTCACAAATAACTGAATTTTTAGCCCTTCCAACCTTTACCTGACTCTGCTCTTCTCCATCAATTTTACCCCTCATCAATTTTACCCCCACCCTCTTACCCCTCATGCTGAAAATCACCCTCATCTCTGCCAACTCCCTTTGCAAGGCTGGCTTCATGAGGATGTGACCTGTGCAGGTGCACTGGGCCCCATTCATCAAAGGGTCTCACACTTGATCAAATGTTTCAGTGTCAACATTAGAAACTCTTAATTATTTGAAAACAGGAGTTTCCGTTGTGACTCAGAGGTTAACAAACCTGACTTGTGACCATGAGATTGCGGGTTCAGTCCCTGGCCTCACTCAGTGGGTTAAGGATCCGGCGTTGCTGTGAGCTGGGGTGTAGGTCGCAGATGCATCTCAGATCCTGCGTAGGCCAGCGGCTACAGCTCCAATTCGACCCCTAGCCTGGTAAGCTCCACATGCTGCAGGTATAGCCCTAAAAAAAAAAGACCAAAAAAAAAAATCATTTGAAAACAATATGCACTGTGTTTTCATTTTGCACTGGGCCCCACATATTATTTATCTCATCTATGCCTCTCATTTGTCACATGAAATTAGTCACCATCCTATCCATTCTGCTTCCTGAGCTAACCTATAAACCTGTCAGCTCTTACCCGACTTTCATGGTTCAGGCTTTCATCATCCTAACACAGGAATCTGACTGTGGCAAGGATTTTAGGGCAAGTGTCTCCTGAGAAGTGAGCAGAGCCATGAATAAGGGTCATCAGAGAAGAATGGGGGGAAGAATGATTCCAGGCAGTAGATGCAGTACTGGGCAGTTCTGAGGAGGGAAAGATGATGGCGACCAGATGGAGAGAGACTCGGAAATCCCAGACATTCTCCCTTTATTTCTTCTCCTCCTCGCTCTCTCCCTGTGCATGGTAGGCAGGTCTAGGACTCTTGGTTGGAATTCCTCACTCCTGGCCCCATGTACATCTAGAGTTAACATAAGATTTTACTGCTGTCATTTTTCATCTGTGGCACTGTCTTCAAAAAATAAAATAAAATGTACCCTCGGAGTCCCTATCCATCGAAATGCTCCACTGTTTGGACTGTTCTACCCCCTCGTATTAGGTTGCACGAGGCCAGATAGTCTCATCTTTCAGCATTTCTGTGCACATTACCTGTGATGCAACCACAAGAAACTATGTGTCTCTGTGCTTTTGCACAGGCTGCTCTCTTAACGTATAATCTCTGCATACACAACCGCACAAGGAAATCAACCAGCAAATTTCTAGTCAACTACTATCTTATTGGAAAGACAACTTCCTTCTGGATAAAGCCACTCCCTTCCCCTCCTATGTTCATGTAGCTGATTTGCACATTTCTACTGTAGAACCTGCTAATTTAGGGTGGAGCGGATTAGAGGAAGAAAGGAAGGGAAAGGGGGAGGAATAAAGAGTTTGGAACACCTAAAGAGAGAGTTTGCAAATTAGCTAGCAGAGGCATTCGGAATGGAAATGCTATAGCCACGAAAGGCAACTCACCTGCTTCTCAATTCCCTCTCCATCTCTTTCCCAGGGGAAATCACCCTGGCTTCCCTAAATGGGTTGGTGCCAGTCTGATTGGGGCCAACATTTCCCAGGAGAAAAGTCTGAGTGCTCTCCTCTTCACCCTATGAGAGAAAATTAACCGGAAAAGTCAGCAAGATCAGCCACCCCAGGCTCCAGTGTGCCCATCATCTCCCTGCATGTATAACGGAAGATCTCAGAGTTATTCCTTCCTTTCCCACTGGAAGTGACATATTGGCATTTATGCTGGTTCACTGATTCTAAAGGGTCAGGAGGAGAAAGCCACAGCTCCCTCCAATTACCCAGAATAGCTGAACTCAGCAGACAGTTGGAAGACTCCCTCCACATACTCTTTTTCAACCAGCCAGCTATAATCCAGTCATCTATGTGTGTACAAAAGACCAAAATAAAGGCCTAAGTCATTTTCAAAACAAAACAAAAAAATCTTAGATCACACTTGGAAGATCTCTCACCTCCCTCCTCCTTTATAAGAAAAATAATTCCAGCTGGATAAGCTGTTCTAGAATTAGGAATCTCAGTGTAAAATTAAATAACACCTTAAAATAAAATGTTATAAATATACTCAATAAAAGTCAATGCATTAGTGAGTTCATTTAATATTAAATTGAAATGTGAAAGAAAAATTATTTTGTTTTTTGCATCTTAGTTCCTAGCTTAATATGGTGTATGAGAATGTTCATATTATCCTGAGGAACAATATGAGGAAGAAAAGACAGGGAATCACTCCTCTTCCTTACCCACTTCATCTTTCCTCTAAATTTAAAAATATATAATATGAATAAATCTTGCAAATTAACATTCATTGCCAGGATAATATTACCTGATTTCTGTTTGTTTGCTGTGTATCTTTTCATGTCTATCATTTTTAACTTTTCCTAATTTTTCAATCTCTTTTGCATTTGCATTTCTGATTCTTGTGTCTAGTTTTAAATTTCCTTCCTTTGCAAAATGTTTTTTGAAGTTTATAAACTGATATTCTGCACTGGATAAGAATGTATAGTCAGAAGCCAGTTTTATCTTTCAGACGTGAAGTAACAGGCTTATTACTACGCACCAAAATAAAGACCTTGATCATATTTTCCTTTGTCTTCATGGTCACACCACCTGTGACAATGCAAAGTGCACTGAAAGGTGATTGCATTATGCTATAGTATTAATGACAATATTAAAAATATATTCCAAGGAAACAAGGCCTTATTCAAGTGCACTGCTTTTGAAATTCCCTTGCACTAGTAACATTTGTGGATGAAGTGTACACTGTATTCAATAGCATGACTTACCTAAGATGACTGAAATAACCTCCCCTGTGTTATTCCCTGATCAATACCTTATGGTGTGTCCCTTGTACCATCTCCCCCCATGGGGTTGTAGGGAAGATAATGTCTATATTTTCTAAATTCTCCACAAATGAAAATTTTAGTTATAAATTAAATCTTTATAGAAACTGAACTCATAATGTGTAAAGTTAGATTTAAAGAACTGAGATGTAAAATTTGCATTCGTATTTTCTACTTTACACTTCCATGCAGCAAAATAACTTCAGCATCACTTATCTATACTAATTTCTTTATTCCTAGTGGTCATTCATGCCCATCCTCAGTGCTCCAAGCTCCAAAGCCTATACATTTTGCCTTTATTTTACTTAGAAACAGAAAGCTAAACTTAATTTAAAGTATATAGAAAAAAGATAATGGTAGTACTGGAAATATAGCAATAATAATAACAAAAGTAACCATAACAATAGAGCAAGCAACAGTGTATGCCAGGCATTTAAATAAGCCTTTTATATATATTAACTCATTTACTTCTACACGGTTGGTACTACAGATCTCTATAGAGTTTTCTGTTCAAATTTCATTATTTGTGAAACAGTTGAGAGCTCACAACATAGGGTCTGCTATTTCTTCCACAATCTCACTCCTCAAAGCAGTGCCTACAATAGAGACTTCAAATGGTTCTGCAGTTCTAAGACGGTACCATTCTTTCTTGGACCACTATAGTGCCATCTCCTACTAGCTGTTGGCTAACTCCACTGGGCATACTCTCACCCTCTATGCATCACTATTTGGGCAAGTTCTACTTGTCTTGCTTACGGTTATTTCCACTAAGGTTATCACGTCTGCCAGGCACCAGTGCCCCTGTGTTAGCAATGTTGGCTCCATTAGAACATTAGTAGGAATCCAAGGCATCACAGCTTGTCCTCCAACATTTTATATGGTGTTGATACAAAAAAAAAAAACTTTTACTGATTTTTATTTATTCCTCTCCCTCCTTACTGAAAATCATAAAAATGGGTGCAGGCAGGCCTGAGATGACAATCATATCTGAGGAACAAATTCGCTGTTCTTCAGGATCAAAGATTTCTATATTTGGTCAGATTTGTAGACATTCCTTCTTTGTTTAGGATAAATTCTTTCTCACAGGGCCCCCAGGTCCTCTGGAAAAACATCATCCCAGTGGACCTATCTCATCACCTCAAGCTATATGACCAGTCATCTTCATCCAAGAGGTAGCTCTGCATTAGATCACAGGTAATTTCACTGCATTAGGATAATCTTTGTTGATTATTAGCAAAATGATTCCCAAAAGCAATAGAATCTATAACTAAGAATTAAAGATTATTAAATTTAATATTTGACCACTATCCAGGGCATAAACAATGGTGCTCAAAAACATACCACACGTTCCTCTTTATTCCCTTGCTGTCTTGCATTTAAGCTCAGCCATCTACTTAATTTTAGACAATGGCTATGAGGGAGCCAGTGCATAAATAGTAATGCACAACCTCCCAGCTGCTCTGCTCTTTCTCTGCCATGACTCAGTTATCATGATGCAGGTACAAGATGGTAGAACTTCCAGCAGCCTGAAGCCTTGATTTGTAGCATTTGCTAATTTCCATGGTGTGGATATTCCCAACTTGACTATTTCAAGCTATTAACATGAAGCTACTGAATGGGGACTTGGAAATACATGGGCAGAACTGACTCCTAACCGTTATACACCTTGTCTAGTACACACTATAAACTCCGAAAGAAGAAGATATAACTGTAATTTAGGAGTAGAGGCAAAAAAATCCCCAAAAAGGAGTTACCGTCGGGCTCAGCAGTGACGAACCCAACTAGGATCCACAAGGATGCAGGTTCGATCCCTGGCCTCTCTCAGTGGGTTAACGATCCAGAGTTGCCAAGAGCTGTGGCGTAGATCACAGACGAGGCTCGGATCCCTTGTTGCTGTGGCTGTGGTGTAGGGTGGCAGCTGTAGCTCTGATTCAACCTCTAGCCTGGGAACTCCCGTATGCCACAGGTGTGGCCCTAAAAAGCAAAGCAAAACAAAATAAAATATTGCATCATAAAATCAAAGTAAATAACATGCAACAGAGACTTAGTTGAATTTAGATATCTACACAGGGAACACTGTCCAAAGAACTGAGAAGGTATCAATGCACGTTGCATTTGAGATAGTGAATCTATCATTGGGAGAAGTTTTCTTAAGTGCATTAAAGATAAAACAGAATGTTTCCCACATCCTACAAAGGTGATCAACATGAACTCAGATTCAATCAACACTTTACTTGAATGTACCTTCTATGCCAGGAGTAATGCCCCTTGTTTTTACATACATTATTCCCTTTCACCACAAACCCTTTTATCTTATCTCTGTTTTGCAGATGAGAAAAAGCGAGGCATAGGCAATTAACAAGAAATACAAGGGGGATCTGAGTCCAGGCACTCTGACTCCAAGCTCAACACGCTGCTTCTGGAATTAGACTGTCTCTATTGTCTCAAAACAAAAAACAGCACTAACAAAATGGTGACTGGCGTGTAACTGAAGACAATAAAGTTTTATTCTGCTCAAGCATATCATAACATTCCGAGGCAACTGGGTAATCACAGCCAAAGTAGTTAGAGACCAAAAAAGAGGAAAGATAAGGTTTGATATTTTTCGTTTTTCTCCCTAATTTCAGAGCAATCAGGAAACATTTAAGAAGCTCCTACATGTTACTTTCTCCAGGTGAAAAGGGAGTTAATTCTAAAGAACCAATATTCATTATTAATTTAAAATATTCCTAACATAAAGAAGGATTTTTTTTTCACCTTTGGTTGTATAGAAACATCCCTTTAGAAAAATCTTAATTTGTTTTTTTTTTCATCTAAATTTATGGACTCATGGCATCCTGAAGATACTGACCCAACAGAAGGAGATTTTCTGAGCAAATGTCAAATCCTGGTAACCTTGTAAAATATACCTCCCATTTCAATCTAATAATTCGACACTCTAGTTTATAATTCAGTCACTTTAGAGTGTTTCTGTTCTGTAAGTCATTCAGAAGCTGTTGTGTAAGTATCTAGAATACTTAAAGAAAATAGCTTTTTTTTTTGATCCTGTTAATTTGGGAGAGAGTTTCTGGACCCACAGTAGCCCACCAAAGGCTCTGACTCTTCCTCTGTACATCTCATTACCAACAATTGCAGTATAATCATATTTAACTATAAAGATATGCTAAAAGTTAATTGTAATTTAATTAATTTCCTTAATTTTAAGTAAGCATTGTTATAGCATTGACATGTGAATTGAATTCTCTTGAAAAACAGTAAGTTTCATTATCTCTTGAGACATTTTTCACAATGTCTACCAAAAGCATCATTTTACGGTTTGCAGAACTACACTGAATTAGTTTTATTTTCAAAAGCAAACATAAGTTTTCTTATTCCCAAAACTCTTTTCAACTTCAGCATGCCAAATAGCAAATTAGTCTCACCTGTGGGTAAGAAGACAGGATGAGCAGTGAAAAGTTCATTAGACTGTTCTTTTTGAAGTTCTTTGAGGCGAAGATTATATAAGGCTGCCTGAAGATGGTCTGACTTGGCATAAGGTTGAAAATGCATGTAACAAATGAGTATAAAATCTCTCTTCTGTCTAGTCAGTGTTTATATGGGATTTTGTTGCTTTTCTGAGTTCTCTCTTCCCAGTTTTTTTCAGGCTTTGTGCATAGCAACATCTGATACCTTTTAGAAGGTTGCTGTACTTATTAAATATTTTTTTTTGAGTAGTCACTTACACTCTGTTTATGTGTTTCCCTCTGGGACTTACAGACTGATAAACAATTGGTCTAGAACAGCTCAGACATTCAGCCTCTTAGGTCCCTGGTCAAATATGTCTTGACATCTCCCTATCTGGTACAGAGGGTTTTACTCCTTCAGTAGCTTTGAATAACACGTAGTGCCACCAGAGCAGTAATTCCCCTATTGTCAAGCTTCCCTAGAAGGTTATGTATGAGTGAAAATATGTACTTCCCAAATGGAATCAAAGTCTTGAGGTTATTGGAAATATTAAAATTTATAATCAGGATTTCTTTATTTTTAGACTCACCTTCACGACCATTTATTCTGAGTTTATGTAAGTCATTCATCTCCCCAGCACTGTTTCCTGACATGTAAAATAAGGCAGTTGAACTCAAGTTCTTTTCGTATTTAAAGTGCTAGCAGTTAAAAAAAAAAAAAAAAATGATGAAGCAGAAACTGATGATGTGTCTAGGAGTAAACAAGACCAAATAGTATGAGCGCCAGGCTTCTTTCTCTCAGCTTGTTATAGTTAAGACTCATCTATCTTTTTTTTTCTTTCTTTCCCTTTTTTTTTTTTTTTTTTTTTTTTTCCCTTTTTTTTTTTTTTTTTTTTTTTGGCCACACCTGCTGCATGTGGAAGTTCCCAGGCCAGGGATCCAGCCTGCACCACAGCAGGGACTTGAACCACGGCAGTGACAACCCTGGGTCCTTGACATGCTGCACCGCCCGGGAACTCAGGAGACCAATCTTTCCTGACATCTACATCAGTGGTTAGTTTCTTTGCAGTTGCTGACTTGTACTCCGGGGTCGGAATGGATCTGGGTTTGCTGAGCGATTCTCCTGCTGATGAGCGTTTGGACTGCTTCCAGCATGTGATTGTTAGGAATAAAAGGTCTATGAACACTAAAAAAAAAAAAAAGACCAAATAGTAAATAAGCTATTTTAATGATTGAGAAAGAACAGCTACCAATCTGTTCTTCATCCATGTACCCTGCAAAAAAATCTACCTGTCAGTACACTATGTTCACTTACACCGAGCCCACAGGCCCTCTCACATTTAGCAGAAAGCACAATAGGGAAACGAATCATCATGCTGCACAGGAAATTCTCACAATACGGATCAAACTAATCCATCATAATCATAAATATAATAGTTCAAAAGAAGATCACCAGACATATGAAGAAAATCTGTATCATGTTAGTGAAAGATCAAGATGAACAGACAATGCAATTCATGATACTAAAGGAAGCAATGCTAGGTTAGGGAGCAGAAGGAGATTTTCATGAATTTTAGTTTAATGGCTTCAAAGATATTAGAGATAATATTCTATTCACAAAAGCATAACATTTTTAAAAGGATATCATACAAAAGAAAAGATTCATTATAGAATTATTTTCTCACTGTCTTCCACCTCCCCAGCCTCCAAACCAATTGTTTTCTACCTATTTTAAAAATTTGGTACATTTATCTATACTTCACGTCAATGTTCAGGGATCTTTTTCCAGACATCTTTTTACCTTATCTTCTATCTCCCACTCCAGCATACAGTAATATTCAGAAATATTGAATAAATCCAACATTTATTGAATATTTACTTATTTCTCATTATATCAGTTCCCATATATAAGTAAATATTCAATAAATATGAATGAAAGAATTTAACAAAAATGTTTAGAGCCAAAAAAGACACAAGTGTTCAGATTGACTAAGTCCACCTCATACTGAGTGGAATAAATGTGGAAAACAACAGCAATAAATTAAACCAGGAAATTTTCTGGTATAATTTCATAATTCAAAGTAGGGAAAGGATTGTTTTTAAATAATTAGCATACTTTATTGGATATCCCATTAATAACATTCAAAATGATACATAAAAATCATGTCACTAGAATTCTATGCCAGGAAAAGTATCAAGCATATGTAAGGGCATTTAAAATAATCTTAAAATTCCCTATAATAATAAATTATTCAAAGAAATACTCTAGAATAAGAACAAGGAGTCCAGGAATAGGTATGACATAAGACATAAGAATCAGTGGCAATATGATACTGAAGAAATGGAGAAAGTTTCATTTCTTTGGAATTATTTTCCCTGATCACGAGATTCTATTAGAACAATGTTTAGAGTAATATTTTGAAGAAAAGGAATTAATAGACAAGAATTTATTTTCTTATATGTGTGTCTAATTTTCTACTACATTTTTATATTTATATAATCATAAGTTGCAAGTGATATATTGGGGTTTTCTGTTTTTAGAATCTACCTATTGGCAAAGAATAGGACGATTAGAGTCACAGAACAGTGCATTGTCTTCAACTTTGACTATGTAAAAATAATAGTAGAACAAAAATGAGAATGGGAAGCAGAAGAGGTAGAAAGAAGGGTAGATATGCTGATTTCCTAGTTTCAGAATACAAATAAATAAGTAATGTTCAATAAGTCAAAGAACATAAAATTTAAGAAAGTTCAGGTTAATAACCACAAGATAATTTTAAAGTGAAAATATAATTATGAAAATTATATAATAAAGAGATGTAGAGATTAAAAAGGAGTCAATAGATATGACCACAGAAGATCAATTTCAGTGTAGGTAAAGTGTCAAATTTAGGTGTAAGTACTGTGTCAAATTTAGATGTACGTAGGGTGTCAAATTAATGATAATCTCTAGAAAAGCCAAATTCTGAAATCCTTAGTGGTTGCCTCTGGGCAATGGGGAAGAGGAATTGTAAGTGAGAACGTAGGGAGTGGGATCATTTTCATTTATACACTTTAAACATATTTTACTTCATAGTATTTTTCATGACTTTTTATAGATTAAATCTAAAGTGATTTAGTTATTAATAGCTAATATTGGTGAATTACTTAGTTCATGAAAGTATATTTATATGAATTGTTTTATTTCTGACTAACAATTTTTAAGAAAGGAAGATTCTGGTCACCAATTCCAGTGTGTATGGGTTTTCCCTACACCACCAAGCAACTCTCTCCGACACCAGCTGGGTGTCCTAGAGTTCAACTCTGTGATGCTATTAATCAGAGATTGCATCAGATACCTCCAATTAGGGCTCAGTCCTACAAGACTCTCCCCCTGCTTCAGCCACCAATTATAAGTCCAAGTTGTCGCTTCTGCAGCTGTAGATAAAAGGTTCCAGTGACACCCCCCCCCCCGGTTTTATTTATTTACTAGAGAGGCTCACAGAACTCAGGAAACCAGTTTACTCACTAGATTAACTGTTTATCACAAAGGATACAAATCAGCAGCCAGATGCGGAGATACAGAGGACAAGGGCCCTAGCAAAGGAGCTTCTGTCCTGGAGTCTGGGGCCTGGCACAGTGGCACCCTGGTTTGAAAGCTGTTCAACTGCCTTACTTTTGTGTTTTTCTGAAGACTTCATTGTACATTGCATAACAACTTGGCCACTGGTGATTGACTCAACTTCCAATCTTTGAAATCAGGGTTTGACACTTCCAACATCTATTCAAGGTTGGTTCCCGTGGCAACCAGCTCCCACCTTTAGGTACTTTTCTAGTCAGCTCATTAAGGAAACAAAAGACATCTTTATCACTCTCAACACAGGAAGTTCCAAGGCTTTTAGGAGTTCTGCACCAGAAATAGAGAAAAAATCAAATACACAGGTATTTTATTATAAATCACAATGTCAAAGAAAGAGTCTGTTATTCTCACTTACAATTGAAGAAAAAAGATAACAAATGTTGGTGAAGAGATGGAGAAACTAGAACACTTGTAGACTGCTGATGGAAATGTAGATTGATGCAGCTGTGTGATCCAGCACTCTCATTCCTGGCCGTACGTCTAAAGGAACTGAAAAAAGTATCTCAAAAGCTACATGCACTCTCATGTTCATAGCAGCATTATTTATAACAACACAAGGCATGAAAACAACCTAAGTGTCCATCAAGGGATAAATGGATATAGAAAATGTGGCATATTTTGCACAATTCGATATTATTCAGCCATAAAAAAGAAAGAAAACCTATCATATACAACAACATGGATGAATCTATAGGGCATTTGCTAAGTGAAATAAATCAGAGACAGAAGAATAAATACTGCATGATTCCACTTTTATGAGGTATATAAAGTAGTCAAACCCATAGTAACAGAGAGTGGAATAGCAGTTACCAAGAGCTGTGGGGAGGGGAAAATGAGGAGCTGCTGTTTAAAAGATACAGTTTCATAGAGAACAGACTTGTGGTTGCCAAGGAAGTGAGGGGAGAGAGTGGCATGGACGAGGAATTTGGGGTTATTAGATGCAAACTACTGCATTTAGAATGGATAAGCAATGAGGTCCTGCTGTATTGCACAGGGAAGTATTTCCAGTCTCTCAGGGGCAGACCATGATGAAAGGTAATATAAGAAATGTATATATACGTATGACTGGGTCACTTTGCAGTACAGTAGAAATTGGCACAACATTGTAAACCAACTATACTTTAATAAAAAATAAAAAAATAAAAAGCTATCATTTCAATTATGTAAGATGAATAAATCCTAGAGATCGGCTGTCTAATGGTGTGCCTGTAGTTAACAATACTGTATTGTTATGTGCAAATTTGTTAGGAGGGCAAATGTCATATTGTGTTCTTACCACAGCAAAAATAAAAATTAAAAAGAGAATAAAGACATAGGGAGGAAAGATTAGAGAGAAAAATCTTTGACTTGCCCAAAGTCACCCAGTTATTAAATGACAATGCTAGGAGTTCCCGTTGTGGCGCAGTGGTTAACGAATCCGACTAGGAACCATGAGGTTGCGAGTTCAATCCCTGGCCTTGCTCAGCGGGTAAAAGATCCGGCATTGCCGTGAGCTGTGGTGTAGGTCACAGACGCGGCTTGGATCCTGCGTTGCTGTGGCTGCGGCGTAGGCCAGTGGCTACAGCTCCGATTAGACCCCTAGCCTGGGAACCTCCACATGCCGCAGGTGCGGCCCTAAAATGATAAAAAGGCAAAAAAAATAAAAAAATGACAATGCTAGTCTCCTAATTTCAGTGTTTTTTTGCAATTTTAATATCAGTCAAACTCAGCACCATTTAAGTGGGTTGTTTTATTGTTTTTGTTGATTTGATTCAAGTTTGCAACATAATTTGTATTAACTCTGGCTTATTTAATTCCCCCCAGAACCGGATTCTGAGACAAGGGTTCAGGTACAAGTAGTTTCTTAGAGGAGGAATATCAGAAAACAGTAGTCATGGGTAGCAGTGTTACCATAGGGCAAAGAATCAAGAAGATAAAAGATGTGTTAAGCAGGTTACCACTGCAAAAACTGGGAGGCCCAGGAAAGAGCGTGAAATGCACACTTCAGAGCACTCCATCAATGGGCAAAGAAGTCTGAATATTTAACGATTAAACGCTCCATGTTGGGGGTGGGAGAGATAGGTTGAAGAAATTTATTGCTTGTCACTTCCTGCTGGCCCTGCAAATAGGACAGGCTTCAGTGGCTTCCATCGGAAGTTGAGCCTGCAAAGCACAGAAATGGTAGTGGCAAGGTCACATGTGTGGAACTCTGCTGAAAACTCCCAACTAAACGATAACATTCCTTGTGAGCAGTATCCTTATCTTCTTTATTTCTACCACAGAGCATGGGCCTCACAATTAATGAATACATTATTATTCATTAAGTTGAAAATACCCAAGCATATTGAACGTATCCCTGGCTTAGCAGACTGTCTTAGTTTACCAAAAGTGAGAAGAGTTTTGTACGTATTCTGCCACTGAGACAGAATATTAATTCAGGTAGTCAGTGTAGGAGCATGGGCTTCTGTGCATTCTTTGATATGGCTATCGATGAACATTTGCGGTTTAAGGGCTCCAGAGAGTAATTCCCCACAGGCTTTGTTTTAGAATAGGAAGTATGCCTTCCCCACAGGCCTTGTTTACTGTAGGAAGCGTGCCTTCCACCACTTGGACCTTAATCTCTAGCCCAATCCTCAACTGATAGAAAAGGAATGAGAAGAATGGTGACTTTAGTCTAAGGGAAAAGAAGGACAAAGAAACCATAAAACCCCAACTGGACAAGGCCTGATATAGGTAACTGAGCAAGTCCAATGGGAAAAAAACACATCTTTCTGGATCCCACGTTGGTCACCCCCCATCTTTAAGGAATAAAAACCTCTGTGACAATAGAGAAAGGGGATCTTCTCCCCCGATCCCAGGAGCCCTGGGAGCTATTTTCTTTCCCTTAATAAAAACTTTGCTTGCTTGCTGCTTGTGTGTTCGCAGAGTTCATTCTTCTACTGCTATGAACAAGAACCTGGATTCTGGTATCATCTTTCCGGTATCACAACCAAATGCAAGGTTTTTTGCCTATGGTCAACTCCCAGACGTTAGTTTACAGATGAGTGCTGGTCTAGAACTAAGTTTTTACCAATATGTGACAAAAGAAGAAAAAAATAAAAAATTTTATACTTTTGAGAGATTTACAAAAGCTGGATTTAAGAACTATAATTTGAAATTTTCCCCACCCTGTATTTTTTGGTATTAAAATATTTTGCTTATGATATTATAGTGAGATAAGTGATACTCTATTTTTCCTTTTCAATGCCTATGTGTTTCCTTCTTTTTCCTGGGCAAATTTTTTAAAGTTTAATTATATATTCCATAAATCAACTTTTAATTAAAATCCTATTACTTTGTAATAGAAAAAAATCTGGAAATATATGGGCTATTCCTTATTAAGATTTTGTGTACTCATATTATCCTATCAGCTATTTTCCAAACTTAAAATAGCCTTAAAACTATTGATGTGATTTTATAAGGTAAATATGATCATCAGCACTTTCAAAAATGATAAATGTAAAATTTGTTTACTCATAGAGAACCAAAAAATGAACATCTGCTTGCCTATTTTAAGATTACATGGTTAAAATTTAATGCTGAGTTTATGATTAATTATTTTTATTCTATGTTATGCACATTAAAAGCTCTATTTTTGCTATTATCTTTTTTTAATTGAAGTAAAGTTGATTTGCAATGTGTTAGTTTCAGGTGTACAAAAAAGTGATTCAGTTACATATGTATGTGTGTATATATATGCATACATATATATATATCAATCTGTATGTTATTTTTCAGATTCTGTTCCTTTATAGATTATTACAAAATGTTGACTATAGCTCCTTGTGCTATACAATAGGTCCTTGTTGTTTATCTATTTTACATATAGTAGTGTTAGTCCCCACTAACATAAATAGTTAATAATATATTACTCCCAAGTTCCTAATTTATCCCTCCCCACCCCCTTTACTCTTTGGTAACTGTAAGCTGTTTTTTGTTTTTTGTTTTTTTCCTGTGTCTGTGGGTCTGTTTCTGTTCTGTAAATAAGTTCATTTGTATCATTTTTTAAAAAATTCTACATGTAAGCGATATTGTATGTTTTTCTTTCTCTGTCTGGCTTACTTCACTTAGTGTGATAATATCTAGGTCCATCCATGTTGGTGCAAATGGTAATATTTCATTCTTTTTTATGACTAATATTCCATGATATATATTCATATATACATACATATGTATATATACACACATATACTATACACATTTTCTTTATCCATTCATCTGTTGATGGACATTTAGGTCGCCTCCATGTCTTAATTTTTAAGAAAGTTTCATTTACAGGAGCTCCCTTCATGGCTCAGTGGTTAACAAACCCGACTAGGACCCAGGAGGATGTGTGTTCGATTCCTGGCCTCACTCAGTGGGTTGGGGATCCGGCATTGTCATGAGCTGTAGGTCACAGACGCAGCTCAGCTCCCCTGTTGCTGTGCCTGTGGTGCAGGCCAGTAGCTGTAGCTCTGATTGGACCCCTAACCTGGGAACTTCCATATGCCAAAAACAAAAAAAGTTTCATTTTAAACATGCTGATATGGATTTATTGAGCAGATGATTTACAAAGTAAAACAAAGGAAAAATGACCTTTGTAACATAGTTTTATTTAAAATCTAGTGTATACAAGATTATAATAGCCATAATTTTCCAGGTCTGAGAAGACAGGCAATGATCATAAATATGCTTCTAAGATCATATCCCACTTGATTCTTTAAAGACTCTTTGTAGCCTCAAATATTTTGTACACATTTATAGATCTTCCTACATATATAGTTGTATTCTTATATTGCTCCTTTTTTCTTGTGGGATGTTGAGTATGATGTAAATAATCTGGTTGAATTTGGAAAAATGATTAGCAACAATCTGCATGATATTTGGGGATCTGGCAGGGCTCTCTCTAAGTAAGTGATGGAGCCAGGACCACATGGAGATGTAGGTAGATCATATTCTAAGGCTCTAGCCAAACACAGGCAGAGAGAAATAGGTTAAAGTGAACACACACACAGACACACACACACACACACTTTGAAGGGATAAGAAGACCACTATATAAGGCAGTTTATAGCTTGGGAATGTGTCTTAAAAGGCAGTATCGTCTTTGTGTTTGTAAAGAGACATCTCAAAATCTCCTTTCCATTCATGAGTAATAGTCTTGATTCACTATTTAGCATACATTCCATGTTTTCTTGTCTTCAGGCTGTTCTGTTTTCAAACTTACCAAATAGGTCCTCATTCGATTTCTCCTATGTTTCTATACATTAACTCACCTCCAAGACAGTGAACAGAGACTACTGGGTAAAGTTTTAAGGTGTATGATGACTTGGCCTCACCTCTGTTTATTTTCTCAGATATGTGGCACTCTTCCTCATAGCTAGTAGTTCTTATTATTCCACTGGAATTTGTCAGAGAGTGAGGAAAACTTTGTTTGTAAGCAACTTTCATATAATAGTGGGAATTTAAAAATCCATGTATGGCCTTGTTTGTGTGAGGGTGCAGAGATCGCTATTATTATTACTCCTATACTAATTGGCAAAGTCATCGAAAAGATTTAATTATCTTCCTAATATATAACTTACTGCCAAAGATTAAGAATTTAGAGCCCATTTAGTTTTGAAATAATGGATTTTTAAACCCACAAAAGGTACTTAAATAAATAGATGTTTCTTATGAATATTCTAATAAGAAATTATGCTAATGGAAATTGCTAAAGCTAAAAATTGTTGAGAAGAAGATTAATTACTTATAATATGCCATGAGAACCATGGGACAAAAACAGATAATTCTTCAGTCTTTAATGCTCAAATATTTTATTGATATATTCTTGATGAGAAAAGAAGATCAAGCTTCATAAGTTTAGGAAAATATTTTAAGATTAAAGAAAGAATATTTCAATATGTATTTCAATATTATAATTTATCTTCAACAAGTACTATAAATATAAGAAATTATTGTGTGAGAAATAATGACTTGCTTGTAAGCCATTAACATTAAGAAAAAAACAGAGGATTTACTCCACTAGATATCAAGATTTATTATAAAGCTAAAGTAAGATGTGTCATTGTTGCAAAATAGATAAATAGGCCAGTGCAACAAAAAAGAAAGTCCAGAAACTGATACACATATAGAGTTAGGTGATTAATAACAAAGACAATACTTCATTGAAAAGGAAATTACAGGAGTTACCACTGTGGCTCAGCAGGGTACAAACCTAAATAGTATCCATGAGGATGTGTGTTCCATCCCTGGCTTCACTCAGTGGGTTAAGAATCTGGCATTGCTATGAGCTGTGTGTGATATAGGCTGCAAATGCAACTTGGATCCTGCACTGCTGTGGCTGTGGCATAGGCTGGCAGTTGTAGCTCTGATTCAACCCCTAGCCTATGAACTTCCATATGCTGCAAGTGTGGCCCTAAAAAGCAAAAAAAAAAAAAAAATTAATTTTTAAAAAATTTAGAAAAGGAAATTACAAAAAAGGACCTGTTAAAAAGATAGTACTATATCAACTGTATATCCACATGTAAAAGAAAAAAAATGAAAGTGACCCTTACTTTACAAACATGTTAAAAATTTAGTTCCAGGTGGATTGTCACTCTAAGTATAATGTAAAAAAAAATTAAATCTTCCAGAAGGTAGCACAGTAGAATGTTCTCATGAACCTGAGGTACATAAGAATCTCCTTTTTCATTATCACTATACCTAATAAAAAATGATAATTGGATTACATTGTCAAAACATTTGTTTATCTAAAAACTGTATGGAGAGAGAGAAAATGCAAACCACAAAGTAGAGAAAACATTTGCAACATATATAAGTAACAAAGGGCTTGTATATGTGTATATGATATCCACATATTTTGAAAAATATATATACACGTATTTTGAATAAAAGAAAAAAACTATGAGTTTATTATAAAAAAAAAAAAGGCTGACAATCCAATAAAAGTTTGGGCTTCATACTTCATGTTTGCAATCCCTGTACTTGCCCATCTTCAAGACCAAAGAAAGAGCCCTGAGTCAGTGCCAGATACCTCAATGAATTAATGGATAGAGAAATCTTACATGTCTGTAGCAACGTCCTGGAGAAACATCCTATGAATGGCAAGCAGGACATGGTAGCAGTCTTCACTACCAGCATTGGGGAACGTTACCAGTTATAGAGGGAATTGACATCAGGTGGGCTCTTTGGTTAGTTACCAAGGAACCCTGTAGAGGGGCAAGCTCCTTTGATATCCTATCATAGTAGAGATAGGTCTGATTTAAAGATTAAAACAATCACAAGGTGAGTCCTGGGGCAAATATGTAGGCTTTTACTGATTAGGCTCTGTGATTAAGAGTGAAGGTCAGTCAGGTGAGTAGAGTAGGTGAGTTGGGGACTGGTCGGCAGGGGAGGTACCAAGAGCAAGGGCAGCCATCTAGAGTGGCCTTATCATACAAGTGCTTTATGAGATTTGAATAGAAGGTATTCAAAAGGCCACTGAGCATATAAAAATATGATTGATATCAAAACCATTTGGATGCAAATTAAAATCACAGCTATATACTTTTGCATGTATACCAAAATGACTAAAATTTAAAATTGACAATACCCAACTGTTGGAAGAACTGGAATTGTTATACGTTTGTGAGTAAAGGAGGAGGAAAGTAAATTCCTATAACCACTAAATAAAATGGGTAATATTGTTTAAAATGTAACATATACACACCCTAGAAACTAGCACTATGCATCCACATTAAATATGCAAAATTGTGTGTGCCACTAAAATCACATACCAAAATGTTCATAGCATCATTATTTTTTATAGTCAAAAACTGGAAACCCAAATGTACTGCAAATGAAAAATAAATTGTAGCATTTTCATGCAGTGAAGTAACAATAAAACAGTGACATGAACTGCTATATACAACCAATAGATGAATATCCACAGCCATAATGCTGAGGAAAGAAAGCAGATACAAAGGGATATATACATGAAGTTTCTCTTTATAAAAAGGTGGTATTAAAACTCTGTATTTTTTGTTTTGTTTTGCTTTGCTTTGTTTAAGGAAGAGTAAAAAGGAGAGTTGTTAGGCATTGATATATTTTTTTATTTTAACTTGAATAGAGTTATGTCTATGTGATTATGTGATAATTTATTAAGCCATACACATAATATTTTATATTTTTCTGAATGTACATTATATTTTAACAATAAGGTTAATACTTTAAAAACTCAAGCCTTTGACTTCTGCCTCTGGTGAAAATACAGCAAGAGGGATTGTAGTTACCCTTCCCCCAAAATAAAAGAAATAAAATACATGAAACAATAATTTCCAAGGCACTATATAGCAGGCAGTGAAGGATAATGATGCCTGAAAGACAGAAAATGAATGATGTGAGGCCTATGACTGTTCCAGCTTACTAACTCTGAAGATCTTCTAGTACAAAGAGATATAGCAGTTGCCTTGAGTTGAAAAGACAAATTTGAGAGTATGAGGGAACCAAGATGGTTAGTGTTTTCATCCAGAGTAGTTAAGAGAGGAGAACTACAAAGAAACAGAACCACAGAGATCTGCAGAGGGCCTAATTGAGTATCCATCAGAGTATGGATCAGGGCTGGTTTGTGAGGAAAGTACTTAAGGCCAGGAAAAGAGCCAACTACAAAGATTAAACAGTACCTGGTGCTCACAAGAGCCAGGAATAGTCCCTGTTTCAACCAGTCAGAATGAAAAATCTCCTAATTAATTAGAAATTTTAGAGTATTTAAAAGGGTCTTGTCTAAGCAATGGTGAATAATTATTCTTAAATAAATTATCCCCATAATAGCCTGTTTTGGTCCTGCCTAAAAAGTCTTAAAAGTAAAATCCAGAAGAATCAAACTTTTTTCAAATACCTTACCTACATACCAGAACAAATCTCAAGAAAATTTGTAGGACTACAATAATACCTAGGAGTCAATCGAGTAAAACACAAAAAGTCTGGCATCCAATCATAGATTACTAAGTATGCAAAAAAAGCAATAATACAGCTCATAATGGGTAAAAATTAATCAGTTTAAACCATTCAGAACTAACCCATATGTTAGAATTAGAGGAAAAGGCATTAAAATAGTCATTACCATATCCTATATGTTCAAAAAATGAAGCAGAGACATGGAAGGTATAGAAAAGAGCCATATTTAACCTCAATAGATTAAAAACTACAGTGTCTGAGATGAAAAATACACTGAGTGGGATGAGATTGAGGACAATAAGACATTGAAGAAGAAAATACTAGTGAACTTGAAGATACGCAACAGAAATTACCTAAGATGAAATACAGAGGGAAAAAAATGAATGAAGAAAGAAAAGATCATCAGTGACCTGTGAGCCAAATTTAAGCCTCATAAAATATGTGTGATTGGAGTAGCCAAAGGTGGCAGGAGTACAGGGAAAAAATCCTGTAAGGAAATAAAGACTAACATTTTTTCCAAATTTCGTAAAAATTTATAAACCTACACATGCAAGAAGTTCAGTGGTTCTCAAGAACAAAAAATATAAAGACAAATAGAATAAGGTGTATCACATTGGTATTGTTCAATGCTGATGATAAAGAATATATCCTAAAAGTAGTCATAAAAGTGAGGCATGTATATGGCATGTATATATAAGGAACAAAAATAAAAATGACAGCATATTTCCTGTCAGACACAATGCAAACAAAAAGATAGTGAGTCAACATCTTTAACATACTGAAAGAAAAAAAAAAAACCTTCAACTTAGAATTATATAACTGACAAAAATGTCTTTCAGAAAACAGGGTAAAATACTTTCAAACAAACAAAAGCTGAAAGAATATTCATCATCAACAGACCTGCACTGCAAGAAATGTCAAAGAAAGTCCTTTTGGCAGAATGAAAATGATGCAAGAGGAAATGTGGATGTACACAAAGGAATTACAGGCAATTTAATTGGTAAATAACGACATTAGTAAATGCATACAGTTTTTTCTTATTAAAATATAGAATATAAAAAATTTTATTTCTTATTGTTTAAAACTATTTAACAAAAATCCATACCAGAATAATTGAAAATATATATCCACACAAAACTTGTATGTAAATGTTCCCTTAGCAACCAAAAGGTGGAAACCCAAATTTCCATCGACTAGTGAATAGATAAACAATGGATATTGTTCAGGCATAAAAAGGAATAAAACACTATAACATGGATGAATTTTTAAAATACAATGCTCAGTAGAAGCAAGATACAACAGACCACATATCATGTGATTATATTTATATGAAATATCCAAAACAGGCAAATCTATAGAGATATGGATCCTTTCCATAGTCTTCTTTGGAAAGTAGACTAGTGGTTCCCAGGGGAAGGAGTCTGGAAGGATAAAGAATGATTGTTAATCATTCTGGGTTTCTTTTTGGGGTGATAAAAATGTTCTCAATTAGATAATAATGGTTGCATGACTTTGTGACTATACTAAAAATTACTGAATTGTACACTTTAAAGGATGAATTTTTTGGTATGTAAATTGTAGAGAGTTTATGGTGACTCTCCCAAAAATACATTCAGGTCCTAATCCTTGGTACACGTGAGTGTGACTTTATACAGAAGTAGAGTCCTGACAGATTCAATTCAGTTAAGGATCTCAAGGCAAGATCCTTCTGGATATAGGGTGGACCCTAAATCCAATGGCTGGTGTTCTTATAGGAGGAGAGGAAGATTTGAGACACTCCTACACGTGAGGAGAAAGTCATGTGAAGATGAATGCAGAGACTGGAGTGATACCGCCACAAGCCAAAAATGTCAATAGCTACCAGAACCTAGAAGAGAGGCATGAATCAGATTCTCCCTTGGAGTCTGCAGAAGGGAACAATACTGCTGCCACATTCATTATGAACTGTGCGAGAATAAATTTCTATTGTTTTAAGCCATCAGCATGTAGTAATTTATTACAGAAGTCCTATGAAACTAATGCATGAATTATATGTCAATTAAAAATATTATCTGGGGGTTTGGGATTGGCATGTGCACACTGAGGTATATGAAATGATTGGCCAATGGGAACCTGCTGTATAGCAAAGAGAACTCTACTCATTACTCTGTGATAAAATGTGGGAGAAAAATCTGACTGAGTCACTTTATTGTACAGCAGAAACTATCACAGCCTTGTAAATTAACTATCAATAAAACTTTAAAGAATATTACTTGGAATAAAGACAGTTACTTAAACAAAAATAACAGTATAATTAGTTGAATTATAAAATATATAACATAAATATATGTAAAAAATAGCAGTGAGTTCCACAGTGAAGAAATGGAATTACACAAATGAAAAGTTCTTGTACTCAGGAGTTCCCGTTTTGGCTCAGCGGTAATGAACCTGACTAGTATCCATGAGATTGAAGGTTCAATTCCTGGCCTCGCTCAGTGGGTTAAGAATGTAGTGTTGCCATGAGCTATGGTGTAGGTCGCAGACGTGGCTCAGACCTGGCGTTGCTGTGGCTGTGATGTAGGCCAGTGACTGCAACTTCGATTCAACCCCTAGCCTGGGAACTTCCATACACCATGGGTGAGACCTTAAAAAAAATGAAAGAAAGAAAAGTTCTTCTACTGGATTGGATAGCACCCCCAAATTTTCATGTCCTTCCTGGAGCCTCAGAATATGGCTGTGTTTGGAAGTAAGGCTGTTACACATTTGATTAGTTAAGATGAGATCATACTGGAGCAGGGTAGGGAGGATCTTAACCTAATATAACTGCTGCCTTCACAAGAAGAGAACCAGAGATATAGATAAACAGGAAAAAAAAAATGTCATGTGACAACAGAGGCAGCAATTGGAATGAGACAGGTACAAGCAAGGAATGCTAAGGATTGTTAAGGACTGCCACGGACTGCCACAACCAGAGGACAAGAACAGGCAAAGGAAAATTCTACCTGGAGTCTCAGAGGGGTCATGACCCTGCTTACATATGATTTTGGACTCATAGCCTAGAACAGTGAAAAAAGAAATTTCTATTGTTTAAAGTCGCACAGTTTATGGTACTGTTATAACAGCCCTGGGAAATAAAATACAATTCTTACAGTGCATGTGAAATGGTATATAACTCAGAGGTAGTCTGTGATAAGTTAAAGATGCATTCTATAAATCCTAAAGCTACCACTTGGAAAAGCCCTTGACAAAATCTAACAGTCACTGCTGTTAGAAAACAGAAAGCTAGGAATAAAAGGAAACTTCCTCTGTCTAATAAAGGCATCCGTAAACAACGTGCTGCAAACATCACACTTAATGATGAAAGACTGAAAACTTACCCCTAAGATTAGGAACATAAAGATGCCTGCTATCACCACTTCTGGTCAACTCTGTAATAGGAGGTCTAGCCAGTAAGATAGGGTGGGAAATAAAAATGAAAGATCCCATTTTTATAATAAAGGCAGAGTTTAAAATATCTATTCATAGACAACATGATCATTTATGTTGAAAAACTAAGGAAAACTATTTTATTTTATTTATTTTTTTTAGGGCCATACCTACAGCATATGGAGGTTCCCAGGCTAGGGGTCTAATCTAGCTGTACCTGCCAGCCTACGCCAGAGCCACAGCAACGCAGGATCTGAGCCGCATCTGCACCCTATGCCACAGCTCACAGCAAGGCCAGATCCTTAACCCACTGAGCGAGGCCAGGGACAAAACCGCAACCTCATGGTTACTAGTCGGGTTCGTTTCTTCTATGCCACCACTGGAACTCTGAGAAAAACTGCTTTAAAAGGCTACTCTAATAAGTGAGTTTGGTAATGCTCATTTAGCAAAGGTCATGAGCCTCTTGCTTCCAGATACAAAATTAATTTATAAAAGTTACCTGCATTTCTACATTCTCATAAGGAACAATTGGAAATTGAAGCTAAAAGCAAAAATAATGTCATTAAAATAGCATCAAAAGAATGAAATATTTAATAATAAATCTGATCAAATATGTTAAATATCTGTATATACTGACAACTATGAAATATTGCCGAGAGAAATTAAAAACCGAAGTGGGAAGATAGAGCTTTTCACAGGGTATGTATCTCAATGTTAATGTCAATATTAATTACATTGGTGTAATCAATGTTAGTGTCAGTTCTTCCCAAATTAACTATAGATTTATTATAATCGCAATACAGAAATCAAGAAGAGCTGTATTGGCATAAAGATAGATGTTTGGTATCCAACAAATCAAAGGAACAAAATGGATCGTCTAGAAATAGACCCAAACATATACGATCGACCCACAAAGAAAAGCAATTCAGTGAAGAAAGAATAGGGTTTGTTTTTTGCTTTTTGTTGTTGCTGTTTGTTTGTTTTTTGGGCCAAAAAATGGTGCTAGAATAATTGTATCGGCATATGCAAAAAACTGACTTTGATTCCTACCTCGCACCACATAAAAAAATCTAATTCAAAATTAATCATCATCTTAAATAAAAATAAAACCATATAACTTTTAAAAGAAAATAAGATAAAATCCTTGTGATCTGGGATTAGACACTACAAACACAATCTACATAAGAAAACAACTGTTAATACTACATAAGCAAAATTAACAACTTCTCTTCAAGAGACACTATTAAAAGACCCTTGTTTCCCACAGAGAGGAAAACAATATTTTCAAAGCCTCTATCTAAAAACTGATTTTTTTCTAGAGTATATAAAGAAGTTTAAGAACTCAATCCTGGAGTTCCCATTGTGGCTCAGCAGGTTAAGAACCCGACACAGTGTCCGTGAGGATGTGCGTTTGATCCCTGGCCTAGCTCGGTGGGTTCAGGATCCAGCATTGCTATAAGCTGTGGTATAGGTCACAGATGTGCTTAGCAATTCAGATCCCAAGTTGCTGTGTTTGTGGTGTAGGCTGGAAGCTATAGCTATTTGACCCCCTAGCCTGGGAACTTTCATATGCCACAGCATACAACCATACAAAGAAAAAAAAAAAAAAAACCTCAATCCTATGAAAAGACAACCCAACTTAGAAAAAAAAAAGGCAAAACATGTAAATAGACACCTCACCAAGAAAGATATACTGATGGTTAATAATCACATAAAAAATATGCTCAGAATCATTAGTTATTAGAGAAAGGCAAATTAAAGTCATAAGGAGAAATCACCACACACCAATGATGTATGTCATTACCTGTTTATCTTAAAAAGACAACATCAAAAACACTGAAAAGTATGTGAAGCAACAGAAACTCATATACTCCTGCTCCTGAGAATGTAAATTTACACAACTGCTTTGGATAACAATTTGGCACTTTTTAAAAAATTTAAACATATACCTACTTCATGACCCAGCCAGTTCTCTCCTAGGGTATTTCTTTTACCCAAAAAACAAAACCGTATGTCTGTACAAAGACTTATACAGAAATTTTTATAGCAACTTTATTAGTAAACTACCCCAAACTGAAAACAACCCAACTGTCCATTAATGGGTAACTAGATAAACTGTGGTGTATCCATATGATGGAATAATACTCACTAATGAAAACTGATGAACTATCAATTCAAACTATAATATGGATGAATCCCAAATAACTACGTTAATATTTAAAAGGCAAAAAAGAGCACATACTCTATTATTCCATTTATATGATATTCTAGAAAATGCCACTACATTTTAGTGACAGATATCAGACCAGCAGTTGCCTAGTGGGTTGAGGGGGAGGAGGAAGGGATTACCAAAGAGCACAGGAGCACGAGAAAACCTTTGGTAATAAGCAGTGTGTTTACTAGCCTTATTGTGGTGATAGTTTTACAGGGGTATACGTAAGTCCACAACAAATTTCATATCTCAAACATGTACAATTGGTGTATGTCAATTCTACCTCAGTTTTAAAGTCTTTGTACCTTACTAAGTTATGTCTATGTAATATTTGCATATATGTTCTTAAGGAGTGATTATTTACATGACCATATCTCCATCTCTCACTCTTTTTTTTTTTTTTTTTTTTTTTTTTTGGCTGCACTTGCAGCATGTGCAAAGCCAGGGATTGAACCCAAGCCACGACAGTGACCCAAGCTTCTGCAGTGACAGTACCAGATCCTAAACCTGCAGGGCCACAAGTGACTATATATTCAGTTGCAGAAGATAATGTTATTTATAGTTGCATTCTTCTTCAGTCAGTAAAGAATATCCTCCCTCTCCAATTAGAGCTACTGCTCAAATTATGTTCTTATCATAATGTTTGCATTAAGAATGTTCTTATTGGGGAGTTCCTGTCATGGCTCAGAAGAAACGAATATGACTAGCATCCTCAAGGTCCCAGTTTCGGTCCCTGGCCTCACTCAGTGGGTTAAAGATCCAGCGTTACTGTGAGGTTTAGTGTAGGTCACAGATTCAGCTTGGATCTGGCATTGCTGTAGCTGTGGCGCAGGCCAGCAGCTGTAGATCTGACTTGGCCCCTAGCCTGGGAACCTCCAGATGCTGCCGGTGCAGCTCTAAGACAAAAAAAAAAAAAAAAAAAAAAAAAACAAGAATGTTGTTATCGGGCTTTTCAATCCTTTTTCTCAACATTTATAGAAACTATCTACCCATACCTCTCAATGAACATCATAGAATGGACATCATATCAGGTAGCCAAGATTCCCCATTTCCTCACCTTTGTTTATTAAGTGACCATGGGCAGTCTTTTAACTTCCCTGAGCCTTGATCACCTACTAGAAATAAGAGGACTTGATTGCTGTCAGAGCTATCGCTACAGCAGATGATTTGTTAGGGATACTTTCAGTTCCAACAGCCATGACGTTATGTGTGCTACCAAAATCTTAAATCAGACTTTTTAAGAAGTCAAGATCATATAATGATTTTTAGAATAACATCGCAATTATGTAAGAATGTGTAGAAAATTATTTTTACTTAGGAAATATCCTTCTTTGAGAGACTACAATTTCTCCTAATGTTTATTTTTATGCATCTTTCAAAGAAGTTGTATAAAGAATATATAAATTTTTAAAATATTGATTCGAAAATTCTCCTTCGTATTACTTCCAAAAATCTCCATTCTAACCAGAACACACACACACACACACACAGAGTTTTAGCACTTTCTGTGAGGGTCACAGAATTCTGTAATACTTTGGGGCTGTAAAGGACGTTAGAGATTATGATGTTTTAACCTTCTAATTCTAAAGCAGAAAAAAAAAAAATACAAACCTGAATCCCAGAGGTGCTAAATGGCAAATCAGAAACATTCTGCTATATAGCTGAATCTGGTGTGATGTTCTAATCTACAGTGAATTCCCAGAGCAACAAAAAGTCCTATTTGTCCTGAAGAAATGTTCAGATAGAGAAGCTCAGTTCTTACTGCCTAAAATAAAGAATGGTCTTACAAAAATTATCAAAATAGACTTGATCCTGTAGCCATATTTGTCCATGTGATAGAAATTCACTTTTGACATATATGATCTGGTATTATAGCTGACCAAACATAGCAGACATGTTCTAAAGACACCTTCACTTTGTCCTTGTGAATGGCATAAGCTTCATCCATTGTTATGTATGAAAACAGAAATATTATGCATATTGATCCCATACAGGAAGGTAATCTTTTAAAGTAATGCCCTACCTTTGTATCCAATACTACTTCATGTGTTTCCTGGAAGCTGTTAGTAATTACAGTATTTTATTCTGTCACTTTAGGAAAAGCATTTAATGCCAATACTAAACATAAAATACTAGGATTGATAGCTAGTTACAGTTTTCCAAGAATATACTTATATTTCTGGTTAATGACTCTAAGCTGACTGGTATTTAAATGTCTTGCGGGATGAGCAGAAATAAAGTAATCATGTGCAACCATTCATTGTCCTGTTGTTTTCAAGAAATAGAACAATCAATTTCCTTGAATCACTGTTTCTCACAAGTTTTGTTCAGTCAAAAAAGTCTAGCACAAATTCAGTACATAATACAAGGTCATTTTTTAAATATAAATGTTATATATTTCTTAATCCTTTAGAGAGACTGTGATCCCTCAGATTTGGGTAATCTAGCAGATATTGTGTTTTTCCTTCATTCTGTGCAAAGACCTCAATATGTGACTTTCCTGAGCCTTATCTGTTTCTTTCTCTCCAAGTTTAACAAGAGGACAACTTCTATATTACGAAAGACATAATCGTGTCCTCCTAAGTGTTTTGAAGGTCATCTGCTTTAATAGGCATCATGTAATCTGATTTGTCAGTGATTACTGTAACGTCCGTTGCAATGGAAAGTATACATTAACAACGGTGTTGCACTAGTAGGCAAACACACCACATAGCACCCATAACCCGAGTCTACATTTGGGGTTTAGGCAAGTTTCTTCACCACCTTCTGTAAGTTAATGCATTTTACTCTAAGGCATCGGGCCTTAATTGTTTCTAGTCTTGAGCCCCTTTAAAGATCTGTTGAAAATTACGGATTTCTCCAAGGGAAACCACATCTATATACACAGTTTTTTCTATAATTAGGGGACATTTTCTGATCTATTTGATATGCAAGTCAAGACTCCCCTCCCCCACTCCACCTTAAGAAAGCCATCATTTGTAATGCTAAATAAGCATGGTTTAGCATGTTCTGTTGGAGGCCAAAGTAGGACCTATTTTGAAGTTTCTCTTTTCTTTGGAGCCCTCTTCCCACCTGGACACCCGGCTTTAGCGTTGCTGCTGGGCTGCCAACTCAACTTTAACATGCATGAATCTCACTCATAGTATTTACCTTTATGTTTTGGTTTCCTCTCACCAAAATCTTGTTTTTCTTCCATCATTGCTCATGGTTTCACGTGATCCAAGTGCATGGATTTTTATTCACTACTGACAAATTATTCACCTTGGAAATTGTAATAAGGTTATGTTATTTTTCATTTTTAGAACTAAGATTTTGTTTTAATGACTGATAAATGGACATATGCCAACTACCAAAGTTCCCTGGGTGCAAAGTCCTGCTATAATCCACACAGCAAAGCCAAATAGGAACTTGTAATTCATCTGAAAGAATTGTCCCACTGACACAACCATAACATTCTGAAGGGAATACACATTGAAAAACATTAGAGTGTGGAGTTCCCGTTGTGGCTCAGTGGTTAACGAATCCGACTAGGAACCATGAGGCTGCAGGTTCGATCCCTGGCCTTGCTCAGTGGGTTAAGGATCCGGCGTTGCCGTGAGCTGTGGTGAGGGTTGCAGACGCAGCTTGGATCCCGCGTTAGACCCCTAGCCTGGGAACCTCCACATGCCACCAGTGCGGCGCTAAAATGACAAAAGACCAAAAGAAAAAAAAAAAAAGAAAAACATTAGAGTGAGAAGGCATTTGCCTAACTACAGCAGAAAATATAGATGGAAGGAGGAGTCAAGAGCAGATTATCTTCAATTCAGAATTTTTTTTTTTTATTTTCAGAAGGACAGGGTTTCCTCTAACTGGCACTGAGAACAATATTTGTGCCTTTAAATTACTGGTTTTTCCATGAGAGCAAAAGAATCATTAAGGATAATTAATTGGTGCACTATCAATGATTTATTTCATCTGTTTTATTGCACTTATTTTAATATTGGAAATCTCATATTTTTAAAAAGACAGCTTATGTTAAAACATAACAATGAGGGAGTTCCCATCATGGCTCAAAGGTTAATGAACCCAGCTAGTAACCATGAGGTTTCGGGTTCGATTCTTGACCTTGCTTAGTGGGTTAAGGATCCAGCATTGCCATTGGCTGTGGTGTAGATCATAGATGCAGCTCAGATTCCACAGTGCTGTGTCTCTCGTGTATAGGCTGGCAACTACAGCTCCAATTCGACCCCTAGCCTGGGAACCTCCATATGCTGCAGGTGTGGCCCTAAGAAGACAAAAAAAAAAAAAAATGATCTTGGTGTTAAAATACCCAGCCTTTGCCATTAAGTGGTTTGTGGTTACTTGAAGATAAAATAGCTTGTTTTTTCCAAGCCTCTCTGTCTCTTAGATTAAAGGAAACGATAGCTTTGTGTTTCAAAGACATCATGTTTTGATTTTCTTCTATGTCCATTTTATTGATGAATAAATACGGAAACATTCATGTTTTCAAAAGAACCCTAAACCATTGATAGAGAGAAGGAAAAAGGAACTGGTTCTATTCACAGGAAGGTTAACATCCCCTCATTTCTTCATGTAGCCTGCACAAGAAAGTGTATCTCTTTTCTTGATTTGCACACTGAAATTCAATGTTGATCAAGCAACAAACTGGAAAAAGACATTTGGTACATCCCTCAGCTGTTAGGTTTCTTCACCTGCAAGCTAGGAATGTTTTAGGACCCAGCTCCACAGTATGCAGTCTGCATATCAGCACCACAGACTTCACCCAAGAAGCTGGTTAGAACCAGGGACTTTCAGGTCCCCACCTCACCCTCTAGAGAGTTTCAGAACCAGAGCATATCTTGGAACAATGTCCCCAGGTGATTGTTTTGTACATTCAAATTTGACAAGCATTAATCAAGATGGTTTTTCCCCAAGACCTGAAGAAAATCATACTGAAAGAAAAAAAAAAAAAAAAGACGGAAACTTTCTCTCCACATTTTAAATCTCCCACCTATTTCACAGAAATAATTATAGCCCCAGGTTGTCTGTTTCTGGGAGAACACCTGTGCCACTTGTGAGTTCAATTAAGAAATCAGACACAATTTTATAAACAAAAATTTTATAAAAAAAGGTAAAGGGGAGAAAAAAAGCCTAGACTAAGATTCTTTGAAAATTTGCCCATTGTTTTCTGTGACAGAGAAAATGAAAATAGATTGAATTCCCCAAAAAGATAATAGGGAAAATTTGCCTAAGAGCATAGTACTGAAAATAAGATACAAAAGCAGTGAAGGAGAGCATCGACAGCTGACACGGTAAGAAGCACAGTACAGGAAGGATGTGTATTGTAATGCCTGGGTATATATAACACTGTCATGAATCTCGAAATTGATTTTCCTTTCTTCTGAGGCGATGGTAACTCGAATAAAACAAAATGAAAAAGAAGAAAACACCCCTAGTCTAAAGCTGGCCTAAGATGCGGAAGCAGCACTACTTGGCAACCATGTTGCAAGCTTAATAATATTAGGACAATGTCATTTGAAGGGAGAAATATTTTCCTTTCACTTGCTGACTCTCTGAAATGTCTATAAGGGTATAAAAGATGTTTGTAATAACGGAGCCGATGCCTCTGAATTGGTCAGAGAAAATGCTCCACCACACGTAGTTTAGGAAATTATACCTATATTTTCCTCAAATGTTTCAAATAAAAAAATCCAGTTGAATGCTGTGGTTTGCTCGGTAATTTTTCAGTATAAGTTTGTTTTTTTTTTTTCCCCTGATTCTTTGGCTATATACAGCCTATGGGTTTTTGAAAGAAATAATATTTCCAGAGGAATCCAAACAAAGTGAGAGGAAATCCTTTCTCCATAAGCAAGGGAAAAGGAGTGCTTTCTATAAACACTGATTATTTTTTCCATCAACAAATATGTCTGTGTTAGATGGATATAGAACACCTTATCCTGGGACTGCGTAGTCGGTTTTTGTTCCCTTGCCTAAGCTGAGAAGTTTAGTATGTCTGTTTTTTCATGACATCAGCAACTTGAACAAATCAAAAATTTTGGAGACAATTTTAATATAAGTAACGAGGCTTGGGGAGTACCAGATCTATTACATTCAGGACAGGCTTTCCCCAAGTAGATATCTAAGTAGCTCAAAAAATAGCAATGAAAATGTTTAAGCTACACAGGGATGTTTCGTGAATACGGATTGCAAATGCCTAACAAGTTTATAACATCCCTGGGGCAATGCTTCATTTTCTAATATGTTCAAGTAACTTTTGGAAGTCTTTTTAAGGACGGTCATGGATTGTTTGCATATGTAGAGGATTCTAAGTTTCTAAGTCTAGTAAAATGAGTTCCAGGCTTCCTTGAGGAGGTCATTCCTTTTCAAAGGGCACAGCAGTGAAAGCTGCATATGTGTTAGCCCCTTTGAAGAGTAAATTCGGAACAACTTAACGCAAATCATAGTATAGACCCGGAAACCAATTATTGAAAATACATAAACATAAAACAACAGTGCTTCCTTGTAAGCAGCAAATCTTCATTAAGTCTTTTGGCATTGGTTACGTTCACATGATTCATTTTGAACTCTTTTTAATAATGTGAATTTAATGCATAATTTCTGTGTAATGACATTTTTTAATTACCACATAATCATGGGTGAAAAAAAGTATCTACCATTTGGTCCATTTTATGAGGTTAAGCAAATAAATCTATAAAATAATTTATTCTGCCAGTTGCTTGGAAACCTTATTGTTGATATGACAACCCTAACATAATAAATCGAATCACCACTTTCTTTCATTTGCATGTAGAAGTCATATGTTTTCAGAAGAAAAGTACTCTTTCTTTTTGCTATGCTACAGTGACATCTACAGAAAGGAGTAAAGAAATATTGAAAGGAAAGAGCTTTATTGTTTTCCTTTATTTTTTAATATTCTAACATAAAGTGAATTATGTCTCCAGGCTTTAAGAAATAAGTTTGAAATAAGTTTGATCTTTCCAACACAAAATCTTTTTTATAAGTACCCTAAAAACCTCAGAAGGCCAAATTTATAGAATCTTACATCTTATGCTTCCTGAAAAACCTAGCTAATAGCAATTTTCTGAGCAAACTTATACATATTTATTGCAAATAGAAGTAATTTTGTCCTTCATGAGGATCAGTGATTACTTGAATTTTTAGAAGGTAAGCATTTGTAGTCGGGTAAAAAACTACAGTTGTTTTTGTTATTATTTTCCTGTCCACTTTAAAATAATTTGAACTTGAGTTCCTGTTGTGGCTCAGCATGTCAGAACCCAACATAATCTCCATGAAGATGCAGGTTCGATCCCTGGCCTTGCTCAATGGGTTAAGGATCCAGCATTTCCACAAGCTGTGGTATAGGTGGCAGATACTGCTCAAATTTGGTGTTGCTGTGGCTGTGGCATAGCAGCTGCAGCTCTGATTTAACCCCTAGCCCAGGTACTACGTATGCCACAGGTGCAGCCCCAAAAGAAAAATACATTAATTAATTAATTAATTAATTAATTACAAGAAAAATTTGAACAATTAAGCAATTGTGCCTAAAGATGGGGAGAGTGCAGGGACAGTATGAGCACAGATCTTCACATCAAATAAATTATAAATGAGACCTTCTTTTATTTCTAACTCAGTAAATATCTCTGTTCTTTAGCTACAAAGATTGATCTCAGTTGAAAAAGATCTTAATTCCCATGTTCTAGAGTCCATAAGTTATTCCACCTGCACCTCAATAAAAAAAGAACAAGAATGGAAATAATCCATCTTTTTGGTCAGGGTCACTACCACAACAAACATGTTCCAGAGGAAAATGTCACTTTGAGTGGAACTTATTGAAACAGCTCCCTTTCCTACAGGGCTTCCACGTGTCCCAAAATGACAGATCTCAGCATAACGGAGGTAGTAAAGCTATGCAGAGCAGTACAGCAAAATCTTTTCTATTACTGGAAAGGAATCTTTCAAAGATACTGTGTCATAAGTGCTTCCTCATTGACTATATTTCCCTAACAAAACAGATCAAGGGGAAACGGGATTATGATATTGTCCCTGTCCTCACCATCATCACCGTCATTTTTATCATCGTGTTGTTTTGTATGGGAGAGATTGTAACTGCATGCTCTGGTAGTGATTTGTGGCATAGTTGAGAGGCTGGCAAGTGTGGGGGGAACATTTGAGAAAGAAAATAATTTCAATTCAAGAAAAAAAAATATTTCAGCTGACACTTATGAAACACCTGCTATGCAGCATGCTCTGTATTCACTGGCCAAGGTACAAAGGAAAATATAAATGAGATATTCAAAAACATGGAAATTATTCCTTGGATTGGTGATGTACAGATTTGTCTCAAAGCTAGCCAGACATAGATAAATAGACATAGACAGATTAGATTGATAATAGATGGTAGATGATAGATAGATAAAACAGACATCACTCCACAAAAAAAGCATTACTTTTAGATTTTGGATTTTGTGTTTAGCTTTGCAGGAACAAATTTAATTCTTACAAATAGGAAGAATTTCCCACTGTTTCATTATTTTTGATGCACAAAATCAGCGTTTATTAGGGAGGATATTGCTTTCACCAAAAGCAAAACCATTGCTTTTCTGCGCCTGGCATCACACATTTCAAAAGTCATGATTCAATATGTCAGAGGCTCTTTCTTTTGAAGAAAATCCCTTAATCCTGCCTTCATCTAAGCAGCACTGTGCTCATTTCAGTAAACCCCTCTGGAGCATTCTGCACAATATAGAAAGAAGTTCCTGTTCACAAGGCTGCCCCACTCACATGTGGTATTGGTCACTGCAAAGATCTCAGTGCAATCCCAAAGAAAATGTTAATGGAAATATTAAATTAAGCACCCATGACAGAACGCTGATATACTTTGACACTGGGGATGGATTAAAGAGGGGCTTGTTATATCACAGTGTGCATCTCACTATTTAACGTTTATTAAAGGAATGTTAACTTCACAGAAGTGACTAAGACTCTGAATCTGCAAAAACCGGTCAACTTCACTACTGACTATAAAATTTTAAACCCGTTTGCTATGACTTTGTATCACTTCTTTTTCAAAGATCACTAGAGAATAAATCCAACCTGAGATTCTTTGTTGGGTTTATTCTTGTGAGATAAGGAAGGCCTGGTAAATCATGCAGGAATTAGGAATTATCTGTGTGACTCAGCCTTTCCTTTTCAATGGCTCTCACACGTAACTCAGAAAATGGGCTGTAGGACATGACTGGGATTCTCAGAGCCTGGGTTTGGCACAAATGTAGGGCACGTCAAAGCTGGGAAATCTAACCGATCTAATCCAAGGAAACAAAATTAAAATTTTTAATTTTCAGATTTTCCAAAACCTGCTCATGTCTGCCTTACCCCCTTGGCTCCATTTAGACCCCTTATTTGCTCATTTCTGTCTCAACACACCCTGGCTTGGCACCTTGACTCAACATGAATACTGACATTTGAGCCTCCTATTTCATTTCTAGTGTATGACTGGCCCTGCATCCTTGCCTCATACTTAGATTTGGCTTCCTGAGAGCTGGGAGGGGGGTGGTCTTTGGGGCTCCCTTCTCTGAACTGCCTCCTCTTATAGTTCTCTGGTTTCAGACTTGCTTTCTGGGCTCTGACCCAACCCTGGCTCAGGCCACCATGGTCAGGCTCTGACAAGCAGTCTTCTTTCCACTGGGAGGTCCAAAGTCAGCAGTGCAAACTAACATTGGGGAATCTGAGTTGTTCTCCCACCTCTACACCATACGTTGTTATTTTATCTGGCAAAATCAGTGAATCCCTCTGAATAACAGACCTCCCATTGTGATCCAAAAAGTCCATTTTACTAATATTTCATAGATATTCTAAACATAAGAGCTTTAAAAGCAAAAGCAAGTTACCAACTGTACACATTGTATGGAAAGCCACTGCTGAGCTTCTAGAGAGTTCCTACTTGGATTTTTGGAATGGTTATGGATTCTAGCTTTAGTCATTCCTCAGTTTGAGTATTGAAATATATAAGTACTATGTGATAGCATGCAGTTATACAAAACACTAGCATATGAAGGTATTCAGATACTATTACTAGGCTGGATTCTGAAATTCATTCATACAATTTTCCAGCAAATACATATTCCAGGCCATTTATCCACCAGGCCTCGTGGGCTAGGCATCCTTGGATTACAAGGTGAGGATGACAGACAGGGGCCCTGCCTTAATGGGGCTTTCTGTCTTGCACAGAGGAGTGGAAAATAAACTGTGATAAAATGATCATTGGGTGTATACTTAAAGTTAAGGTAATTACTATGAAGGAAAATTATAAGGTACGATAAGCTGAGAGTGAGGGGAGCTGATTTTGTCTGAGGTCATTTGAAAAGCTTTGCTAGGGAAAGTGACATTTTTGTTGTGATTTGAAAGGTAAGTAGGATTTAATTAGGTAGAGAGAATGATTGTTAGTAGAAGAGAGATTTTCCTGGCAGGGGAGATCAGCATGTAGAAAGGCATTAGAGAAGCTATATGCCTTTGAGGAATTTAAAGAAAACCAGGGTGGCTGGAACACCTACGGGGAAGAGACTGTCTCATAAGGGATACAGAGTCCAGTCACTGTGGCTATAAAAAACCTGCGATCAAAGATGCACAGGTTGTATACAACTGGTGACTGTCTGTATATAGCTACTAAATCTTTGTATAGCTCTCCTATTCTAATACTTAGCTGGACCCCGGTTAAATTGCAGCATCTAATTTAATTCGTGGGTGAGCAAAATAATTCTCCCTTATTCATTTTGTTAATTTTCAAAATCACCTTGAACTGCCTGAAGGGTGCTCCCCTGTGTTTACCACTCGATCCTAAGCTGCAAGTCCTCTAGTTGTCGGTATCCAGCTCCATTCAGTTTTTCTCCCAACGAGTCCCTTGATATACTGTCAAGACTTGCAGCATTTTAGTCATTGCCATGAACTTGGTAATTCTGCAGACAGGTGAAATGATACTTATATTAACTAATGATAATTCTAATGGCTATTTGTGTCAAGAAATAAAGTAGGTACTTTATCCTATGGACTTTCCATAGCCAGCACTGGAACCCAGGTTTTCTGATGATAGTTGATACAATGGTTTTACTAACATACCATGCTCCTCTCATCAACATTAATCATTACTGTGAGATACACACTTAGAATTTCATAGAGCAGAAACATGTGTGAGACCCAGGGATCAGTTTAGGAGCCACTTGTGTGCAGGTCAGGTCTAAGGTAGAGAGCCACATGGACAGGCTTATGGATGAGGAGGAATTCTTGGGACAGGGCAGCTGTCTATTGTGTTCTATGGTTAGGACCACTGAAGAGAGAAATTCTAGGAAAAGAAAGGAACTGCATCCTCTGAAAATAAAATGGAATTTCATTATGACTGTCAGGATCCTGGGAACCTCCTCAAGAAATAGACTCCTTTTTAAAAGGCAGGAAAACAATCAGTATTCAGGAGTTATAATTATTCAGTAAATTTAAGCATCCGTGTGTGCCTCAGACTAGATTAGCCACAAGGGTTTAGGAGCACACAAGCCAAGGTAAACAATTCTTCCAAATTACTTTTCTCTCTCCAAGGAGATCAGGACTCTGGATACCACAGGTGAGTTTTTTGCTTTGTAACGTTAAGCAAGGGATAGGAAGGAAATGTGTCATCTGGTCTCTGAAACAAAGAGACACCATGTTCCATCTGACCTAAGAGTAGAGAGGTATACATATATATTGAAGCAACAAGCTACAACTTCCATTGAGGGAAGGTTTTTTTATGTGTCTTGCATGTTGATGTCTGAATTGTCATGTGTATTTTAGATATAATCAGTAATACAATTCCCACAAGACAGAATACTAAACATGAAGAATTTTCTGTTTCCACTGTATGACACAGTCTAGAAAGAAGATGAAAATGGGCTGCAATCTTGTCACTACACCTACATAAAGCATTTGAAGGGAGAAAGGGTTTTTTTTTTTTCTAAAGCAGTGCTCTAACCTTGACTGTAGATTTTAGCTGATAAGCAAAAAAATTTAGCTTCCTCTTTTGTGCTAGCTAAACTGGAAAATATAATTATTCTTCAAAATCTTCTTCCAAAATAATGTTTATTGAATCACCTGTATAATTACTGTTCTATAACCCCATTTGCCCTTTAATCAAGCATATATATCACATATCGTTATATTCATTTATTCATTTTCCAACTATTATTCTTGAGTAACATTGAGTAAGCCATAAAGACTCAGTCCTCATAGAGCTTATTTAGAACCTAGAGGAGGCTTGGAGATATTACTTAAGTAATCATGCAAATCAGTTTAAATTTGCATCTAGGAGAAGTATTTCCAAATATTAAAATGAGAGATTTTGACAAAAGACATGGACCTTATTCTGGAGGCCAGACGAAGACTTCACCTTGCATTGTAAAAGAGCAGAGAA
Source organism: Catagonus wagneri (assembly GCA_004024745.2). Lineage (NCBI taxonomy): Eukaryota > Metazoa > Chordata > Mammalia > Artiodactyla > Tayassuidae > Catagonus > Catagonus wagneri. The sequence goes on from PVHT021183693.1 coordinate 23,766,207, forward strand.
TGAAGCATTTTCAATGGAGGGGAGAAGAGGAGAGGAAATTATGGAAGATGGATGAAGTCAGTGTGTTTGGAAAGGAGAAAGGAAGCAGCAGAGACCATTTAGTCATAGATGACAATGCAGATGAAGGTAGAAGGACACAAGACTGGGCTTCAGAGGATATGGTAAAGGGGTTCAATTTACCCTGGAAAGTATGGGAAACAACATGCCAGATTTGCATTTTCAAAATTTAACATGTCTGCATGTAGAGTACAAGTTGGATTTGGGACAGAGTAGATGCACAGAGAACTGTGGCTTGAACAAGATTGGTTTTCCTGGTGAAAAGAGAATAGAAACCATAAAGAATTGTGTTTAGTGATTTAGAGATATCTATAGCATGTTATTCTAAACTAGTATATTATGATCTCTCAGGAACCCTGGAAATATTTTTGAGCCATCACCAGCTTCCCTTTTCCATACCTGCTTATGATGGAATTCTTAGCCCTAAGAGGCGGCTGCCATGAGGACTAGATTCTCCCCTGTGTTTTTCTCCAAAGAACCTCTGGTTGGTATCATGTAACTCAACTGTAGGTGGTATTACTATTTTTTTCCAATCTGGGATCTCACTGTCAGCACTGCCTCTAGAGCTGGCACTCATGTGGTTTGAATTTCCATTGTGTTCAATGATTTTTCCCTAGTTCTATTTACTACATGTTCCAGTGTTTCCACTGGATGTAGATATGAGAGAGGTTAAGAGCAGCTAGATCTTAATAGCCCTTCTTGATGACAGACTTTGCTCTGTTGGAATTGTACAGATCACAACCTATGTGATCTATAGGTGCAAAATTCTCTTAAAGTTCTATTGTTGAAAATAATAGGTTTCCTTTTTTCACTGAGTTTGATTTGCTTTTTTTCCTTCTTAGGAAATACATTTCTTAATGATTTATAGTACAGAATTCATTCTAGGTACTTTAATTGTTTTTTTTTTTTCTGTGTGTTAACAAGTGCTAAATACCTCTACAAAGGTAGTTTCTAGTCTTGCAGATTTACCCCTCCACCCATAAGCAAATGTTAACCTTTGTCTCACTAAGGAGCTCCACAAAAGCAAAGTCACTTCATTTCTAAGTTACAATTGCCATTAGGTTCAAATTATTGTCATATAGAATTTATACTCTCCCTCTCATAGATATATAAAGGTTGATTTTTTTCTTTTCTTTTTCGTACATTTTAATTACAGTTTTAAAATGAATTGTAAGAGGACCTTAGCACTGTGCGCAATAAGAGAATGTGTCAGTATTTCAGAGTTCTACATTTTATCTGTAAAATGTGACATTTTATCACACACAAGTAAAATGTTGTTTTGCAAAATATATGTGTGTGTGTGTGTGTGTGTGTGTGTGTATGAAAGTGACTTTTTTAACATGGGACAGGACTAAGTCTTGCCAAGGTATATCCAAAGCCTACTCTTTTCAACATTGTTTTGTGATTCATTTACTCAGGAAATCACAGCTCAGATGTAGCATCTGGTTTTCAGTGAGTTCTGGCCTTTCCCCCATTTTTTCCATCTGGATTGACTGAGGTACAAGTCAATCAAGTGTGGAACTAAAGGTCTCACAGCAAGATAGGGTCCAGTCCAGCAATAAAGTCCAAGAATTCTCCTCACAAGCAGTGTACCATGAGCCTTCTTTATATATAGATATTGTCTTACTAATTCTATTTTTAAGCATAGATTACTGCAGCCCTGCCACTATTAAAATTGCACTTCTGACTAAAGATTGCAGTCATAATAGCCATTATTTTAGAGCATCTGTCATACCACACGTCCAAGTTAGCAGTTTTAATATTCAGCAGCATGGCTTTCTTTGGTAAGCATATATCCTGTTTGGAAGACTGCAAAATGTAATCTACTACTAAAAAAATGACCAGGAAACGTACTCTTCGAAAGAAGAAAGTATAGGATTTTGTGGAAGAGGGTCAGATCTTTCACTACCCAACTCAGGGATCTGAGCAGGATCTTTAACTCCTTGAGGCTTGTTCAACATTTCTAAAATAGGTGAAGGTACCACTACGTAACTCAAAGTAGTGCTATGAGGGAATAAAATTTAAATGTCAGTTTGCTAATAGCCACAGAAATATTTTAAATATCTTATGTAGGTAATGGCAGCCATTATGTTGAATTAAGTTTATAACGTTGCTGAAAACAGAGATGAGATATCATTGACTAGTGATTGTATCAAGTTCCTACTTAAATGGTTACATATGGAGTAAGATTGGGCCCAGGATATGTTCATTAAAAATCAAATGTGTGGCGGGCTTTCCTGCTCTCTGTGGCAGAGAAAACATTGTGTAACAGACAGTCTGTGGACTCTCCTATATTCCCTAGCTTTCTTGTAGCCAGGTAGTTCTTTGTGACTAGTCTGGAAATGAGCTTTCAGTAGACATGAACTACTTTTTCCAAGTAAAAAGATTTAAAGTCCTAGAAATCGATGTTCCAATAATCTCTTCCCTTACTGTATTAGTTTTCTATTGCTATATAAAATCACCCCCAAATGTAGTTGGCATTAAACAACATATATTTCTTTATCTCCCAGTCTCTGTGGGTCCAGAACCCCCCTGAAGCTGGGTCTGTGGTTTCAGGGCTGTTCACAAGACCGCAGTGAGGGTGTCAGCTGGGGCTGGGATCACCAGTTGAAAGCTCCTCTCATGACGGATCCCACTTATGTGGTTGTTGGCAAGAAATCCTGAGAGCTGTTGAAAGGAAGCTTCAGCCCCCTGCTCACCATTGGCTAGGGGCCACCCTCAGTTCCTTTCCATGAGGTTTTCTCAATAGGGCCACTGGCTTCATCAAAGCCAGCAAAAAAGGGAGTCTATTGATAAGACAAACACCATAACTTTTGGTAATACAATAATCAAAGTGGCATGCTCTCCTTTCCACACTGGTAGTGTAGTGGTTAGAGGGATTTTCATCAAGGGGAGGAGATTATACAAGACTGTGAATATCAGAAAATGGATATTCTCGTAGGCCATCCTAGAACTTATCTGTCACACCTACCAAAAAGTTTATCTACAAGGCAAAGTACCCACAGCCAGCTTTATTCTGCAGTGACTTTATGGAGCAGAGCCTCACCTGTGCTGGATATGTACCACTGAGGCTGCAGGGCAGTTTAATATTGTGACTAATATAACATGGATTTAATTTGATGCCTAGAATAGTAATCTATAAAATAAACTGGGTAAGACATGTCCCAAATACAGCTAAGAGAATAGTCTCATAGAGATTAGGTAAATTTTTTTTCAAGGCAATAAAACAAGTTATATCTAAATCTTATGCACATTCAGGACATTTGACCTCAAAACTTGTGTTATTTTCTCTTCTACTTTGCTGTAATGATGTGTCAGTGAGAACTCCCGCCACTCCTCTCTTGTCTCTGCTTACCTGAAGAATCAAGTGCAATCTCATAGAATGACATAGCTTATTTTGTATTTCTTTCTTTTTTTGTTTTTAAAGGCCACATCTGCAGCATATGGAAGTTCTCAGGCTAGGGGTCAAATCGGAGCTTCAGCTGCTGGCCTACACCACAGCCACAGCAATGCCAGATCTGACCCATATCTGAGACCTACACCACAGCTCACGGCAATGATGGATCCTTAACCCACTGAGCGGGGCCAGGTATTGAATCCACAACCTCGTGGATACCAGTCAGGTTTGTTACCCTGAGCCACAACAGGAACTCCTAATTTTCTATTTCTATTTCCAGCTTGAGATACCCTTTGCACAATTCCCAAATCCTTAGCTCATATGCCTATTTTAGTACTTACTACTCTGAAAGTGGAATTTTGTTTATATCCGCAGCTCTTCTAGACAGTAAGCCTGATATGAGCAGAAGGCCTAACTTATTCTTTGTATTTCCATAGCAAAACATGTGATGAATATGGAAAGCACCTTATTATCTAATCAATAAAATTGGGGGAATACCATAAATTAGATAATTTGCAAACTTTAAGTCAAATTCAAACAGAGTACGGCTTTTACTGAATTTAAATATAGCTACACAGGAGTTCCCATTGTGGCGCAGCAGAAACGAATCTGATTAGGAACCATGAGGTTGTGGGTTTGATCCCTGGCCTTGCTCAGTGGGTTAAGGATCCGGCGTTGCTGTGAGCTGTGGTGCAGTTCACAGATGCAGCTCAGATCCAGCATGGCTGTGGCTGTGGCTGTGGCGTAGGCTGGCGGCTACAGCTCGGATTAGACCCCTAGCCTAGGAACCTCCATATACCATGGGTGCACCCATAAAAGGACAAAAAGACAAAAAGAAAAAAAAAACACATAAATATAGCTACACAGATTGGTGGGTCAATCAACGTAGAAAATAAAAGACAGGTAAGAAACTAATAAAGCTCAAGATGACTTTTGTTACTGAGATACTCCAAAGGAAACGCCTAACATTTTGTGGATTTCGCATCGTTAAACACTCCATATTTCTTTCTTCTCAGATTAATCTCCCAATAAAATTCCGTTGCTCCTGTAGGATTTTTGAATCCTTATTCCCTGATGACGAAAGTGATGATGACGGTGATACCTCACCAGCTACCACTTGCCAGGCATTATTTTAGGTCTGTAAAACATGCTTTCCACTTTATGTCTACAGCTTAGCAAAAGGAAGAAAACTGCTCAAGGTCAGACTGCTAAGAAGTGGCTGGGCAGAACCTGATCTCAGTGTGTTTAACACCAAAACCAATGATTTTAACCCTATTCTCTACTGTCATTGCTGCCATATACAGACTCAAACACCAGCTCAGCCCCTGTGCACCCTTTCCTTCTGACCTGGCACCTTCACTGAATTGGCAATTTTACCTAACATAACTGCATTTTCCAAATGTAAACCACATATTCTAAAACAATGTGATGGAATATCTGAAATTATGACCCTTCAGAATAATCCAAGGCAAGAGTTTTCATGCTTGACCTTTCTCTCACAGAGCCTTTGACCTAGGTGAGCCCTTAGGTTAAAGGGTAAAAAGACAAATGGTTTCCAGCTTTTCTTCTAGGTCTTATTGTAGCCTCTTAACTCCCTCAGAGTATCAAACCCAACTCTAAAAGAAAATGCAGTCCTACATCTCCAAGTGAGCATCCCACAAATTACTGCTCTCAACCAAGTGCACAAAGGGCCCCAAAAAATAATTCTCAAAAAAATTTTAAAAGTGTTGATTCTCTCTAGCAGCTAACTTTTGAATGTCAGCGCTTCGGGTGAGCAGCGCACACTAGACTAAGCACCACGAGCTTCTTCCTCCCTTTCAAAGGGATCTATTGTCTTTACACTTCTTTAAATCCACATACGGAAATGGCAGAATGAGATGGCCTAATTTTCTTGATAGTCCCAGACACTTACAACTGTATCTGCATTATTCAGATAGATTCTTTTTTTCTCTTTCGTCGTGTTTGGAAGACAGAGCATTAGATTCTAAACCTTATTTCTCCGAAATGTTATCAGGCTGGAAGGGATGTTAAACAGTCAGATGTTTGAGCCATGTTCATAGATACAAAAGTGTTTCCTGCCTAAACACATGTTTATACCCACACATCCCCACTGTGGCCAGGCACAGAGAGCTGGATGAGTGACACCGGCGTTCTGAAGCACTGACTCTGCTTGTTAACCACTCTCAGCAAGAAGGTAAAATGGCTTTGTAGGACTAATCTAGTGTGTTAGTCTGTTTTCAGGCAGAATCAGAGCTTTAAGAATGGTATATGGCCACCAATTGACAGGTAAGAATCTATCTTGCTCTTGAAACTTCCAACCAAGGAGATTCCTTTTTGTCCTTCAATATCCTTTAAGCAAAAAGTGCACTATTTACATAACTGGCTGAAATGAGGGCCCGTGATTTCCTCTTCAGTTATTAGCAAAGATGTAATATTGTGCACTCTTTCATAAATGATGATGTGAAAATGTAATAATGGTAAGAAGCAATAATAATAGCCAACATTTAATGAACACTTATTATTTGCAGGCATCATGCAAAGAACTTTACACGTATTTTCTCATTTAATCTCCATAATGTAAAAAGGAAATGTTACCAGAAGAATCTAGAATGAGAGAAGTAAGATAACTTTCCCAGGAGTTCCCTTCGTGGCTCAGTGGTTAACGAATCCGACGAGGAACCATGAGGTTGCGGGTTTGATCCTTGGCCTTGCTCAGTGGGTTAAGGATCTGGCGTTGCCGTGAGCTGTGGTGTAGGTTGCAGACGCGGCTCGGATCCCGCGTTGCTGTGACTGTGGCGAAGGCCGGCAGCTACAGCTCCTGTTAGACCCCTAGCCTGGGAACCTCCATATGCTGCGGGTGCGGCTCTAGATAAAAAGGCAAAAAGACCCCCCCCCAAAAAAGATAACTTACCCAAGGTCAAAAACAGTTTTTATGTGGAATTATGATTTAATCACTGGCTTTCTGATTTCCAGTCCCATGTTGCTCTGCTATATTTTCTTTAGAGTAAAATATACATTCCAGTTTTATGGCACTTCTAAGAACATTAGAGTCAGACGCATTTTCTGAACTCAGAAGAGGTCAGATTTTAGAAGGAGAGCACAGTGGTCCTTCTAATTGCTCTCCTCGTTTTCACCATGGCAAATCTAGAGCTATGGTCAACTCAGCAGCCAAAATGACCCGTTGAAATATAACTCTGATCATGTCACTCCTCTGGCTCAAATCCCTCCAGTGTAGACTTGTGGTTGCCAAGGGAGATGGGGGATGGAGTAGGATGGACTGGGAGTTTGGGGTTGGTAGGTGCAAACTATTATATTTAGAATGGATAAGCAATGACGTCCTGCTATGTGGCACAGGACAGACTTGGGACAGACCATGATAGAAAAGAATATATATGTATAACTGATTCACTTTGCTGTACAGCAGATAGGCACAGGTTGTAAATCAACTCTACTATTTAAAAAGAATAAAAGCTGAAACCCTTAAAATGTTCTATGAAGATCTGCCTTGAGCCTTCTACTCCTCTCTCTCTGATCTCATCTCCTCCCCATCCCTTCTTCCTGCCATTGAGCTATACTCACCCACCACCCACTAGCCCCTGAACACCCTCTCCCTCCTCAGGGACCCTGGATTTGCTGTTCCCTCAGGTCAAAATGCTCTCAGCTTGGGATCACATGGCTTGATCTTTCAACTCCTTGAGGTTTTTTAAGTTTCTAAATGGGACCATTTCTGACCATCTGTTGACAATCACACATCACCTGTGACTTTTCTTAGCATTCACAGTACCCCTTCCATAGCTCTTACCATCATCTGATGGATTATATTTCACATACAATCTACTTCTCTCCATAAGAGCTAGGATCACTGGGAGAAGGGCCTATTTTGGGTAAGTTTTGTTCACCGTTGAATCCCCAGTGCTTAGAACGGTGCATGACTCACAGTAAGCACTAAAGGATATCTGTTAAATAGATAGAAAAGAATAATCGACTAAATGGTGTTCATTAGATTAATGAATATTAAAATACCATTCTTGACAATGTTCTATTAGTAAATATGAAAATATCATCTACAAACTGAAAATATCATCTACAAACCTATGTAAAAAATAAAGACAGACTATCCTCAAGGTAATTTTAAATAAAAAAGGATAGAAAGGTCTCTCAAGACCACATTTAAAAAGTTTTAAATGGTCAAATTGAGAGTTCACAGAAGAGCAAAGATGTAAGATAACCCACCCAGATACCTTGAATAGGAAGGGCTACAAATAGAGCAGCTAATAAAGTTACCAACACACTATGTCATGTTCGGGAAAAATCGAGATTACAGTGTCATGATTTCATTGTTCCTGTCAATTGAGAAGTGTAGGAAATGAAGAAAAATGTAACCAGGGATTCTAGTGAGCAGACTGACAGGAAGACAAGGGAATTACAGCTCCACAGTAATGACTCACATACTTGAATTCAGGCATGCTCTTTATCAGTTCCACATGAAAAACGATAGAGGAAGATAAGAGGGAAAAACAGCCGCACAAGACCTTGCTGAGCTTTTAATAGAAACATCAGAGAGATCAGAAGTCAGAGAGAGGAGTGATCCTTAAATAATTTTGAGACAATCGTGAATTCCTCACACTGCCAGCTGTGGAAAAGAAGGCAAACCAAAAAAGTGAGCTGGGGCTGGGAAAACATTTCTGAAGCCGCATAAGGCCCCCAGACACTCAAGCAAGTGACTTGCTTTTTAACCACCTTTCATTGGCACCCAAACCAGCCAAACTTTGTGAACTCAGCTTTCTCACCAGATGGAGTGTTCTTTAGTTCCTCTCTACTACTGTCTTCTCCAAGTATAATTGAAAGAGGCCAAAAAAAAGAAGAAGGAAAGAAGGCAAGAAGGAAAGAAAGAAAGAAAGAAAGAAAAAAAGAAAGAGAGAGAGAGAGAGAAAGAAAGAAAGAAAGAAAGAAAGAAAGAAAGAAAGAAAGAAAGAAAGAAAGAAAGAAAGAAAGAAAGAAAGAAAGGAAGGAAGAAAGAGAGTTCCAAGAGCTCAGCAGAAGGAAACGTTTTTATTTTGGCAGTTATGTTCAGCTCCTTGGCAGGCAGCACTATTAGTTAATATTGTTAGCACTCTGGAATTGTCTATGACTTTTGTCATGTGTTTAAGCTGATTAGCCCCCTGGGTGACTTTGGCTTCCAAGGCAGCATTTCCTTTGACAGCTTGCTGAGGGTACAGATGTCTGGACAACAGATAAAGTTCTTAACCCTTATTTCTCATTTGGTTTCTGCTCAACTATTTTAATGACGCCTGCAGACTTATAAACAGAAGGCAATGGTTTGTAATGTTTTAAGATGCTCACTTGCAGACTAACCACTATTGGCTAAGGCAAATTTGCATCCGTAGATGCATGCTAAAATGTGACTCTTCTTTCAACCTCTAATTCCTTTCACAGGCTTAAACTCTGTAGATTTGACTTCCGTGATCTCAAATTGGCTCCAGCCTTTTCATTTCCATTATTGCTACCCTTCTCCAACCCTGTTCCCTCTGCCTGAAAACAGATCTAGCCTTCTACCTCATCCTCCGTGATATGAGCTCATCTTCCGCTTTGTATTTTATTGTTTCCATTCATATGATCAGCGCTTCATCCACACTGGAATACTTTTTACTTCCTGGTTATACCCACTGTATTCGAGGGTCTGTGCTTTTGTTCATGATTGACCCACCTAATATATTTTTACATAATTCATTATTCAAAAATCAATGTTTTAGCCACAGCTAGCCATTGTGATATATATATATCTTCATAATTTTGCCAAATTTAACATATCGAGTCCTAGTTCTGTTTTTCAAGCTCATTTAATTATTCATATATATATGTATATATATATATATATATATATATATATATTCTTCATTGAATTAACCTTACACACTGCTAACAAAATTCATTTTCTTAAAGGACCAATTTTGACTGGCTATAAAATAAAATTCCAACCCACATTCATATAAGCTGTAATTGCTAAAATAAATCCAATATTTCATATTATGTGTGTTTTCCTGACCAAACTATGACTGATACAAGATCCAAAATTTATGAGCACAAATTGTTTGACTCAATTATTTTTTACTTTATCTATTACCAAAAAAAAAAAAAAATCCGTCCAGGAACATAAAAAAAATGGTTAGCATTGTTCAATGTTTCATTGTGATAGAAAAAGTTAGAAAACATCAAAATAGTTATTAATAATGAAGTTTTTAATTGTATTTTGAAACATTCTTATGTCATGGAATACTAACAATAATTAAAAATGTGCCTAGATTTGTAAGTGGTGGTCATCAATATGGAAAAATTATCACAATATGGAAAAATTATCAATATACAGTAACAGTAAAAAATAGCAAATTTTCAAAAGATGCATGCAATGAAATTTAATACTTAATAAAACCAAATGCACTGAAAAATGTCGAAAGAATTTGCCATAAATTCTCACATCTTGAGAAGGATGCATGTCTGAGTAAGGGGAATAAAAGGACACTTTCCTTTGTATTCAGTTCACCTTTGTTTGAATTATTTGTTTGAATTATTTCAGGGAGAATTACTTAAGTGTTGTGCATTTGTTTTAAATAATATATAAGATGGCAAATGTCTCACAGTGGATTGCAAAGTGGAGACCCTCTGTGTTACTGTTTGTTTGTTTATTTGTTACTGAACAGCCACATCAGAGCAAACAGCTTATTGGAATTAACTAGAATGCTAATTTAATTTTATAATGCACTGGCAAAAACAGAAAGATCCTTTCAAGCAGAACTGGTCATGCTGTCTAGTGTATAATCTTCAATTTGGGGTACCACATTTCATGATGAAAATTAATAACCAGTGTGACTCTGAGGTAGAATAATCAGTGTGATGGTTAATTTTGTATGTCAGCTTGATAGAGCTAAGGAATACACAGAGAGGTGGTAAGATATTTCTGGGTGTATCTGTGAGTTACTTAACATTTGAATCTTTAGACTAAGTAGAAAAGATCCTACTCATCGGTTGGGTTTCATCCAGTCCACTTAGGGTCTGAATAGAAAAAGAAAGGTTGAGGAAAGGCAAATTTGCTCTCTTCTTGAGCTGGAACATTCATCTTCTGCTCTCAGATATTAGCCTTCCTGGTTCTTAGGACATTGGACTTGGAATAGGAAATATACCATGGGCCCCTTTGAGTCTTAGGCCTGTAGATGTGGATTAGTGCTACAACACCAGCTTTCCTGGACCTTCAGCTTGCAGATGGCAGGTTATGAGACTTCTCAGCCTCTATAATCATGGTCACCGATCCCTCATAATCAATATCTTTCTATATATCTCTACGTATATATCTTACTGGTCTGTTTCTTTAGAGAACCCTGGCTAATACAATGAGGCTATAGAATCCATGTGACCTTAAAAACTTAAACACTGAGAATATTTACACTGAACAAGGGAAGGTTCTATCATTTAAGCTAGAAAACAGCAGACTACTTGCATAAAGAAACTTCCCATATAACAAGACAGTCCATGGTAGGCGCTTTCAGGATGTGTTACTTCAGCCAGATCTCTATGATTATTTTACATTTTCCACTGTAGTTGCAAAATGACCACAAGAATCATATGCTCTCACAGAAATATGGAAGGCCAGGAAGAAGAGGGGGAGGGGTCATTTTCCTACATTTACTGTAAGCATATTGCCAAGCACCTTTTCACATAGCAGCCACGCAGGAGAAAATGGCCAAGTGATAATACCACATGAACTGGAAACCTGTAGAATTTATTCCAACTCTATCTAGACTGTCCAAGTACTTCCACAAATCCACTTGTCCACACAGGAGAAGCAGCTATCCAGCACTATTACAGAAGTAGACCACAACTTTATTCTTAAAGAACCAAAATCTAAAACTTGAAAACAAGTTTTCTAGTTAGAAAAAGCAAAACCAAAAACCAAAAAAAAAGCAAAAAACAAACAAACAAACAAACAAAAACAACAACAACAAAAAACAGTCATATGCAGTCATGGGACAAAATACACCTTATTTATTAAGCCATCTAGAATAGTGTGATGTCACATTCAAGGTAAGGAAAAATAATTTTGCACAACTACAGATGTCCTTGGGAAATTAGAAAATTGCTAATGTCTTCCCATGTAAAATTTTTGATAGGCCAATTTAAATGCATGATTATTATGCCCTGAGATATAAAGAACATCCTCCTAGGATAATTTTTAATTATTATTTTAAAGTCTTATCTTTAAAATTCACTACCATACTCCCAGTTTCTGTTACTTCTCCATGTGTTCAGCCATTCATTTCTGTCACCATTATCTACTAAGCCTCCTCACTATGTGAAATTCATCATTATTTCCAATTCACATCCTTGAGAAGATGGATTTAGGAGCTAGATAGTGATTATACCATAGTAATTTATAAAGGTCTTCTTCGGATTTGTCCATTTTACATGCACTAATGACCAGCCCACTGAGTTTTGCATCATCCACTGTTACTAAACCTGCAGAGATGCTTCACAGGGTTTCAGCCTTAATAACAATGGAAAGGCAGATGGAGGGACCTGTTTATAAAACCTCAACATCTAATTTATTTTCTAAGAAATAAGTATAGGCCATTATATTGACTCACCCTTTTCCTTTATCAAACTCCCAAGACTACTGAGCAGTTTCTTCATTATTCATTATATAATTTGTTTTTTCATTAGAATATCTATATTTTGAAATTAACCAAAGAATGTGGAGGTTTTTTATAACTCCAGTATTAAATAAGTAAGTCTTTAGAGGATCAAGAGTGAAATTAAATATGTTAAACTAAACTTCCTATTGAAATATGTCACTTAAGGGATGTATTTCACAAATCTGCGTAATTTTTTCTTAAATACTGAAAGCCAACTCTTGAAAGAGCTAACAAGACAGACTCTTATCTGAGTGACTGAAATACACCATAGACACACACACACACACACACACACTCATACACCTCTGTCAAGCAAAGGAAATGCATTAATATTTTTCCTTAAATTGCCATCATCTATAACTCATCAGTCATTATCACAAGGTCTTATAAATGGCATAAATAATCTTGTTTACCAAAATTTTAAAGGCAATTCTAAATAAAGTGTAAATAGGTAAAATCTCAAAGTAGAATAATCCTTCAACTTTCCTTCAAGAGTGGTTATTCTCATTACTTACCACAAATAGGCCAAATTATTTACTTGTGGTGAATAATCAGGGTAACAATATTTTTTGATTCAGAATGCTTTTGCTTTATGGACTCTCTATTTAATTTTTTTGCTCTTTCATACTAAAGTCCAAAAGTGTAATAAATAGTATGATGCTTTATGTATGTATAAAAATACTTGAAATGTTATGGTTGCTTAGTAGTCACAAAAATCATCTAAATATGGTCAACATCATTAAAATTATAGAACCAAATATCTTTCAGGTGAAGAAAACTCTTTCAAAATGCACAGTAAAGTGATTTTGACTTTCAAAACAGACACGTTTCATTCAGCATATGAAATTTAAGTTGGTGATTTTTATCTAACACAGGAGAATATTAATTTGTATTCAAAATGAATTGCACTTGCACACAAGGTTGTGTATTGAAGTCTTGTACATCATAACTGTCTTTTAAATTGTCAGAAATGCACTTCTTGAGAAGTAATGTGCAACAATTACCTTTATATTAGCTTTTGATCAATTGTACAGCATGTTTTCCCCAAATTATCAGTCATAAAGAAAAGCCTTCAGCAAAAATGAAAACTAAAAGTAGTTTCACATTTACTCAGAATCTTAAAAAGATGCTCATTTATGTTTTTTATTCCCCTATATTCAGATGATTTTCTTGACCTCACTTCCTACATTATCTCCAAAGCAATATACTTGAACATTTCTTGATGTTTTAATTTTTGCAACACAAAGTGTTCAATACTGAACAAAGATGGGTAATTATATAAAAGACATATTTGCATTCATTTGCCAAAAGTCATTTCTGGAAGTGTTTTGTTGTTGCAAATGGTAGCCTATTTGAATACTATCTCTTTTTAATTAAAGAGCAGTTTGATTCCTGTGAGATTTTATAATACGCAGAATAAAATAAAAGTGTATCGCAAACCTTTCTTAGCCAAACTGTAGCAAATACCCAAAACTTTGAGAGATTAAAAATTGTGCCCAGGGGTGAAGGAATCAGTTTGTTGAGCACAAAACTTATAAAATTGGAGGAGGAGCTCTAAAAAATACAATATGACAAACACAAAATCAGGCCAAGGAAGGAGCTAGCAAAGAACCCTAGTGCTTAACATTTTTATTAGTTTCATGACAAACCCACTCTATTTATTAAAAGAATAGCTATATACTTATTTTTTCATTCTACTGAAGTATAGTCGATTTACAATGTTGTGATAATTTCTGCTTTACAAAAAGTAATTCAGTGATACTTGTACATACATCCATTCTTTTTCAAATTCTTTTCCCAAACAGACCATCACAGACTATTGAGTAGTTTCCTGTGCTATATAGGAGGTCCCCTTTAGCCAGTCATTCCATATACCACAGTGTGCACATGCCAGTCCCAAATCCTCAGTTCATCCTTCCACCTGCCACCTGTCCCCTTTGGTAACCATAAGTTTGTTTTCAAAGTCAACATGTCTGTTTCTATTCTGCAAGTAAGTTCATTTGTATCCTTTTTTTAGATTCCCCGTGTAAGTGATATCATATGTTGTCTTTGTCTTTAAATTAAGATCCCTGGATCTACATTAAATCTTCTATCACATTTCAACAGATTGAAAATTAAGGATTAAAACCAATTCCAATGTTGAGAATAAACCAAGTGCTGCCAGAGGTAAATATATTGAAGATAAATCTTTATTATGAACAGTAATTCGCTGAGCATTAAGGTAAAACCTGATCCTTAACAGAACCCTAAAGCATCACTGCTCCACTTTGGAATCGTTATGTGAGGGAAGACCAAACAGTGGCTTTGCTTCATCTGTTGCTGTTTGTTTTGCTTTGTTTTAAATCTAGCCAAAGAAATTAAAATCCACTGGCCCTTCCAAGGGTCAATAAATGTACGATCATGTAGTGAAATCAGGTTATACAAACATTGAAGAGAAAAAAAAAGACTTGTTCTGTAGCTAAACTCAAATTAAGTTAGTCAAATTAGTCAAATTATGACTCTGCTTCATACTGCTTGTTTTCTGAGGATATGATTTAATATTCTTTAGATTAAGTTTGCTCATCTGTCGAAGGTAGACCATAACCCTTACCTGAAAGCAGTGAAAATTAGAGCTAATAGTTGCAAAACCTTAACACGTAGGAGATGAAGTAAATAGTAGTTTCTCACTCTGTAATTGTCAGCAGTATTATCTCTAACCCTGTCTATAAGTAGTTTCACTTGCACCACATGTTTATGCATCCATAATCCTGCCAACCGAGAATATCACACATTTCATTTTTCCATGTATTATCTATGTATACTATAATTCTATAACCGTATTCAACACATACTCTGCTTTTGTGCATATTGGGAAACCAATCAATAATAAGAAGGAAAGGACTATTGATACACACAGTAACATTCTAAATTCACAAATACATTATGCTGAGTGAAATAACCCAGACTCAAAAAGCTATGTGTTCTGTAATCCCATCTACATAACATTCTTGAGGAAGCAAAACTATGGGAGAATAATATCCTAACCTTGGCATGGGAGTAGCGGTTGACTCTTAGAGGCATGGTGCGGGGAAGCGGGGGAGAGTAGAACTTTTTCTGTATTTTATTTCATTTCTTGATTGTGGTTCTGGTTACATGAATGTATCATTTTTTTAACTTTCAAAACTCTACATTATAAGAGTAGATTTTGTTATATGTAAACTTCAAGTAAAGAACATGAAAAAAAGAAAAGAAGCTACTTTAGTTTCCCCTGATTATTCAATACTGATTGTGAACTTAAAATGTGGTCCCATTATGTAGCCTATAAAAACATTAAAACTGAAATCAGTGCATTCTTTACAATAATCCACAATCCTTCCATCCCAGGATGTCACATTCTTTCAGTTTTCCATGGATTGTACATGTATTATAATTCTATAACTGAATTTAACACATTCTGCTTTTCCCACATAGAAATATGCATTTTCAATACAGCACATTCATAATCACCATTTTCCATCTGTACATCATTCCATCTAGTGAAAGTATAATTGACTTAACCCTTCCTCAGTAAGGACATGTGGACTACATTAATTTTTTTAGTATTATAAACGAAAATAATTGAGAAATTCCTTCTTTGGTGGTGTGGGTGAAAGATCTGGCATTGTCTCTGCCATGGCTTGGGTCTCTGCTGAGGCACAGGTTTGATCCCTGATGCCATGGGTTAAGGATCCAGCATTGCTGCAGCTATGGCATAGGTCACAGGTGAGGTTCAGATTCGACCCCTGACCTGTGAACTTCCATAGGCCATGGCCAAAAATGATTTAAAAAAATTCATTGAACATCTTGCTACACAAAACGACTTTTTATTTGATGTTTTACCCTTGGAATAAATTTTAGTGCATGGAATTTTATCAGTAAGACCTTAATTTTTCTTCATAAATATTGCCCCAGTTTTCATAAAAAGATTTTTACTTATTTTCCCACCCACAATAGAAATCAGAACAATTTTATAATCTCTCATATTTACTGGTATATATGAACATTATATATATATATATATATATATATGACAATTATATATTTATCATTTTTACATAGCACAGATTTATGTATTACATTTTTAACTTTAATTTGTGTGAAATGGATATTTTGCTTAATTTTCATTTTCTTTGTGTATTGCTGTTTACAGTATGTCAAAAATTTGCCTCAAATTTTTATCCATTAGAGGTATAGTCTTATCCTCGTTCTTTGTCCACATACATAGCAATTTTGCCATGACTCAGTATTCTTTCCCTGGATGTTCCCTTCTGGGTTTGTGCCAAATTACACTGGGAAACTCTACTAAGTAAAATGATGCTGGAGGCCATATGATGTCCATCAGCTGATGAACCTCTGCAGCAGCTGCCATATACCAGATACACAAAAAAATGTTTGTTGGAAGGAAGGAAGGATCTAAGGAAGAAAGGAAAGAAGGACTCAAGGGAAAAGCAATTATAAACAAAGACTAATCATCTTAACAGGCAGTTCTGGGAGAAGTCTCCCTGAGTTAACCCTTAGCATTGAAAGTTACGTGGTCCCAGTCTCTCTTGAATCAACTTGGCCTGAATCCCGTAATAATTCTATTGTGGAGCTACAAGTATATTGCTGCCTTCCTGTGCTTCAGAGAAACAATTACAAGAAGAAGCACAGATTTAATGTAAATTACTGGACTCAGCAAATTCTCATTCTAATGGTGAAATATATACAAAATGGTTTCTCAACCAATAATATCAATAAAATGAAGCAGATAATTTGGAGTTGAAGGATCAAAAAGTACCCACCTTCAAATATACTGACACAGATAGAGGAGTAAAGTCACATTGAACAGATTGCCATAGTCACAAAGCTTTCTCTAACTTGTCATATTTTGTTGATTTGATATTTCTTTTTGCTACAGGAATTAAGATGCCATATTGTCCTCCCTTTTAAATTTTTACCTTTTCACTTTAAAATGTATTTTCGCTTATAAGGTGAGGATGAAGTATCATCTCAAAATAGACTATTTCTATCCGGCAAAAAATGACATCTCTCGGTGTTTGGGCTTTTGAATGTTTATTTTGCAGAGAGATAAAAGTGCTAAAGTAGGGTAGGTTTGCCACTAGACCCAGACTGCTCAGTTTTGTTTTGTTTTGTTTTGTTTTGTCTTTTAACGTCCATTCTCCTGACATTATACAGTATATGCTACCAATCTTATTCAGATGAGGCATTTTTGTTTGCCAAGTGAGGTAGCAAATATAACGAGTACATTTCTGGCAGAATAGTGGAAATAGTGAGAAATCTATCTTTAACAAGGAGTAGCAGAATAATAGGTTGGTTGTTCTATGTGAGAATTGTATTACACAAAAACATCTTCTTCCGCCCCACTCCCAGAAGTTAGGTCCTGGGATGTCGGTGACTCATCTGGAGTGCTCAGAGCCAATTCTGCTAAATGCAGGAGGACGGTGCATGCCTCAGAACAAAGCTGTAATAATCCAGGCAAGTTGGAAAATGATAATTGGTGACTGACATTGAAGGTTTTCAGAGGCCAGAATCAAACAACCTTTCTGTTTTTACTATGAATGATGGAACTCTGCATTCCATTGTCACATTAAATCCCCTTGTGCTGTAGCTTAGTAAAATGAAAGCAAACATTATTTGGAACATTAGCTATAAGTCATGCAAAATTCGGCAGTTCCAATTTGCATTTGAATAATAAATTGAAATGAGCCCAACAAAACCAAGTCTTCAGCAGACTAATAGTAGAAAATATATACTTAAAGATATTACTACTATCCAAGGTGGCAGGGATACAAATGAGTGTTGGAGTTCAGCATAAAGCTGCCCAGTATTTCATTCATCAATGTTTATGAAAATTTGCAGCTGATTTATGATTTCCATTTCCTGCATTGAATCACAGAACAGGAGCTTACCAAAGAAGCCAATCAATATTGACAATATATTCCATTATTGTAATAACTGGTAGAATGCCTCAAAATAGAAAACTAGTACTAGAGAATCCCAGGGATTTCCAGAATGACATACTTTCCAAACTTTACCTCAAAGACAAAGAAGACAATTTGAGATTATAGTAAAACATAATAACAGAGAAAAGAATATGACTAAGATTAAAGACGGTGTGCTTAAACTCTGTGGAACTCCCATAAAAGCAATTATTTGGAGGAAAAACATGTGGGAAGAGACGAAAGACTTTTTTGACACAAGAACGTAGGGGGGTATTTGGTATTTGGGAAGATTTCATTTATTCATTTACTCACAGATTCATTTATTAAAACATTTATTGACTATCTGAGGTTTCTGATCCATCATGTAAGATCTAGAAATAAACAGATAAACATTATAAAATATGCATTTTAAGAGATTTCACAAATCAGTGGGGAAGACAATAGGTAGACAGTGTGATACAATAAGAAAGTCCTGCCATGAAATTATGTACAAGAAAATCAGGTATAAGACTTTAAGAGTGGCACTAACCTTTTCCTGTTGACTGTGATGCCTAAACTAAATCTTAAAGGATGAATAAATGTTACAAATGTGATCGACAGAAGAAGAAAAAAAATCCACAGTGTAATGCTCATTATTATAATTCTGAGAATTCTGAGAATCAGACATACATCTAATATTTATGGTAAAACATAACTAAGAATACAAACTATTTCCTCTTCCTTTTGCTGACTCTGAAGGCCTGACGACTTTGACCTTTCGTCTACAGAATGGCTTTCCTTTGCTCATTGACTGCCCAGCTGTTTGAGTTAGACTATCTGCATTAACAAGCCTGAATCCCCACACAGATCAGATCAGAGGCTGCAGGTTAAACAAAACTGTGTTAGGAAAGGTAGCGACGTGTGAATGCCTTTTGCTATCAAGAATATAATAAGGTCACGGCTATCGATTTTTGGGAAAAGGCCCCAAAGGAAGTTGTTTGAGCAACTCTTTGAAAATTCAAATGACAAAACAAGAGTTTGCTGGACAAAGGCGATTTCCATTCTTTTTTTTTCATTTATAATGATTTTTATTTGTTCTACTATAGCTGGTTTACAGTGTTCTGTCAGTTTTCTACCGTACAGCAAGGTGACCCAGTTACACATACATGTATACATTCTTTTTTCTCACATTATCATACTCCGTCATAAATGACTAGATATAGTTCCCAGTGCTATACAGCAGGATCTCATTGCTTATCCATTCCAAAGGCAATAGTTTGGGAGCATACCAGCCCTGTCGCTGCCACTGCTGAACGCTCTGGGCAGTACCCACACACTTGATCTTTGTCACTTTCCAGGATCCTGCAACTAGGAGCAGCCTGTGCATTACCTCCTGTGTGGCCTAAGTGAGACGAGGTGCTTCTTGCATGGTCTGCAGTTGGTGGGGGGGGGCAAATCACCGCAGCTATCTCTGACTCCAGAGGTGGGCATGGTCCACCACCACTAGGGATCTGTGACCAGGCAACAATTGCAGCTCCAGTCACCTCAGAGGAGGACATTGCAATCAAACACTACCTGTTGTTGCCATCACTGCCCTGGGAACTCACACACCCTGCTGCTGCCACAGCCAAATGCTCTGAGTACCTTGTAAATCTGTGTAGGCTCATTACCACTTCCCAGGGCCCTGCAACTAGAAGTAGCCTGTGCCACCTTCCTGCAGGTCCTTGCTGCTGTTAAGAGCCCAGCCTCCCGGCGCTGACTACTAGCCTTCCCACTGACTCCTTCTCCCTGGAAACACACTCAGCACCCTGGTGATAACAGCCTGCTCTCACCAAAGAAAGAGTCAGCAAATATTCAAACTCCCACGCCAAAACTAAATAGTAACCCCCCACAAAATACAAAGGGGTGCTCTTGCATAGAAGTAGCCCTCCAAGACTGTAGTTTGGTTTCTCTAAAATCTGATTTTCATTCTTTAATATCTCAGTCATCTGAAGGTGATTGTTACATTGAGAGATCTGTCTAAGAACAGGAGTAATCTTAGAAAATTACTACAATTTAGGACATTATAAGATATTTAGAATGTCTCTTTCTTAGAATCATTTTGGTCTAGGATAGAATCTGATATGCAAATGTCATGTTGTGAATCCAAATTGCCTCACTTTCTGGCAGGGCAAGTCCCTGTCCCCTGTGTTCTAAGATTATATTATTCTAGAAGATTGAAAGTCACAGAAAGGCCTCAGATTTTAGAGAAGAAAAAAATAGATTCCTGAGACCTGAACACCATGCAGCCACTTGAGAAAATTTTTCTCTCCATGTTGACATCTATACCCTGTTCGTATGAAAATACACGCCTTCCAAACTCAGGATGTCACCATGCCCAGGAGGAGGGTATCATACTCTCCAAAGATTTCAAAACTAAAATGTTTTCAAAAATAAAAATCAGCCATTACTTCATCACAGTTTTGAAGTATACTAGTAAACGAATGCCAGCCACAGACATACAACACATACACACATACACATCTAATCCCCCTGAATTCTACATCCCGGAGTAGTAACTATAAATTGTTAGGTGCAAATCTTTACAGAATATTGTCCATTTTATACAGACACATATGATAAATAAATATATATAATATATAAATATTAAAAAACACCTTGAGGAGTTTCTGCCGTGGCGCAAGGGGATCAGCAGTGTCTTGAGAGTGCTGGGACACAGGTTCAATCCCAGACCTGGCCCAGTGGGTTAAGGATCTGGCATCGCAGCAGCTGCTGCTTAGATCACAACTGTGGCTCAGATCTGAACCCTGGCCTGGGAACTCCATATGCTGTGGGGCGACCAAGAAAAAAAAATTGTGAAAAAGATACTGTATATTTTAGAGCAAGTTTAGGTTCACAGAAAAATTGAGCAGAAGTTACAGAGTTCCCATGTACCTCCAAAGTTCATGGTGTATATTAGAATTTATTCTTGTACATGCGATGAGTTTATACAAATGTATAATAACATGTGTCCATAATAGCAGATATAGACTTTGAACATATTCATATACATAACAGATATATTCTTTTTTTAGAGTAATCTATGATTTCCTTTTTTCACTAAATATCTGTTTGGGTTCATATAGACCCTCCCCTTACATTCTGATAATGTTATAGAATCTCATAAACACTGTACTTTTATTTAATTAGAAATACTTTATTAATAGACATTTACATTTTTGTTTTTGTTTTTTTTGCTTTTTAGCGCTGTGCGTACAGCATATGGAAGTTCCCGGGCTAGGGGCTGAATTGGAACTGCAGCTGCCAGCCTACGCCACAGACACAGCAATACCAGATCCTAGCCACATCTGAGATCTACACCACAGCTCATGGATACTGGATCCTTAACCCATTGAGGGAGGCCAGGGATCGAACTCACATCCTCAGTGGATACTAGTCAGATTCGTAACCCACTAAGCAACAACAGGAGCTTCAACATTTAGATTTTTCGTATAATTTTTAATACAAAAAAGAGTACAATAGATATTCTTGCTCATATATATCACCATTTCATGTGCTTAAATTCTAGGTAGGATAGGAAAAATATCACTGGCTTTGGAACCATAAAAATTTTTCTTTCAATTACAGTTAATTTAAAATTTAAACAAATTTGACTAAATGAAGCCGTAGTTTCATCATCAATAAACTGGTGGTAATAATTTCTTTACAGCATTCTTAAGATAGAATGAGATAAAATATATGATGTTTATTTTATTATTAATTATTATTCTTGGCCACACCTGTGGCATGTGGAAGTTACTGGGCCAGGGATCAAACCCATGCCACAGCAGTACCCAAGCTGCTGCAGTGACAACACTGGATCCTTAACATGCTGGGCCACAGGCAAACTCCATAAGGTTTATTTTAAAACCTGAACATACGGTATGTGGCTTTATTGCTAAAGGTTTTGTGTAGCTGTGAGATTATCATCTTGTCAGTTGCTATCACTTCTCTGAAGCAGGCCTATTTATTAAAATTCACACCAAGGAGTTCCCGTTGTGGTGCAGTGGAAACAAATCTGACTAGGAACCGCGAGGTTGCGGGTTCGATCCCTGGCCTTGCTCAGTGGTTAAGGATCCAGCGTTGCCGTGAGCTGTGACGTAGGTTGCATATGCAGCTCGGATCCCTCATTGCTGTGGTTGTGATGTGGGCCAGCAGCTTTAGCTCCGATTAGACCCCTAGCCTGGGAACCTCCACATGCCGCGGGTGCTGCCCTAAAATAACAAAAGACCAAAAAATAAAATAAAATAAAACATAAAATTCACATCAAAAGGACTGGGGTTGGGGTACAGAACACTGAAAAGAGGAGAAGAGGGAGCTGGTCAGACTCCGAAGTGAACTTCAGAACATCCTGATGCAAAGTCTACTGGGGGTTTCTAGACTGCTTTTAGGAATTGGGTGTGTGCTTTTCTCACAAGGGCGTGGCTCAGTTTAAAAGCAGAATAGATGATGTGAAGCATTTGACAGCTCCCAGAACTGTCCTGGGAGCTGCGGCTGCCAAGGTAAACATGGCGGCTCCAGCGTGACAAATCCTAAATGGCAGGGGCCTTGAAGAGGCCTGCTGACATTTTTATTTCAAAGTTATTAACATAGAAAACCCAGGAGTTCCCATTGTGGCTCAAGGGTTAGTAAACCCGGCTAGTATCCATGAGGATGTGGGTTCGATCCCTGGCCCTGCTCAGTGGGTTAAGGATCTGGCATTGCTGTGGCTGTGGCGCAGGCCAGCAGCTACAGCTCCGATTCGACTCCTAGCCCTGGAACCACCATATGCCACCAATGTGGCCTTAAAAAGATAAGAGACAAAAAAAGAAAAGAAAAGAAAACCCATTCCAGAAATCTAGAGGTGTCTGTCCTAGAAGCAAGGATTAGGGAATGCTCAAACAGATTTTGTTACATCCAGTCATTGAAGACTAAAGAGAAACAGGCTACCTTTGCTGACAAGAAAACACATACAAATTCAGGCAATGGGTGGGATTCGTTGCAGAGGAGATAGAAAATCCGCATATTAGGATCCTGCATGGGCTTTGCACTCCAGGGGAGTCTGTCCCTCTCCACCACCATACTTCTCCATCTTTCTCCTTTTCAGGAATATTGTGATCCTGTCATGCAGTCCTTCACTTAACTTCTCCTCAAGAGAGAAGGAGTGATTTTTTTTAAGTTTTATTTTGAACCAATTACAGACTTAGAGATGTTGCAAAATTGGTAGAGTCCGGGAACATCTCCCCAAGCCTCCCTCAATGGTAACAGCTTACAGAGCATCAAAACACGTTGTCGATGTCTTTTTATTTCTTATTTTTTTAAAGTTCTATTGCAGTATATTTGATTTAGAAGGTTGTGATAATTTCTGCTGTACTGCAAAGTGACTCAGTCATGCCTATTCACATATTCATTCTCCTTCAGATTCTTTTCCCACAGAGATTATCACAGACTGCTGGGTAGAGTTCTCTGTGTTGTACAGCAGTCAATGAATGTCTTTTTACAAACAGCTTCACTGAGATACGATTCACATGCTATCAGAATCACCGATATCTAAAAACTCACTCTTCTGAGTGCATTCACAGAGGTGGAGATCTTTTCAAACAAAGTTATCAGCAGAGAATCCGTGGAGCCTGAACTGTAGCATTAATTACTTCACAGCAGGGTTTCATTCTATTTGCAAAGTCCTTCTCCTGAGACATGTCCTGGGGCTTCCCGAGGGCCCTCTGGCAGAGCTGCCCACGATCACGGAGCAGACTGACACACGTGAACAGAAGTGTCTCTTCCAGCAGGTGCTGTTTGTGATGTGGTTTATATCCACTTTGCGAATTGTCTTTACCACTTGAAAAATATTTGGTCACTTATATACAATCCCATGAGATTTGTATGCTTCATCTTGCTTATAGCATTACAGGAGCAGTAACTTTCATTTTATTTTTTTTTTTTTACTGAAGTATGGTTGATTTACAATGTTATGTTAATTTCTGTTGTACAGCAAAGTGATTCAGTTATATACACACACACACACTCTTTTTTGAAATATTCTTGCCATTAAAGCTTATCATAGGACATTGAATATAGCTCTCCATTCTATACAGTAGGAGTAAAAACTTCTTAATTTTCGCATAGTTCTAAATATAGTTATGACTTACTGAAGTCTTTTAAAGAAGCTTGTATCTCAATTAACTTGATTTTGTTTGGAAGCAGCCCAGCTCTGCCTCTCAGGTCTATAATTGGCATCTAATTGAAAACTGAGTGCAGGTAAAGTGTTCTGAGACTTTCCTGGCCTCCTATTGGCTTCCCCTCCTTGGGTAGCTTCTGACAGCTTGGCTATCAATTCCTGTCCCTAAGACCCCAAACCTACAAAGCAGAAACTAAAAGCCTCCGAGATGGACAGAAAGACTCAAGGAGAGAGCTGACAGCTGAGGGACCAAGATACATTGGCATACCTGGGACCTTCCCAGGCTTAAAACTGAAAGCCCTGCTTCTGTGAACCCCATCAGTCCTGGGCAAATAGGGGCAGTGGGTTACCCAACGGCAGCATTCTTGCATGGCTCTGACGTGGACATTGATTCCTGAACACATAGGTCCATCACTGC
This sequence comes from Catagonus wagneri, assembly GCA_004024745.2. Taxonomy (NCBI): domain Eukaryota; kingdom Metazoa; phylum Chordata; class Mammalia; order Artiodactyla; family Tayassuidae; genus Catagonus; species Catagonus wagneri. The sequence goes on from PVHT021183693.1 coordinate 23,790,898, forward strand.
CAGTGCCTTTAGCCAAAGCCACCAGGATCCCACCTGCAGTTGAAGAAGTCAGGCATGTTCCACATTGCCTCAAGGAAGGACACACACAATGGGGCGCCTGAGAGGGGTTTGCCTCAAACAGAGGAGACTGGAGACAGTGTGTGATCTGACATGGGCCGGGTTGGGGTTTTGGGGAGGTTTTAAGGAAGGAGGGTTTTGCTGGAATGGAGAGGTGACTGTGCTGAGAGAGTTACCTGTAACAAGGACCTGACTAAGCTGGGCCAGCTGTAGAATCAGAGGTCATGCCAAGGAACAGTGAAGTCCTAAGGCTCCCTGAGGGTTTTCCCTGAACTAGAAACTCCAGAAAAACTAACTAGAGATGTTAGAGACATGGGATTAGCAATAATGAAATGTGAAAATGATAGCAACACCTTTTGATTAACCAAGCTATAGTAAATCTCCTTCTCTTCTCAATATTGAAAACAATATTTAAAAAAAAAACATTGTCAGCTGAAGAGGCAATCAGAGTATATGCCAAATAGTGTAAAAATCCCTGTCCCTGCTCATTGGGTTAAGGATCTGGTGTACCAAGATGTTAATAACTATGTCATTTTACTGGATTTGTGGCAGTTGTAATTTTGTCAGCTTTTTAAAATTTTTAAAATTTACAGTTGGTCTTGATTAATTTTCTATGGCTTAAAACAGTAACCATTTTCTCTCTCACATTTCTGTTCTTCTGTGCCAAGAAGTGTGGGCGGGGCTCTAGTCGTAGGACAGCTTGCTTAGTCTGGACCACAGGTGTTGACTAGCAGCCCCCCTGGCCCATTGACCGGAGCTCCTGCACACAGGCTCTCTCTGTGTTTTCACTGTTATGCTCAGAGTCCAAGGAGTAATCCAAGAGGGACATTCTAGGATTAAGAAAACAGAAATGTCCAGTCTTCATAAAGTCTAGACCTAAAACTAGCACTTCTGCCGTATTCTAAAGGAATATCTAGTCAACCTCTCAATAGAAAGAGTAACAAGTCACTGGTAGCCATTTTTAATCCACCATGCAAGGAAACACTGTATCTGATCCCCAAAATTTACCATTAAAGTTCCAGATGGTAGTTGTTCTATAGAGTCAGTGAGTCTTAGGTGAATGTTGTTCCTCTCTTGTATAGTTGTCTTTGAATCTTGCCTGAAATTATGTAATCTTGGGATGGATTAAATCAGCATATATTTATTTCTCCATGCTGAAGGACAATTTGGCAACTCCTTTTCCTCCTAGCATCTGTTTCTCCTGTCTAACACAGCATTATTTTCCTAATGAGAAAAGAAAAATGTTAGGAATAAAGTTGATAGATGCCATTGAATGTGAATTCATTATTAATGTTTAAGTTAATCATTCAAATTGACACAGACCCTGGCAATAAGAGGTTGGTGTTAATTGATCTGTTTTTGAGTAACTATGAACTGAGATCCTTCCTTCATATCCAGAATAAAATTATATGAAGAATATTCAAAAGACTCATGAATGTTCTTAATAACCTGGAAACAAAACACATGGTAAACTAATCATTTTCCAAATGGAAATTTTACATGGAAATTCACGTCATATGGCTCTATTGAAAGTATACATCTTATCAGCATCAATCTTAATCTGAATGAAATTTAATAAGACAAATTTTCTCCCCAGTGTATGTAGTAATTCTTATATTGCAGAGTCACACCATCTGCTGTGACAATACTATTTTGAGGATTTCTTAGAGAACAAAATCACCGTATAGGCTGTTAAAATTGAAGCCACAATGGTACCGTCTAAATGCATCAGTTCTGATGTTTATAATGGCCTACAGAAAGCCTCAAGCTATCTCTTCATTCCGCAGAATCTAAAGCAGAGGTTTCCAATGTATTAATCAAGAGATGTCACAAGAGTTTACACCATCTGGCATCACATAAACTCAAGTCTTAACATTGAAGTTCAGGAGTTTTACTCTCCCTACATTATCTCATTTGGGGATTCCACAGTATATGAAATCAGTAATGATACATACACACTACAATGCCTGTGGTACCTCTGAAATCAGTAAAGTCCTCCTACAGTGGTTTCTTACCTCAGTCTTATTAAAGTTACCATGGCTACTATATATTCTTCTTTGAGACCTGAATTGCATAGTTACTGTATTATTTACCTCTGGCTCTTCCTTACATTAGCTATTTCTGTTGAAGTATTCATTGAGTTCATCAGTTCTCTCAGGTTTGGTGAGCGTAATTATGACCATTGCTTTGAACTCTTTATTAGGTAAATTACTTATGTCCATTTCATTTGGATTTTTTTCTAGAAGTTCATATTGTTCCTTTATTTGGAACATATTCCTTTGTCTCCTCATTTTTTTTGACTTTCCATTGAAACAACTACTGCTCCCAGTCTAATAGGAGTGATCTTGTGTGGGAATATCCCCTGTGTAGACTTCATGTATGTATAGGTGCCATTGGCAAGCCAGCTAGTAGGCATGGCTGCATGCGAGTCCTGGGGGGCTCCTGACTGGGGTCACCTCTTTGGGATGACTGAAGCTAGAGTGGGTGTGGCCAGTGGGAGTCCAAGATGTGTCACGCCTAGTCCAGTTTGATGGGCTGGCTGGAGCTAGGGTAGGCACAGGATGGGGTCAGTGCCAGGGGTACTCAAACAATGACACTTGGAGAGAGTCTCAGCAGTTCCCCATCCATTTTGACAGCTATTTTAAGGTTAGTAAATGGATTTCCTTTCTATGTGACCTAGGCGCCCTTTAATCTGCTGTTTTCACATGGTCCCAGAGCAGGTAAGTCTGCACTTGGGCCTCTTGGTGATATTCCTCCAATTACAGGTCACTGTGTCAGGGATGGGTTTCCTGTGCGTCCGTATTTTTCCTACCCATTTCTGTGTGATCTCTCTATGTTCAGAAGCTGTTCAGTCAGCCCTCAGTTCTCCCTCAGGAAAAACTGCCTATGTGTAGGTGTAGATGTAGTGTGTCCATGGGAGGAGGTGGGTACAGGACTTTCTTTGCTGACATCTGGGACCCCTCCAAAAATCTCCATGGTCAATGCCAATATTTTCTTTGGCAGCCACATGTTAAACAAGGAAGCCAAGTAAATATCACAGAGTTTTTGATTTTTAATATGAACTGCTATTTTCAAGTTTACCACAGTCATATTTATTAAATGATTAATTATTGAATATACGTGTAGGGAAATATATTTAATCAAAATTAATCTCATTGCCTTGGTCTCGATGCATCATTCTAGCCAACTAAATCTCTTTTCCATCTTTTTAAAATTTATTTTCAGTATATTTTTATTTAAAAGTGTTTTTCAGTTTTTATTGAGATATAATTGACACACAGCATTGGATACATTTAATGAAAGCATAATGACTTGACTTACATGTATTGTAAAATGATTACCATTATAAGTCTAATTAACATCCACCATCTAATACAGATACAAAAGAAAGGAATTTTTTTTTTCCTAGTGATGAGCACTTTTAGGATCTACTCTTTTGACAACTTTCAAATATACTATACAACCATGTTAACTATATTCATCATGCTGTACATCCCCAAAACATATTTATTTTATATCTGGAAGTTTTTACCTTTTGACCACCTTCATGCAATTCCCCCACCCTTACCTTTGGTAACTATAAATTTGCTCACTTTAAAACCAAAAAAAAGACCTTTTGAGTCTTAGAAATATTTTATGGTTTTCCACACATCATTTATAATAACACTTTTTCACCATAAATAAATTAAAAAGACTTTTTAATATAAGAAATCTTACTTAGCTATCACTGTCAAGACTCACTTATCTAAAGCAGACCACAAAGGCAATTTACATTCCAGGTGAAAAAAGTAATAAAAATTATCATCTCTTCATCTTTCAAAATGTTATTCTTTGTTCAGTTACCCTAATCAGTCCTACTGAATTACTAATCAAATGGTATCTCAATATTTGCCTCAATCATCTTTACCCAGGCTGAGCTGGCTTCACAGGATACATGTAAATGTGCATACTTGGGTATACAGATACAAACACATTTATAATCCAGACGTTTCTCTGCCTTGACCTCCTTGTCATTGTCATTTTCATGAGAGTTAATCTTTTTCATTCTCTAGGACTGCTGGAACTGGACCAAGGTAAATATCTGTGTCCACGATATGAGACTTGCTGCTCAATCTGTAAGTATCACTTAAGCACCAGTGTACTTATGGAATATTTTAGAGAAATTTTGTTAATCAACCTTGATGGAATTATTCCCATGATTCATTGCTTGATTAAAAAAAAGAAAAAAAATGCAGGGCCATTGGAAGGATCTCTTCTAGGAGATTGACATTGATTTTTCTATCATATTATTTGAGAATTAGCCAAGACCCAAGAGGGAAGGAAAACATAATAACCCTTCTCTAGGCATCTTAGTTACTTGAACAGGAATATCCTGGTAGTGCCATATCTGGCATTATAGAAACAATTTCTCAGAATCATTCCTGTGCTTTCCCACTTTGGTGGGCTGCATTTTTTTTAACATGTGTCAATGAATGTGGGTAGAGTTTACATAAGGGCTTTTTTTAACACTAAAATGGTCTCTTTTCCTTTTCTAATTTTATTGACTGACACATGGATTCTAATATAATAAGGTAAAAAGTTGTAATATTTTTGAAACATATTTAGTATGGTAAAGACAAGAAAATCAATAGTCCTTATATTTATTATATTTGAAGGTGGCATATCTCTTTTAAAGGTCAGTTGAAAATATGTTAGTATACATCCTGTGACTATTTCAAGAGGAAAGTTTAAAAAAAAAAAAAGAAAGCCATAAAATAGTAGAGCTTGTGTAGGAATTTAAAGATTAAATGTAAAGGGTCTTGTCAAATGGTCCCTTTTAAAATTGTGTCAGGTTTCCAGCCAAATAACAGAGATTTAAAAAAAATCAGATATGAATGGAAACACAAAGTTTTAAGCACCACTGGGCAAAAGCATTACTGGTGTTAGAGTTAGGTATTTTGAACAATTCATTAAAACTTCAGCTGCTCGAGTTGTTAATGATATAACGGACCTTCAAATTTGCCCTACACCTGTCAGGCAGCTGAAGATTATCTTTGTCATGCAGGCTTCAGAAGTTTGGGCAAGTCTTTAATTTGGTTTTAAAAAAATTAAAATAAAAAAAATGAAACCAAAGGCTAGGAGAGTCCATAGATGTAATCTTTCTGGAAAGCAATTTAACAATATTTTAAAACCAAGCTTTTTAAATGTGTGTTCACTTTGCTTTTGTCTGGGGAGAGAGAAAGAAAAAAAAAAAAAAAACACAAGTTGTGTGGAATGTGATTTCAGGAAGTACATAAGAGTGGGGAAATGGGACAGGGAAGCAAGAAACTCAGTGAAGGATGAATTAATGAGCACATTACCTCTGTGGGCAACTGGGTCCCAAACCCATTGGGGACCATCAAAGAGACTGTAGAATATGCCTCATGATTGTACCACTGAGTGTTGATGAAGCTAGCAGATTTACCATGAACTCTCATTCTTCTGATTGAGGGTCGCTTCAAGAGCATGAGCTTTCTGGTTCATCTGGCCCTATGATGCCAAGTAAGCTAGCTCTAACATCCAGAGAAGGACTCAGAAAGCAGAAGGACTCAGGAAGCCATCAGGGTGTATGGGAATTGTATGCAGGTGACCTGGGTAGGCAGAGAGGACCTTTGACCTAGAGAATCACATGTAGAAATGTATTCTTTCATCAGGCCTCTTGCAGGGAGTAGAGGAATGTAAGAAGTAAAATTTCTAAAAGGTTTTGTTATATACACGTGATTATGCAGGAGACCAGTGGATTTTTGTTTAGTCTATCAAAAAGTCATTTTTTCCTGCAATCAATTCCAAGTTCCATTGAAACTATGGTCCATTAAATAATCTGTTTTACGAATATGTAGTTATAATCTCAACACACCCTCCTGTCCTGAGATGCCTGGTAATATGACCAAATGAATTTCCTTAGGAGGCTGGAGAGATCCTCTACAGGGTTGCCAGATTTGGCAAATAAAAATATGGAACACATAGTGTATTCCTTTTCTCAGTTGCCATAATGAAGTGCCACAAACTGGTGCCTTCAAACAACAGGAATTTATTGTTTCACACTTAGGAGACTAAAAGTTTATATTCATGGTATCGTCAGGGCCAGGCTCCCTCTGCAGGCTCTAGGGAAGGATCCTTGATACTTCTAGCTTCCAGGGGTTGTCTGTAATCCCTGGGGTTTGCTTAGCTTGTAGCTGCAGCACTCCAATCTCTGCCTCCATCTCCCCTTGACCCTCTTCCCTCTGTGTCTGTTTCTCCTTACAAGGACATCAGCGCTTAGGTTTAAGATCCACCATCATCCAATACCACCTTATCTAAACCTGATTATGTCTGCAAAGACCCTATTTCCAAACAAAATCACAATCATAGGTTCCTGGTGGCACGAATTTTGGGGAGACACAATTAAAGTCAGTACACTCAGTTACATTTGAATTTCAGGTAAACAGTGAATATTGCCCCCAAATACTGCAGGGAGCATACTTATACTAAAAACCATTTGTCTACTTGAAATTATAATTTAATTGGATGCTCCATATTTTTATCTGGAAAAATTACTCCTTGAGAGTGTTCAGGCTCTCCAGCATCATCTCCTTTCTACAGCCCTTTTGAAAAATTGTAATCCATTTTATCTAAATAATTGCATAAGTAACCATCTTCCTCTTTTGTCCCATTTTCTCTGGAAGTCTTTTTTTGTTTTCTTTTTAGGGCCACACCCACGGCACATGGAAATTCCCAGTAGGGGTCGAACCAGAGCTACAGCCTCCAGCCTACGCCACAGCTACAATAACTTGGAATCCGAGCCGAGTCTGTGACCTACACCACAGCTCATGGCAACACTGGAACCCCAACCAACTGAGTAAGGCCAGGGATTGAACCCACATCCCCACGGACACCTAGTTGGATTCATTTCTGCTGTGCCACAGTGGGAACTCCTTGAAGTCTGAAGTCTTGAAGAATCCTCTTAATAAATATTTACTGAATTATTCACAATATGTAAGAATATATGTGACAGGAGTTCCCGTCGTGGCACAGCGGTTAACAAATCCGACTAGGAACCATGAGGTTGCGGGTTCGATCCCTGGCCTTGCTCAGTGGGTTAATGATCCAGCGTTGCCATGAGCTGTGGTGTAGGTCGCAGATGTGGCTCGGATCCTGCGTTGCTGTGGCTGTGGCGTAGGCCGGCAGCTGCAGCTCCTGTTAGACCCCTAGCCTGGGAACCTCCACATGCCGCGAGTGTAGTCCTAAAACGATAAAAGGCAAAAAAAAAAAAAAAAGTGACAAATGAGTATGATCCCTCAGTCAGATGGTAGAGGAAGATACATAAGATGTTCTCCCTGCCCTCAGACATCCTTACAAGTCAGTTCTAGTGATGAGAAAGACATCTCCCACAGAACTGCTGCAAGACAGAGATTGTAACGTGAAAGACACTTTTGTTTGCATCTTTGGTGGTACAATAAGCAAAAGTGGAAGGGAGTTGTATTTCTTGCTATCCCACCTACGATGGAAGGTTAGGGTCATATTTCACGGAATGGTAGCTTTGGAATTGGTCCTTAGAAGATAGAAAGGATGGAAATGTGAAGCTGAGTGGGAGAGAGTGTCCTAGGTAAGGAGAGTAACTTGACCAAAGGAAGGAGTCGTTAGTCTGTTTAAGGGCCTCACCTAATTCTGTGGTTCCTAAACTTATCTGCCAGAATCCCCTAGATTCTGAATGTCTGTAGTTCATCCTGAAGGGCACTGATGGGGTAGGTCCAGAATGGTTCAGATATTTTAAAAGCGTCCTAGGAATCACAATGTACAATATAAACCCTAATGTGCAATAGTTCAAATACAAACTAACTTTGTATGTGTCACATAACAGTCCAAAGTCAATGTGATAGGCTAGGGTTGGGTTTAGTAAAAGTAGATTGAAAGAGAAAAACTATTTTATATTTCCAAAGCAGAAGCTTTTTTTTAGATCTACTCAGTGGTCTGAATAGAGAATTTATAGCCAAGATTTTTCATTAATACAAGGCCCTTCTTTCCTTCCTTTCACAAATACTGAAAAACTCTTTCATGAGTAAAAAAATGTTACTCATTCCTTATTAAACAGTTAAAAAGTCAAAGAACAATTTCCATTCCAAACTAATTTGTTAATGTCCACTTACTGATAGTTTTCAATTAGTAATGTAAAATGAAGACTGGATGTTCTCATTTCTAAACATGAACAAAACTATACTGCTTGCTGATTTATTTTAGGTTACTGATATAAATGAGTCAGGACAAAATGAGGTAAAAGGAGCAATAAGATAGGATAAATGGCTAATTTTTCATGTAGACCATCAAAAAAGTTGTCTAAAAATAACGGTTTGAACAACTAAAAATAACAGTGTGAGTCAAACTCCAGGAAATGCAGACTGTTGCTTGTTGTGTCTGCGCATTTCAAATAATGTTTATAATTTTAAAACACTTACCAAAACAACAAATGCACAACTCTCTACATAAGGTGAACTTCTAGAGCAACATTTCCTGACAGTATGGAAAAGGTTTAAGGTCTTTAACTAGGAAATGTCTTTTTAAAATTAAAGTATAGTTGATTTACAATGTTGTGCCTATTTCTGTACACAGCAAAGTTACCCAGTCATACATGCATATACATTCTTTTTCTCAAATCACTCCCATCATTTTCTTTCCCAAGAGATTGGACACAGTTCCGTGCTATACAGTCAGGCCTCATTGCCCATCCATTCTAAATGTAATAGTTTGCATCTACTAACCCCCAACTTTCAGTCCTTCCTGCTCCCTCCACCCTCCCCCCTTGGCAAGCACAAGCCTGTTCTCCATGTCTGTGAGTCTGTTTATGTTCTGCAGATAAGTTCATTTGTGCCATATTTTAAATTTCACATATTTGTGATACCATATGGTATTTGTCTTTCTGACTTAGTTCACTTAATATGAGAATTTCTAGTTGCATCCATGTTGCTGCAAATGGCATTATTTCATTCTTTTTATGGCTGAGTAGTAGGCCATTGTGTACCACATCTTCCAAATCCATTCATCAGTTGATGGACATTTAGGTTGTTTCCATGTCTTGGCTACTGTGAATGTTGCTGCTGTGTTTCCTCTTTATTTTAGGAAAGGCTCCCATTTTAAGCACCAAGTATCTGTTTGAAAAGGTAACGTAGTTCTCATCTACATATCAGGTAATAATAATAATTAACATTTGCAGTTTGAGAAGCACTTGTGCTTGCTCCATTGTATTTGGTGCCTAACAGTTGTAGTGGGTGGAGAGGGACGGGGCTGCTGGTGGTGCCACCTTAATCATACAGGTAATCAGTGTGAGGCTTAAGAATGTCCCGAGAGATACTGAAGGCCAGATAGTTTCTAGTGAGAGAAGCAGAGCTTGCACCTGATTCCCAGCCCTAACAATCCAGTGGTCTTCCAATCATGCCATGATGTTCTAAACTATTTCAGGAAAACTTACCCTCATGAAATAATATACCAGAGCAGATAATGGGCAATTATTCTCTTCGACTCAGATCTGTAAGAAGCATTATTGGAATGTGGGTTAAATAGCTGAGAAGCAGCTGTTGGAGATATGCAACCTTTATTAGGACTTAATATCTCTGTGGTTTTGTTTTAAATAACTTAGTAAGCTGAACTAATCAATTCAATCAAGTAATGGTCTATGAAATTCTATTTTAAAGCAAAGCTGTTAGATTAAAGAATCCAAAGATAAAATCTGAAACTAGTAAGCTTCTGCTGGTAATCCCCTTTATTGTTTTAATGAAATTCAAACTAAGTCACAATGAAAGTTCAGAAATGAAGGGTTTAAAAAGAAAATGTGAAAATTGATTCTGCAGAGTTTCATTTCAAATCAAGTCTTAATAGCTATTAAAACCTTGAAAATGGAGGTTCACATGATAATCCTGTCACTGTTTTAGCAATAACCAGGTGCCACTGCAATCGAGCAGCACTGTTTGTGGTGGAAAGTGGGATGCTTGCTTTACCATAATCAGTTGAAATTAACTGTTATTATTCTTATACCTCAGACAATCAACACAATAATGTCCTATTCAGATTATCCTAAGGGATCTATGGTTTCATTAATTCTGAACTTTCAAATTTCTATAGCAAACAGGAACCAAAGCTGAATATCTAACTATAGGAAACAGTTAATTAAATTATAAAGTTTACCTATAACATATTATCTCATCAAGAATTTTTCTGGAGTTCTCTCGTGGCTCATCAGTTTAAGGATCTGGCATTGTCACTGCAGTGGCTTGATAACTGCTATGGTGTGGGTTCGATCCCTGGTCTGGGAACTTCCACATACATTCCCCCCGCCCCCAAAAAAGTTTTTACCTACATGCCAAAATATTCATATTCTAATATTAATTGTGGAGAAAACATGATAGAAATTGGATTAGTTTGTGAGGGCTGCAATAACAAAATGTCACAGACTGGGTGGCTTAAACAATAGAAACTAATTTTCTTATGGTTCTAGAGGCCGGAAGTCCAAGATCAAGATGTTGGGAGGTTTGGTTTCACCTGGGGCCTCTCACCCCGGCTTGCAGATGGCTACCTCACATGACCTTTCTTCTCTGCATACTGGCTCCTGATGTCTCTTCCTCTGCTTATAAGCCCCATCCTGACAGGCTCATTTTAAGTTAATCACCATTTTAAAGACTATCTCCAAATAAGGTCACATACTGAGATAGTGGAATTTGGGACTTGATCATATGAGCTCTGAGGGGACCTAATTTAGTTCATTACACCAATTACATGCAAAAGATTTTTCTCTGGCTATACGTATCTGTATGTTTGGACAAAAAACTAAAAGGCAAATAGGACAAAAAGTTAACAAATAAATGTGTAGGGTAAATGTAGTTAACTCTATTTTTATCCTAATATTCTTCTAGGTTTTAAAACAATATATGTTTATTCAAAGTGAAAGGAATCAACTTATATCAGAGCATATGCTTAAGGAAGTATTATAACGGTGACCCAAAGGATTTCTACACAAATCTATCTATGTCAATGATTATTTTTCTTTTTTTATTCTTTAATTTCCTTTCCTCTTCCTTTTTTTTTTAAACTATAAACTACTTCTTCAGCAAAATCTTAGACAGTAGCCCAAGATGTAATATTTGGAAAAAGTAAAACTACTCTAGTTAATGCAAGGCCATTTTCTTTGTAATCTGTAAAGAATTCTGTTGCCCACAGTAAAATTTTAAGTACTTTGATAGCATAGACTAAATCTTATTCATCTTCAAAACTTTTAATCACTAGCATAGTGCCTTCAACCGAACACATATTCAATAAATATGTCAAAAGACAAGACACTCAAGTATTTCACAGCTATTCCTTAAATAAGAAGACAGCAGAGAATGTACTAGATTTGAATCAAAGCAGTTCAAGTCCCTGTTCTGCTGAGTATCATATGGGTAACTTCCATCAAGCCACATAAACCTGTGCTTTGGCTTCCTCATTTGTTGGTAATGCAAAAGAAAAAATGAATTTTCTTAACAGCTGGTCTAGGTCCAGGGAAAGAATTGACTTTGTTTAGAAAAAAAATCTGTAATAAGGCACTTGGGATAGAAGATAAGATCTTGAGGCCAGGAGCCAAAACCAAAAATTAAAAAAAAGAAAAAAAGAAAAGGAAGCTAAGTGGTTTCTTTGCATGAGGAAATGAGATATATTTGATTCTTACTATTGAAGGGACAGTGAGAAGAGAAAGGAAAATCAAGGAGGAAACAGGAAAGAGAGATGACAGCAAGATGGCAAGAATCTGTGGGCACAAGATAAGATGTCACCAGCAGTGGAAATCTCTGCAGAGGCAGGGGAAAAATTTAATAAACAATTTTAAGTTGTTAGCTGTGAGAGGTGCAATTTTACTCCTCATCAAATTCTTCAAATTTCAGTAGGTCTGTCACACTGAAAAAGTAATGTCGTTGCACTCTATTGATAGTTGATGATAAATAGTAAGGGATGTGGAGGGTGAAGGGGTGACTCAGTGAGAAAGGGCACGTATATCTGAAGAGCAGAGTGAAGCACAAAGGAAACCTTGGGATTTCCTGCTGTGGTGCAGTGGGTTAAAAATCTGACTGCAGTGACTTGGATTACTGCATAGGTTCAGGTTCGATCCCTGGCCTGGCACAGTGGATTAAAGGATCTGGTGTTGCTACAGCTGTAGCATATATCATAGCTGCAGCAGCAGCAGCTCAGATTCAATCCTCGGCCTGGGAACTTCCATATGTGCCATGGGTGTGGCCACAAAAAAAAGAAAAATAGACAAAAGGCACTCATGAGCATGCAAGCCACGAAGACTGCAAAAACTTTAAGAAGGGCTTCCACAATTAATTCCATAGTTAATTGTACAAAGATCTTATGTGGTTTTGAGATCTCAAGTATCATGTGGGTCATATGTTAAATGGGATAATCATGTACTACTGCTGACCTTATATAATTATTGTAGCAATCAAAGGAAATGGTAATGGTGAACATTTATACACAATGTACTATATGTCAAGCACTTTGAGGATCATTCTGGATATTTTTACTCTTTTAATACTCCCAGGAATGGCATTAGGTTCCTAGTACAAGCTTTTTCTGCATTTCATAGGACTGGAGAAGTAACTTGCCCTAGTTCACATAGCTAATAAGTAAACTGGTGGAGCCAGGAATCAAACCTATAATAAATACACTATTATAGCCCAGAATAAAACAATAATTTATGAAAATTAAGTAATGTTGTAAACAGTATAAAGTATCACTCTCTGGCATTAGACAGATTGTGCAGTTAGAGTTAGAAAGGGAAAGAGTGGGAGGAATGTGGAGGAATTAGTACACCTCTTCTCAATTAATGGCGTCCTCACAAATGTAAGATCATAAAGTTCTTCCTAGTATGGTCCCTCAGCTTGGAACACCTTCTGCTTATGTTGTGGAGGTGTCTGAAATAAGAATTTAGGCAGGAGGTCCTGTCATGGCTCAGCAAGTAAGAACCCAACTAGTATCCATGAGGAGTTGAATTTGATCCCTGGCCTTGCTCGGTGGGTTAAGGATTCGGCATTGCCATGAGCTGTGGCATAGGTTGCAGACATGGCATTGGCTGTGACTGTGGTGTAGGTCGGCAGCTGCAGCTCTGATTTGACCCCTAGACTGGCAACTTCCATATGCCGTGGGTGCTGCTCTAGAAAAAAAAAACAAAACAACAACAAAACAATTTAGGCACAGGGACTTACTGGGGCTGAAATTCAATCCTGTAGCCATTATAAAAGCCATGTACCCACTGAGCTATAGCTTCCCAAAGGGGACACCTTTTGAAATCTTACACAAATATGCTGGTCATCCAGCAGTAGGTCCTGCTTCCTCCTCTTCTTGACCTAACACTCATCTACTCATCAGATTCCTTCTACACTTCTCAGATAGCCTTCCCCTCAGACTCCCCACTCCATGCCGACACCTGCCATTCTGCTATAGTTCACCACAATTCTAGACTATCCTCTCATTCACTTGTATGTAAGCCTCTTGAAGCCAAGAGCTTCTTGTTTCCTAATTCCAAAATGCCCAGAAAAATGCTAGGATCACAGCAGGTCCTCAATAAAAAGGTTTTTTCATTAATGGAATAAAAATCCAACTGCATTTTTCTTGGAATAGCTGTGCTAGGAAGCCATAAGTCATATATTCTGGAAAAGATTTTTGTATTTAGAGTTAAATTTTCATTTTAGCTCTGATTTTAACTTGCTCCATGACTTTGGGCAAGTCACTTAACCTTTCTGGTCCTCAAGTTTCCCTTATAAAATCATTGGTTTAGATTAAATTGATCTTTCAGGTCAATTCTAACTCTTAACTTACCTAACAGTCTTTCTTCTCTGTCAGAAGTATGATTAATGAACAGACACCCCTTATAACCCATTGGTCAACTTGAAAACTCAGGCAAAATGTCTGCCTTTATATGGTTATTATGTGCTTTTCTCCATCTGAGTTCAAATATTTACAGCCCTTGAGAATTCATAACTTCTATTATTCTTACCAAATATGTTCTTAGGTAGCCCCTTAATCCAACATGTATGTCCTTATTACTAGCAGCTCCACATAAACTATGTGGCATTAAAAAAAGAATGATATCTCTATGATAGCTAATTGTTCCAATGTTTCTTTGTTGAAGTACTAAAAAAAAAAAAAATAATAGTAGATGAGAGTGAAATGGCTGGAGACTGCAATGCCTTAAACACTTTAACCTTATCCAACCACTCATGTTGATCTGCTTGGCAGACATGCCAACAGGAGGGAACATAGCAGGTGGGAAACAAGTTATTAGCAGGCTTGGATGCATGGCAATTAGCAGTCCATTATCTCTACATCAGGGCTAGATCGTTTCCCAATAAGCTTCTGAATTAACCAGCCATCGCATTCTATTGCAAATCAATTAAAGACATTTACTGTTACTTCCTGATTTCTCATAAGTAAATTGATTTATATTTTTTATTCGATGTATTTTTGATAGTCTTTTTGTTCTACAAATGCCATAGATAACACTTCTGAATGATATCAAATCACAGAAGAAAACAGTGTAAATCTCCATCTAATTTCATAGTTGATAATAATAAAAGTTTAAAATCGTCATTGAATGTGGGAGTACGTGGTTTTAACCCTGACCAAAAATACATATTTGAGAAATGTTATGGTAAAAATTAAATTTATAATTATGTGAAATAATCCTTTTGAAGTTTGTCACTTGTAACATTCCTGTAAATGACAGCACCATCTCCCAATTTGACTTAAAACTTGAGAGCCACCTTTCATTTCTTTTCTCTTAGCCATGACATCCATACTGTTTCCAGCCTAACAGTCCCTTCTTTCCACCAACAGTGTTATCATATCCTCCACAAAACTTACATCCCACCTTCTGCCCCATAAATCTGCAAAATGGAAGTGCTCACAGAAGGTAAGGGGACTTTATGGAAAGTTTTTTTGCAGTTGCAACTGAGCAAGTGAGACTGAAGCAACCTCTGTTGAGATGGAATAGACACAAAGAGAAAGATGAGGCAGTAAAATTGGAGAAACTGTAGGTTCTCATAAACATGACAGACTGGTATTTAAACCAGGTTTAACCACATAGTAGAGGGAAAGGGAGCCCAGATGACAACTGAGATCCCTGATGTCATTACTGAGACTGTCACCATTGCTTTTTTCTCCTCTGCATTGCTACTATCATCACTTCATTTTTTAATGCCTGCTATATATTAAACACTTTGCTAAACACTATGCAAGTAGTGTGTCTGGTTTTCACCATCCTCCAAATGGTAGGAACAGCTGCTCCTATATTACTCAGGGGATAAAGGAAAGTAAGGAGACTAGATGCCTCCAACAGACTCTCTGCCTCCAGTAGAGACACTGAAATACAGAACCTGAAACCCTTAGCTGACGGGCTTCCACTTATTCTGCACCTGATGAAAAACATAAACTAGGTCCTCACTATGTGATTAATAAATGGGAGGTTGACCTGGCTTGGGCCATAGTCATACCACTGGTCATCAAGACTGATTTGACTATCAGGGTGGCTGAAAAATATCTTTCTTCTCTCTTTCCACCATTTATCTTCCTTTTCAAACTATCACCTCAGTCAAGACCAGTTTCATCAAGATACCAGGCAATGATCAGTCTTGAGGCCTGCCTAAATGGAGTCACTTTCTGTGCCCCAATGGTACTCCATTATTTGGAATCCTCTTTTGAGGATTTGAGGATCCAGAAAACACATGGGATTTCATGGGACCCCAGAATTTTTTGGGAGCTTTACCATTAACACCAGGTGATCTTATCATCTGAATTCAGATATGAACAGAGTCTCAAATACCCACAGGACATCTTTCAATTGTAAAAAGAGATAGGTGTATGGAGATCTCTCATGAGGGTATGTGTCTTGTCAAGCAGAGCACAAGGTATATTTTAACCTATACTCATCTCCTAGATCTGGTACAAACTTCACAACCATATATAGCAACTCTGCTAGTGCACATGGTAAAAAACCCACTAGACGGGTTAAGCTTTGCTAGATAACAATAAATTATAATAATGGTAACAATGATAATGACAATGATGGTGACAGAAAGAGATGGAGCCAGATTTTCAAAGACTTTCTGATTTTTTTTTAATTTTGTTTTTTAGGGCCGCACCCACACACATGGAGGTTCCCCGGCTAGGGGTCAAATCAGAGCTATAGCTGCTGGCCTATGCCACAGCCACAGTAATGTCAGATCTGAGCCGTGTCTGAGACCTACACCACAGCTCACAGCAATACCGGGTCCTTAACCCACTGAGTGAGGCCAGGGATCGAACCTGCGTCCTCGCAGATGCTAGTCAGATTCGTTTCCACTGAGCCACAGTGAGAACTCCCAAAGACTTTCTGAGTTTTTAATGTGAGATGCCACTCTGATACACCAACATGACCAGACACAGATCTGGACATATCACTGACATATTCAATTACAGGTCTTTTGTAATCTCAACATAAATACCATTTTTTTCTTATGGGCTAGTAAAATGCCATCATAGCATCTTTCTGGATTTCTGGGAATAATAAAGTGAGGGATCTGATGTCTCCCTCATGGTTAATAAGCAAAAGCAATTAATCTGTAGTGTTGTGAGAAAGCTCATCTCCTGAAACCCACGTGCCCAAGGAAGGCTGAAACCATTGTTACACCTTACTGGTGAAGACCATTCTGGAATAGCTGGCATCTACCCATATAAGCTCTTGCCAAATTATCAGAAAATCTGTTGAGAACAATATATCTAATTTTGAAAATATATGGCATTATCTTTTTTCTTGTTTCTCTTTCTCACGCATACTAAACTGTAAGATCCTTGAAAAAGAAAAGTATTTTCTTCATCTTTGACTATCTGTGTACAAAATAATGCTTCAGGCATCCTAGGGTATTAGAACACAGTGGGCAGTTGAGTGAATGAAAGATCAAATATCATAAGGGCTGTGGTATCATTTAAGGTAAAAGAGCTACGGGGTTATCTTAACCTATCCACCCCAGATTCCAGAAAAGAGCCCCCTCATCCCTTGCACTTCCTGTTTATTGTCAATTAATTTCCCAGAGAATGAGTTAATCCCACATAAAACTTCTCTGGAAACTACTCAGTGCCCTAAAAAGTGGAACTAAAGATAGATATGTGTGTAAGAGGGAATCCAGGTCGGCTAAGGTTTTGAAGTGATTATGTAGAGAAATTATTGAAACCATTCTTGGATTTAAGCAAAATCCATAAAGTCTGAAATAAATAAAGTAGCCCAACTGTATTTTAGTCTAGATCCAGCAAAGCCCACTGTCACTTTTTTCCTGGACTAATTTAGATATATAGACTTTAAACCACTCTTCCCCACTTAGTCTTTCCCCAGATAATAAATTCTCCACAAAGTAAGAATGAGCTTTTTGAACTCTAAATTCAGTCATGGCACTTGACTCCTTAAAACATTCCAGTGCCCTCCTATTGCACTTAAAATGAAAGGAAAATACCAGCACATTTTTTCAACCTCATTTTCAACCATTCTCCTCCACTCTGTTATCTTCTGGTAACAGCAGTCTTCTGTATATCCCTAGAAAACTCCAAGTTCACGCTTGTCCATGTATGTTCTTCTCTCTGACTAGACCCTTCTCCCCTTCCTCATTCCATTCTCTTTTTTTATCCTTCAGACCTCAACTCAAGTATCACCTCTTCATACAGGACTTTCTTGACTACTTAATCTAAAGCATCACCCCCCTCAATTATTCTTTATCTTTCTTTAACCAAGGAAATATGAATAGAAGTGACATGTGCCACTTCTGGTCCACAGTTTAAGGAAGGAGTGTTTAATTGCCTCATTCTCTTTCCCTTTGCCATTAACTGTTAATGTCCCAGATGGCAGAGATTTCATCAGCCTTCTCATCAAATGACAGTGCTATAGAGTAAAGCCTCAGTGAACCAGCAATGGATATATGGCATGAGTTGTATTAATCCACTAATTTTTAGAGAGATACTTGCTATTGGTGCATAACTCAATCTGTCTGTAGCTAATGTGATTTCAGAACTCTGCTTATTTATTTTATATATCTAACCACAACCCATAATTATTAATTAATTTTATAGTTGGACTAACCTACTAGAATATAAATTTCATGAGAGCTAGAATACATTATATACCTACAAGGGTCGAATACATTGTAGGTGCTAAATACACCTGAATTCGGGAGAGAATCTAGGTCTTGTGCTACCGTAGGTGCTGCTTACTAGAAAGGAAGCATACAGATCTCCCCTGATGAGCGAGGAGTGACATTTTTTGTTAATTGCCCTAACTCTGGCTAGAGGGAGAAGCCCTTAAGAAAGAGTTAGTTACACTTTGCCTAATTTTCTCTACGTCTTTCTAAAGAAGGGGCCAGTTGACTCTTTTGGTAGCCTGACTCCTACATACATTCGGGTCCTTCCCTGTCTTTCCTTGGGAGGCAGTTTGTTACTCAGATATCTCATCGTCAAGTCCACCTGACCTCAGTCCAGTCTACCTTTGGGTACCATAAAGCAATCTTGAAACTTTTCATACATAAACTCTTTTAAAACTCTTAAGGAAGCCATGGACTCTTTCCATAGTACAAAATCATGCCAGTTTACAATTTCATAGGATTGACAAACTCCCTGAAGCCTCTTCAGGGACGCCTTCTCCCATATTCCAGAGACTACAAGCTAAAAAATGGACTTCAACTTAATTATCTGATCAAACTGCCTTCATGGACCCCATTGTTCTCTTGTTCTGAAACCCTGTTTTGCTGTGCCCACCACATGTGGTAGTTCCTCGGCCAAGGAACGAATTTGAGCCACAGCTCCAAACTATACCACAGCTGTGGTGACTCCGGATCCGTAATGTACTGCACTACAGCGGGAACTCCTGAAACCTTGTTTTGAAGATCTGTTCAGCACTCTTGATCTTCTCTTGCTGTGTTTCTGCCTTGATCTTGCTCTGATTACTGTCCTGAATACCAGGTGGGCAGCGGGGGCTCAGCTAATTGCTCCTCCCCTTTGTTTCCAGTGTGTCTGCTGTAAGGTTGGACCATTCTCCTTGCTTACAGATGGATAATGGTACCTTCCCTGAGTCCCAGTGCTTGTCCCACCAAGGGGCACATATTGTTCAGTCTACATCCTAGGCCCTTCTGATCTCTTTAGGTCTACCCCCAAAACATTTTCAAACACTCCAAAAGTAGAAAAAAAATATATCCTCTGATATTAAATATCACTTACACGAAAAGACTTTAAAAATCTCTTATTTGTTCAACTTCTTCAACTATAAGTGAATAAAAATAGGTTGTAGAGTCACTTCACACATCAAGAGGTTATCTCTTAAACTCCTTTCAGCAGAACTTGAAGCTACAGAGTTAAAGTGCTTCTTAAAATGATAAAAGTGCATCACCAGAACAATGACTCAGCTTCTGAGTCAAGCTGAGTTTTTCCAAAACAACGTCCTCTGCAGTCCATCTTAAGGATTTGTGCATTATGCTGCTCTAAGCATGTACACACTGTACTATTCCACTCAATTAGAATAGCAGTCATAAGAAGGGCTCCTTTCTCATTACAGGGCACTTGCAACGGCGCTATTAAATATTTTAGATGAGAAATCTTGGGTGGAGAAAAATTTTATACAAAAGAGAGTGATAAGGAAAAGACAGAAGTATTATTTCTGTGACTGAAACTCAGGAGAGGTGGCAAGCCTGCCCCCACCCCCGATGCCCTCCACCCTGAGAATTCTTGGAACTACCAGTGCCCCATACAGCAAAGTTCGAAGCCTGTTAACATAAAATAATTTCAGTTTATGTTGAATTTAAGCTGCATATGACAGTGCAGTAGATAAATATTCAACAAAGAGTGCAAATAATGCTTCCCATCTTCCATAAAATAAAAAAAGGAAGGCAGCCCCTGACCCCCTCACTCATTTGGCTAGAGTTCCCTGATGATGACTGTTTTTCCAGGAATTCAAGAAGGCAAATCAGCACATTGCCGTTCTGCTGAACGCTCCTGCCATGCATGGCTGGCTTCAGCCTGTCCCCATGTATCAGGGGAGTCCCCTCTTGTTCTTTTGCCTTCCTGTCATGACCACTTAATATATAGCTTAAAAAAATAGATACCATTGTTTCCTGTCCCTTTAAGACAGAATGTCACATCCCTAGAACTTAGAAGAATATACTGATCCTTGGTGTCAAACCTTAAGGTAACCATAGCACATGAAAATTTAGAATTGTCTGTCTTTAAGCTATAAACTTACCGAATCAGGACTCAGTGATAATTAATAAACTTATTAATAAGAAACCCCAAAAGACAATGGTGGCACTCTATCTGTGGGCTATTTCTGTCACATAAGTTTTGCCAAGAATGCTTTTCGACCTCGACCCAACTATCTTAGTTGAGATGACAAAATCTAAATCATCCTCAAGACCCAAACTGAAGATCACTTCAACTGTGAAACTGTCTTTAATGCACATCTCACAAAGGTGAGGTCAACCTGCATTCATTAGCACAGTTATTCAC
This sequence comes from Catagonus wagneri, assembly GCA_004024745.2. Lineage (NCBI taxonomy): Eukaryota > Metazoa > Chordata > Mammalia > Artiodactyla > Tayassuidae > Catagonus > Catagonus wagneri. The sequence continues at coordinate 23,811,484 of PVHT021183693.1, forward strand.
GTGTCTGTCTTCCTCTATCAGTCCATAAATTCCTTGAGGCAGGATTCATACTTTATTCATTTAGCCCCAGAGCCTACTTCAGGGCCTAGCACATAATGTACTGTCAAAAAATGTTTTTTAAGTGAGTATTACTGGCTACTGACATAAATGAGGTGCCTCAGAATTGTTTTGTGGGCAGGCATACGAGGAAATCTGATGATTCAAATGGTACCCGAGCTACAGCCAAGGACAAAAGGGCCTCACACTAGCTTTAGCCTCCCACCAGCCACTTCCTAACCACTGACACAACTGTGTACTCTACCTTTAGAAGAAAAATGGCCACCGTAATGCTAAGAGTATAAATGTTACCACATACCTAAATTTTGTTTTGATATTTTATTCAACCAAGACCTATTGAATATCTGCTAGGTTCACGGCAATGTAGGAGACTCTTGGGTTTTTTTATGGCTATATCTCAGGCCAGGGATTGAATCTGAGCCACAGCTGCAGGAACACCAGATCCTTTTAACCCATTGTGTTAGGCCAGGGTTCGAATCCTTGACTCCACAGCGACCTGAGCTGCTGTAGTCAGATTCTTAACCCATAGGAGATTTTTAACAGTTTTTCAAGGAAATATATTTTTAAGAATTAAACTATGACATATAATAAAGCTATATTCAGATGTTTTACTAAGAAAATCCTAAATCCAATTACAGCACCTGATGTTAAGATCTGTTCCATAAATCAATAGTAAATCATCTCATAAAATTTTACTAAAGAGAAGTAGAAAGGAAATATTGTACATGTTGGCAAGTATAGACTCTGGAATCAGAAGGCCTATATTTGCAAACCAACACCCTCACTTACTAGCCCAGTCACCTTGGGCACACTATTTAATCATCCTGGGACTTCATTTCCTCAAATGCAAAATGGGGACTAATAGTAGTACTTACCACAGGCAGTCGTTCTGAGGCCTTGAAAATGCTTCCATTACGATGTCAATAAATGTTAGGAAGTTGCTATACAAAGTTTCTCCTGGAGTTCCCATTGTGGCTTAGTGGTTAATGAACGAAACTGGTATCCATGAGGATGCAGGATCGATCCCTGGCCTTTCTCAGTGGGTTACGGATCCGGCGTTTTGGCGAGTTCTGGTATAGGTCACAGATGCAGCTCAGATCCTGCGTTGCTATGGCTGTGGTAGGCCAGCAGCTATAGCTCCGACTGGACCCCTAGTCTAGGAACCTCCATGTGACATGGGTGTAGCCCTAAAAAAAGATAAAAGACCAAAAAAAAAGAGAAGGTTTCTCCCATCAACCGCCCTTTCTACAGATCTTTGCAAAGAAAAAACTTTCCTTCATTCAATTTGACATTCGCTAATGAATAATAATATTCACTAATGAATGTTCTCTGTGCCAGACACACACTATTGATGTGGTTGTGAGTGACACAGCCTGTGCTTTCAGGGAGCTTATATTCTGAGGATATCAGTAAAAAGGTGAAAAAATGCTTTCTGTGGTAATATTGAGAAAAGAATTGAATATACAAGGGGCTAGAGTGAAGAGGTGCATGGCTTCTTTAGGTAGAGAGGCCAGTGAAACTTCCCTGAGAGATAGTGAGATCTGAACCTGAAAGGAGGGGGCTTGCAAGGATCTAGGAGGAGAGTGTCTCAGAATGGAGAGTGGGTGTAATGGCCCTGAAGTTAGAACTTTCTTGAGTTCAAGTAACTTTCTTGAGTTCAAGCAGACCAGCGTGCTTACATCAGGGTGAACTCAGGGAAGAAGGGCAGGCAGGCAATGAGGCCCTGGAGTGAGGCAGGGGCCTGGCCATACAAAGCCTTGGCAAACACTGGGAAACTCTGGCTTTAGTTCATTTAGTTTTGTAATTCGAGGCCAGCGGAAGAGTTTGCACTGTGGAGGTATGTACTCTGATCTTCACTTTTGAAAGCTAATTCTGGCTGTTTTGTGAAGAAGAGATATTAGGTCAGGTGTGAGGAGAGTGAATCGGGTCAGGTGGGAATGGTGGAAGCAGTTGGATGAGGCAATTTTCAGGGTATATTTCAAGACAGAATTAACCAGAATTCACTGTAGAATGGCTGTTTGCCATTTGTCACCCTTAGTGTCTTTGGCCTGAGCGATTAGGTGAACAGCACTGTCACTGAAAAATGAATGAAAACCAAAAGAGGAGCCAGTCTGAGAAGAAAAATCTACAGTTTTGTTTTGGGCCTATTAGTATCCTCATCTGGAGTTAAGGGGTTACTTCTAACGCAAAATTATGTATATCAGTTTGGATTGGATCACTTAGGGTATAGATATAGGAGGTCACAACATTGTTCCCTGAGCATGTCAATACTAGGAAGCTAAGAAAAGAGAAGGAATTTCATATCACACTGTGAAGGGGCAGTCGATAATATTAAAAAAAAAAAAAAAATCATGAGAGTGCAGCTTCCCCAAGGATACGCAAAGGACAATTTCAAGGAGGATGGAATGCTCAACCACATCAAGTGATGCTGGGAAGCTAAGCTCAAAAGGATACTGTGGTTGCTGGAACAGTGATCAAGTGGTGAGAACAAGAGTCGAATTTCATGGGGCAAAGAGAACCTGGGAGGTAAGGAAATGGAAGTGTGAAGAGACATCTCTTTTGAGAAATTTTCGTATAGAGGGAGCAAAAATGATTGTGAAGGGAGTGGCTAATGAGGATATGGGTTAAAGAAATCTATTTTTCAATGGAAATCATAACAATATGCTGTCCCATCTCTAAGAGAAACTTTTGGGATTGAGCAAGAGATGGGAATTCTATTTCCTTTATTAACAAATTTCCCACCAAAACTGTGGTGGGTACTGAAAAAGCACATTTGTTTCCCCCCCAAAAAGATGCTTAAACTGGATGCAAAATTTGTAAAGTTGGAATTTTTATTTTAAAAATGCAAAAACATTTCTTCTTCTAAGGTAGCATTTGTGTTGACTGGTGTCATCACATCAAGTGGAATAATTCCTCTAAATATAATTTATAAATAGAAGCTTTTCCATTTTGAGAACAGGAAATAACATAAAATGAAAAGGTGATCATTAGTTAGAACTGTAATCTATCATTCTAGTTTATAGAAAAATAAAATAAAAATGTATACATTCAAAGAAGTCCCAGTGAATCAGATACTTTAATTCATGAGAAGATAGGAAATATTTTTTAGAAATATGAAAAATTGAGACTTTTAAACTAGCTTTACGCAAAAATTGTCTTTTACATAATTTTGCAATGAACTGTGTTTCACTAATACCAACTAGATGTGTTTTTAATGATGTTATAATAAACCTAAAATCTTGAGAGGCGAGTGATGCTGTCAAAGTATAATTGTTTCAAACTTGGAAAATAAACCATTTACCCCCAGTGCAATGCTTACTTGTGGATAAATGGCTCATTTTCACCTAGGTATTTATCTGACAGCAGGAGGAGACATATTCTTGGTAAAAAGTTCTAACATCATTACCCTTATTTTAATCACAAGCATCTGGTTGAGGTTTCATTCCTTTCTACAAAGAAGAAAATGGGACCATTTCAAAAAACAATAAAGGGGAATCTGTGTGAGACAGACTGTCAGAATCATCTGGTCTTGGGTGGCAGGCAAGCCAAGGGGAGGCACCTGCCACATTTGTAACGTTGCTTTTGAGAGTCTGCTGGGAGAATACTCTGCCCCAAAGGGAATTCAGTGTGAAATTTCCCTTCAGAGTTGTCAAGTAGATCAGTCTTGGAAATAAGAAAGTGTCTGTGATGAGGACATTAGGGAACAAAATTAGAATGAGTCTCCAGGTTACTCATTTCCAGCAATAGCTCTCTGAGAATAGAGTAATATTTACCCTGTAGTCCCATGTGGGAGAATGGCCTGGATGAGGTCAGGTCTAGCAAATGCACCAGCACCTTAGGTGGATGCTGAGACTGGAGGCACCACCTGCACTGTCCCCAGACATCAGGGTGGGCGATCCTGACAGCCACCAGTTCTTCATGCCTTTCCTTTTCTTGCCCCTCTTCTCACTCCTACTCCAACTTTTTTACAGCTTTGTCCTACAAGCTTCCTTCTTCGACACTGAGTTTCTTCCCAGAGGATCTTTCAGGGAAGCCTGAGGCACACCAGACCCACTTCAGTTTTAAAAACTGCCTTAAATCATAGCCTTGGGCATGTAGATAGGCAGAGGCCAAGTTTTTATGAAAAATTATACCTCCCTCTCTCCACTCCCTCACTGTGGCCTGGCAACAATTGCTTGAGCCTGACCCAGCCCTGGGCACTCCTTAGGTAACCATGTTTCCTGGTTTTTAAATATAAACTGGTGGGATCAAGATGGTGGAGGAGTAAGACATGGCACTCACCTTCTTCCACAAACACATATAAAAAAATCTGCAAGTAGAACAATTGGCACAGAATATCTACTGAACACTGGCAAAAGATCTTAAAACTCCAGAAAGGGCAAGAAACACTCCATAACACTGGGTAGAACAAAAGGGGAAAAAAGACAAAGAGAGAAGATTAAAAAGAAGGAATCTGGATGGCACCAGCACTCCTAAAAGGAAGCTGTGAAAGAGGAAAGGAATGCAAATCCTGGGAGGTCACACAACCATCAGCTCGGACAAAGGGGGAACCTGAAAGACTCAGAGAAAAGAAGACTGGCTGGACACAGGAGGTCAAAACAGAAAGAGAAGTGCACAGACTATCAGTACCACTGCCCCTGGAAATCACAGCTCAGGAGGTGGCTGAGCACTGAGACTCAGGAACCAGAGGTCAGTTCCAGGCAGAGAAGGAGGGTTGGCTATGTGGAGACAACTGAGGGAGTGAAGGAGGGGACTTGGGCCCTAAGGAGAAGCAAGGCTCCATTGACAGGGAGGTCAAGAGGAGGAGGGGTGGGATGAGCACAGGAATATCTTTCTCTGCACACAACATGAAGGCTCCCAGGTGGTGGGGAAGCTTTTGCAAAGGCTACAGGTGGTTGGGCACCTCTTGTATGGACTACAGCCCATCTCAGACTCCAGAGGTGGGCGTGGCCCACCACCACTAGGGGTCTGTGAATAGGAAACCACCTACAGCCCCAGTCACTTATGGGCTGAAAAGAAGAGCACTGCAAACAAGCGCCACCCATTGCCCTCACTCCCCTGGGAATTCACATGCTATTGCCACTGCCAAAGGCTCTGAGCACCACGTACATTGCCCTGATGGTTACTGTCACTTCCTAGGGCCCTTCAACCAGGAGCAGCCTGTACCAAGTCCTCATGGGTCCTCACCACTGTCAAGGGCCCAGCAAGCTGGCTCTGGCTAATGGCCCTGCATACTGAAGAAAGAGACAGCAAGCATTCAAACCAAAAGCAGCCTTCACACCACAAAAAGTAAGCCTTCACAAAGTACCCAGGGGCACACTCACATATAAATAGTCCTCAAAGACTACAGTAGTTGTTTTCCCTAAACTCACAGAATAAGAAAAATATAAACAAAATGAAGAAGCTCAGGAAACATGCCCAGTTAAAAGAAGAGGAGAATTCCCCTGAGGCAGCAAACAGTGAAACAGACCTCTGCAGACTAACAGGTGCCAAGTTCAAAAAGGATATAGTGAAATATTGAAGGCATTAGGAGCAGATATGAACAGTGATGCAGATTACTTTAGAAAGGAACTAGAAAATATACAGAGGAGCCAAGAAAAATTAGAAAATTCATCTGCAGAATGGCAAGCTGAGTTAAAGGCACTGAAGAACAGAATGAATAATGCAGAGGAACGAATAAGTGACTTGGAAGGTAGAATAATGAAAATCACCCAGTCAGGACAGCAGACAGAAAAACAAATAAAAAAACATGAAAACCGTATGAGAGATCTATGGGATAATATAAAGTGGGCCAGCCTATGCATAATGGGGATTCCAGAGGAGAAGAAAAAGAAAAGGGGACTGAAAATATATTTGGAGAAATTATGGTTGAAAACTTTTCAAATCTTTTCAAACTCTTCAAAACTTTTCAAAGGAAACAAATAGTCAAGATATAGGAAGCACAAAAGGCCCCAAACAAGTTGAACCCAAACAGGCCCACACCAAGACATATTATAATAAAAATGGCAAAAGTTACAGATAAAGAGAGGATTCTAAAGGCAGCAAGAGAAAAACAAAGTGTTAATTATAAGGGAACCCCCATAAGGCTATCAGCTGATTTCTCTACAGAAACATTACAGGCCAGAAGAGAGTGATGGGATATATTCAAAGTGCCAAAAGAGAAAAATTTGCAGCTTAGAATACTCTACCCAGCATGATTACCATTTAAAATAGAAGGAGAGATAAAAAATTTCTCAGAGTTCCTGTTGTGGCCCAGTGGAAACTAATCTGACTAGTATTCATGAGGATGCAGTTTTGATCCCTGACCTCGCTCAGGGGCTTAAGGATCTGGCATTGCCGTGAGCTGTGGTGTAGGTCACAGACATAGTTCAGATCTAGTGTTGCTGTGGCTGTGGCATAGGCCAGTGGCTATAACTCAAATTTGACCCCTAGTCTGGGAACCTCCAAATTAGGTGCAGGCCTAAAGAGACAGAAAAAAAAAAAAAGGAATTTCTCCAACCAACCAAAACTACAAGGATATAGCAATACTAAACCCATTCTAAAAGAAATTCTGGAAAGTCACCTCTAAATAGGAAAGAAGTAAGAAGGCACAGGATGGAAGAAATCACAGCTGGAAAGTAATCACTTAAGTATAGATTTAAAAGAAAAAAAAACTTTTTGTAAAAGTGACAGTAACAAAATGTGGAAGGAAAGTAAGAAAATCTGTATTTTTTTTAATGTGTTTGAGCCTATATGACTATCAGGCTAAGGCAAGCAGATATAGTAATGAGTTAATATATCTGAAAAGCAGGGGAACCACAAATAAAGACCAAAAAAAAAAATCATAAGAGCTAAAAAGAAGAGATACAAGCATAAAATAAAAAGAACTCACCCAACCAAAGCAAGATAAAGGAACAAAGGAGAAACATAGAATCAACTGGCAGCAAGGTTTAAAATGGCAATAAATACATATTTATTAATAATTACCCTAAATGTCAATGGAATGAATGCTCCAATCAAAAGACATAGAGAGAGTGGCAGACTGAAAACAAACAAGCAGACAAACAAGAGCCTACAATATGCTGCCTAAAAGAGACACCTTAGCACAAAGAACACATATAAATTGAAAGCGAGGGGATGGAAAAAGATATTTCATGCCAACGGACAAGACAGGAAAGCAGGAGTTGCAATACTCATATCAGACAAAATAGACTTTAAAATAAAGGCCATTAAGAAAGACAAAGAAGGACACTATTTAATGATAAAAGGATCAATTCAAGAAGATGTTACAATTGTCAATATATATGCCCCTAATATAGGTGCACCCAAATACATAAAACAAATCCTAAAAGACATAAAAGGAGAAATTGATAAAAATACAATGATTGTAGCAGATTTAACACCCCACTCACATCAATGGACAGACCCTCTAGACAGAAAATCAATAAGGCAACAGAGATCCTAATGACACAATAGAGCACTTAGACTTAATTGATATTTTCAGGACATTACATCCAAAAAAATCAGAATATACATTATTTTCAAGTGCACATGGAACATTCTCAAGGATTGACCACATACTAGGGGACAAAACTAACCTCAACAAATTTAAGAGTATAGAAATTATTTCAATTATCTTCTCTGACCACAATGGCATGAAACTAGAAGTCAACCACAGGAAAAGAAATGAGGAAAAACTAACTACCTAGAGACTAAACAAAATGCTACTAAAAAAACCCAATTGGTCAATGAAGAAATCACAAGGGAAATTAAAAAAAAAAAATACCTTGAGACAAATGACAAAGAAAACACAACCATTCAAAATCTATAGGATGCTGCAAAAGCAGCTCTTAGAGGGAAGTTCATAGCAATACAGGCTTTCATCAAAGAAGAAGAAAAATCCTGGAGTCCCCATTATGGTTCAGCACAAATGAATCTCACTAGTAACCACAAGGACGCAGGTTTGATCCCTGGTCTCACTCAGTGGGTTAAGGATCTGGCGTGAGCTGTGGTGTAGGTCGCAGATGTGGCTTGGATCCTGAGTTGCTATGACTGTGGTGTAGGCCAGCAGCTACATCTCCAATTCGACCCCTAGCATGGGAACCTCCATAGCCATGGATATGGCCCTAAAGAGACAAAAAAAAAAAAGGAAATAAAAGAAGAAGAAAAATTTCAAATCAACAACTTAAGCTATCACGTAAAAGAATTAGAAAAAGAACAAACAGAACCTTAAGTCAGCTGAAGGAAGGAAATCATATAGATCAGAGAAAAAAATCAATAGAGATTAAAAATAGAAAAAAATCAATAAAACCAAGAGCTGAGCTGGTTCTTTGAAAAAGTAAACAAAATTCATAAACTTCTGGCCTGACTCACTATGAAGAAGAGAGAGAACCTAAGTAACCAAAATAAGAAATGAAAAGGGAGAGATCTCAACAGATATTCAAAAATACAAAAACCATAAGAGAATACTATGAACAATTAATATGCCAAAAATTTGACAACTTAGAAGAAATGGACAACTTTCTAGAGACATATAGCCTACCAAAACTGAATCAAGAGGAAATAGATCATTTAAACAGACTGATCACTAGAAGTGAAATTTAATATGTAACAAAAACACTCTCTACAAATGGAAGTCCAGGATCAGATGGCTTCACAGGTGAATTCTACCAAACATACAAAGAACTTATGCCTTTCTTAAAAATTTTCCAAAATATTGAAGAAGAAGGAATACTCCCAAAGACATTCTTTGAAGCCACCATC
>PVHT021183693.1:23820382-23866002 GCA_004024745.2 Catagonus wagneri
CAAAGCCATTTATGACAAACTGATAGCCAATATAATACTCAACAGAGAAAAGCTGATAGCCTCCCTGCTATAATCTGGAACAAGACAAGGATGCCCACTCTCACTGCTTTTATTCAACATAATATTGGAACTACTAGCCAAAGCAATCAGACAAACAAAATAAATAAAATGTATCGAAGCTGGTAGAAAAGAGGTAAAATTGTCACCACATGCAGATGACATGATATTATGTATAGAAAACCCTAAGGACTCCACACAAAATCTACTTGAACTGATCAACAAATTCAGCAAAGTAGCAGGATACAAGATTAACATTCAGAAGTCAGTTGCATTTCTATATACTAACAATGAAATATTATTAGAAAAGGAATATAAAAATATAATACCTTTTAAAATCATGCCTGACAAAATTAAAAACTTAGGAATAAACCTGACCATGGAGGTGAAACACTTATATGCCTAGAACCATAATGGAAAGATACCACACTCTTGTATTGGAAAAATTAACATTGTTAAAATTGTCATATTAGCCAAAGTAATCTATATATTTAATAGAACCCCTATCAGATTACCCATGACATTTTTCTCAGAAGTAGAACAAATAACCCTAAAATTTATTTGGAACCTTAAAAGACCCAGAAATGCCAAAACAATCCTGAATAAAAAGAATAAAGCAAGAAGGTCTACCAGATTTCAGATAATACTACAAAACTAAAGTAATCAAGACAGTGTGGTACTGGTACAAAAAAGAAGACATACGCACCAACGGAACAGAACAGAGAGCCCAGAAATAGACCGAGAAACTTGCAGTCAATTAATCTTTGACAAAGGAGGCAAGAATATACAATAGGAAAAAGTCTCCTCAGAAAGTGGTGCTGGGAACACTGGACGGCTGCATGTAAATCAAGAAAACTAGAACACACCCTCACACCTTGCACAAAAATAAACTCAAAATGACTTAAAGACTTAAACATAAGACACTGTAAAACTGCTAGAAGAGAACATAGGCAAAACATTCTCTGACATCAACTGTACAAATGTTTTCTTAGGTCAGTCTCTCTAGGCAATAGAAATAAAAACAAAAATAAACCAATGGAACCTAATCAAACTTACAAGCTTTTTCACAGAAAAGGAAACCATTTAAAAAAAAAAAAAAAAGAAAATACAACCTAGGGAATGGAGAAAATAGTTGCAAAGGATGCAGCTGACAATGACTTAATCTCCAAAATATACAACTTGTACAACTTAACATCAAAAATACAAACAGCCCAATTGAAAAATGGGCAGAGGACCTCAATAGACATTTCTCCAAAGAAGACATAAGGATAGACAACAGGCACATAAAACAATGCTCAACATCACTAATTATTAGAGAAATACAAATCAAAACTACAATGAGGTGCCAACTCAGTGGTCAGAATGGCTATCATTAATTAGACTACAAATTACAAATGCTAGAGAGAGTGTGGAGAAAAGGGAATCCTCCTGCATTGTTGGTGGGAATGTAAGTTGCTACAACCACTATGGAAAACAGTATGGAGGTACCTTAGAAAACTAAATATAAAATCCAACAATGCCACTCCTGGGCATACATCCAGACAAAACTTTCACTGAAAAAGATACGTGCACCCCTATGTTCATTGTAATACTATTCACAATAGCCAAGAATTAGAAACAAATTAAATGTCCATCAACAGATGAATGGATTAACACAATGGAATACTACTCAGCCATAGAAAGAATGAAATAATGCCATTTGCAGCAACATGGATGGAACCAGATTTTCTCATATTGAGTGAAGTAACTCAGAACGAGAAAGACACCATATCACTTACGTGTGCAATCTTAAATATGTCCCAAATGATCCTATCTATGAAACATAAACACCATGGACGTTGAAAGCAGACTTGTGGTTGCCAAGAGGGAAAGGGAGGGAGTGGGATGGACTAGGGGTTTGGGGTTAATAGAGGCAAATGGTTACATTAAGAAAGCATAGACAATGTGGTCCTGCTGTACAGTACAGGGAACTATGTCCTATCACTTGTAATGTTAACAGATGAAAAATAATATGAGAAAAAGAATATATATATATATATATATGACTGGGGTCACTTTCTGTATAGCAGAAATTGACAAAACAATGTAAATCAACTATAAAAAAAATTAAGAACAAGAAAATATAAACTGGACCAATCTAGCTTCTCTCTCTGGATTTAAAATTGAAAAGCCAGTGTAAGAGCCTGAAACTGTTAGCAGTGAAGCTGAGTAGCACTGAGAGGGAGGCTGTGAGGCAGAGTTAGCGGCCTGAATGAACAATAATAATAAATTAAATCCTTGGGCATAAGAAGAAAGTGAATGTAAGAAGCCAATCAGTAGGGGGAAACAGAACTAATGTGTCCCCCAAAATCAGGACACGCATCATGAGTGCCCACGACCATCCCAAGGGAGCACTGTCTCAGGTTCATGAACCCCAAATTCCTATGAGGCCAACTCCTATAGTTCCTGTTCTTGGATTTTCATACAATTCTACTTCTCACTAAAATAATCTTACTTTACTTTCAGTATTTCGAGTGGGTTTCTGTACATGCAGAAAAAAAATCTAACTAGAAGTCAGCTAGCAATATAGGAAGCTAAGATTGAATAATTTTTGAATAACTTTCAATGAACTGAGGAGGAGGAGGAAAAACAATCTTCTTTCCATGGTTTTTTGGCATCTGGTCTTACATCAAAGACATGTAAGTCCTGTGCCATATCTTAATATTTAACATTCTGTGAGAACATAAAGCCTGGTACACCGGGCTGAGAGGGGCCTAGAGATCTTCTAGGACACAAGGTCAAGAATCTCTAACTTTTGTCATGGAAGTCTTTTTTGGTTTTATAAGAACATGTTTGTTTTTTTTTTGTCTTTTGTCGTTTTTAGCGCCGCACCCGCAGCATGTGGAGGTTCCCACACTAGAGGTCTAATTGGAGCTCCAAGTGCTGGCCTACACCAGAGCCAAAGCAATGTGGGATCCGAGCCGCATCTGTAGCCTACACCACAGCTCAAGGCAATGCCAGATCCTTAACCCACTGAGTGAGGCCAGGAATAGAACCCGCAACCTCATGGTTCCTAGTTGGATTCATTTCTGCTAAGCCATGATGGGAACCCCAAGAACGTCTTTATATAAAAAATATCCAAGTACAAATGCCTTTGTTAGGCAACTCAGTCACCCTTTTTACTCCCTCACCAGATCAAGAAACCCTAGGAGTCCCCAGAACTCAGTCTGAAAGCAATTAATCTCTCATTTTATATGTGGACTTAAAGAATTTAAGCTCCTCCCTATGGGAACTTAACCATGGGGCTTTATCTCTAAGACCACGTGTAATCCCTGTCTCAAATGTACTAACATTCGGCAGTCCTACAAGAAATTATTTTATATTTGTTCTCTATGTATTCTTGTAAAGATTCCCAACATCATAGGTTTCAAAATATCTTAATATTGGAACGTTCGAGACAAATATTTTATATCCCAGAATTTTTAAAAGAGTGCACTGAAGTCTTTGCCAATGCAGACTGGATTTGGGCATCAGCCCAAAGACTGAACTTTAAAGAGATGTGGAATGTGTTTCAAGAAGTCCTAAGGTGAAAACGTGAAGCTGAATAATGATGATGTCTCTGTGTAACTCAAGTATGTCTTTCAGACTGAAAAAGAGGTATGGTTTATATAAGAAATTGAATGATTTAAGTATAGAAATGTCACTTCAATTTGACTTTTTTAAATCTTAAAAGGTTGGTTTCTACTGTACATTTCAAACCACATTAACTTCAAAATCCGTATATTCTGAAAGCAAAAAACTGGATCAGTGATGGGAAGATCATCAGAGGCTGTAACAGAGATGACCATTATCTCAGTATCCACTCTGTCTTCCTAGTAACAAAGCCCCACTTTTATTCTGAGCAGCAATGTGATCACTTGGTCAACTACAATTCTAAGCTCCTTGCATCTAGATGTGACTAAGTTCTGGTCAATGAGATGTAAGCAGAAGTGTGTGAGATTTCCAGAAGACTGGTTTAAGGAAAGCTGCCTCGGCTAGGAGGTACCTATGGTGTTCTCCCCACTTCCCCTTTTCTTCATGCTTCAAATGAAGATTGTGATGCTAAAGATCTGCAACCATCTCCTATGAAGAGGTGATCATGAGGATGCAAACAACATAGTGAGATATATCTGCTCTATGAGCTCTTGACGGTTTAAACCGAGACTTAACAAAGGAAGTTGTTCCACTGTTATTTATGCTTCTTGTGATATAAAATTAAACCAAATCCTAATTGATTCGGTAGTCTAACTTACAAGATCATCTTCTAGCACTACGGCATAGGAAGTAGGAGAAAGGAAATGTGCTGATTACTTTTGAAAAATAAAATGTACATCTGTTTATCTCCTGCCTCCACTTGCAGCTCTCATTTTTTCAGTGCAGAAGCTGTTTAAGAATTCTGCCATCATTTGAATAAATAACATTATGAAAATATGACAACTACTTAAATAATATGAAACCATATCAAAACTTACCCTAAAACATCCTTCATACTTTTGTTGAATATATAAGGCTTAGTTAATTTTAAAATAGAGATGAAGTACATCCCCCTCTTAGAAATCTTTCTAAGCATATGTATGTAGAATAATGTGCATTTGTTTATTTTTTTTGGATAGAAAGCAATTCACATATTGCTTTCTTCTGGCAGAAATAAGGGCATATAAAGAGCTTCTTCACAACAGTGTTTCCATAACTATTATTGTATATGTATCAGAAAAGGAAAAAAAAAACACACAAAATAATCCCATCAATTAATTCTTTTCATTTTAAACATAACTGTCAACTCACGGAGAACATCAAGAATAGTCTCTCCTTTTTCTTAACTGTGAAAGACATTTGCATTAAAAGAGGAGGATCTTTATTTCCTTAGAGTTCATCTATGCCTGCTGGTTATTCCCTAGCTAAAGCTATAATCCTGTTTGCAACATCATAATTATTTACCCAGCAAACAATCAGGGTGTCACTAACAAAGAATTATGACTTTAGGTGGGGGATAAACTACAGGCACAGATGAACTCTAAGGAAATAAAGATTGTTTTCATGCAAATGTGGCTAGTAATAAATAACCAAGGATGAAAATTATGATGAAACAGAATACTCTGTAAAAACAGATTCAGGAAGGTATAAATAGTATATCTCTAAATTTTCTCCTTTCTGGAAGTATGATGTACCGGGTGTTTATAAAGTACCAGTGCAATTTTAATATTTAAAAACTCTGACTTTATATATGAAGGAAGAAATCTATAAATACAGGGAATGACATTTCAGAAAGATTTTTAATAAAATAAATTTAGACATTTAGATTTCAACATAAATGCCAGCTTTAAATAATATTCAATCTAATTGTTCTACTCACTGAAAGCATTCTTCATTTTTTATATTGAGTGATTTTTTTGGATCATTTATGTCAACTTGATCCTAAATTCCCTAATTAATCCATCCATTAATTTGTCTCTGTATTCAGTGATCGCAGGGTAAACTTGTGAGAAATGATGATAATAAGCATGGCAGAGCCTCTTCCAGTCCCAAGGGGTTTTGCACTCATTACTGCATTTTATACTCACATAATTTTTTGAGCTAAGTTAAGTCAGTATCTTTTTCTACATTTCATGATAAACATATTCAAATAAGTGATCTGCCATCTGGCAAACGGTGTAACTTGATAACCTGTGTTTCTCCCACGACATATATCATACTGTCTCCCCTTGGGAAAAGTTAGAGACTAAGGTAGCTTTTCAGTTGGATCCTGCACATCCATCCATTCATTCATTACTAATGATCACCCAGTCTGAGCTACGCATATGATAGTGGGGTAGCATATTGTGGTGAACAAAATGGGTATAATCCATGCTCTACTGAACTGGATCATCTAGTGGAGTGACACATATTCAAAGAACCTACAAATAAATTATTATAAAAGCTGCAAAAGAAAAAATAGGATACTATGCGGAAGATTAAAGGAAAAGAAACAAGGGGAATTAATTTAGATAGAAATTAGAGAAAGTCTCTTGAGAAGGTACATTTTGTGAACTTGGGGATGAGAAATGGCATGTGGTCAAAATCAAGATGAGATAAGCATTCATCTTTCCAACAACTGAATCATAAGTACAAAAAGAACTGGTTTGTATGTATCAAGGCATTACTTAAAATATTTAAGGGCCTTATTATAGGTATGGAGTCATTGTTCAAGAAAGTGTCTCCGTGCATCTCACATATAAAACACAGAATTAAGTGGTCTTAAGGATGCAGTGTCCCATTGGCCTGTGTTGTGCGACACACTCAGAGTGCACCAGATGTGAATGATTTCAGTGAAATCAACAACATATTAAAACTATCAAATATCTTTTAACTTTACTTTGTTTTCATCATGTGTACATCCAGAGCTGTAAAATTATAGAATATACCAGTAGGAAAGTCTGCATATAAACTACTAAATCCCAACATGCATGTAAAATCATATGATCATTTGTTCAATAGTTGCTAGAGGTACACTGCACCAACTCTAGAATTATGAATATGGCTGTGATTCTTCTAGAATGTTTGCAACTCTCTCAATTGCACAGTCAGGACTGGGTGCATGCCTTTAGCAGCGATTTTAAGTTTGATCTCCAAAATGAGATAACACATTGAAGCTGCTTCAGGCAAAGGTTCTAATCTTATTTAGTTTTTATTTTCTCATTAGACTAATGGCAAAGGAATTAAGGAACTTTTCTAGATGTGTGGTTATGGGAAGCAAATAAAGGCAGAAGGGGGTCTGCTCTGCCCCAAAGGACCCTCATGTTTAATTTCAATGTTACATTGGAAGCCAAGTGATAAAGTCAACAGTACGCCCCTTATTTCAAATTCTGGCCAGAAATGCACTGATGACAACAAATTATCAGCTTCTTTTTTGTTTCAAAATTCTTATATTGTAAAAGGTAATGGCATCTTATAAAACCTCTTCCTGAGCTAGTTCATAAAAGATTCAAGCAATGATGGAATAGGCAGAAGGAATAGTAGTTGGTCCTACTTTCCTAATGAGACTAGGACATCTCCTGCCATCGTGTCTGAGAAAAAAACACTGGAATTTTATAAATTGTACCTAGAGGAAAAACTGTCTTTTCTGTCAAAAGGGAAAAGGAAGATGTCTTAAGAGCGAAGGAGAGTGGGGAGAGCCAAGAAACTTTAAACCCGAGCAGACACGCTAAAAAGAAAAACATCTTTTTCCTACCTTAACAGATGAAGAGGAGATCCCCATTTTAACTATAGACACTAAAATTCAGAGAGCTAGCAGCCTCAGGATAAGATGCCAGAAAGGCTTTTGACAAAAATGGTAAAGATTCGAGGGGGACTCAATGTTGTCCTTCTATGGCATTGTGATAAAAGTGCTAAGAAGACAGTGACAAGTACCAAGGAGTCACACTCTTAATTTTAAGATATTCATTTCCTTTGAAAAATTTTAGTCTGATAGTATGATTGGCTTTTCTGATTACTTATTGTTCACTTTGTTAATCACTTTGAATAAATGGTGTTTTATGCTAAAAGACATAAGAATGGCTATAGGTCTCTTTATCATCATTTCCTATCCTGTCAGTAGATGATATGTGTGAATTCCAAAACAATTTACTGATGTTGTGAAAGAAAGTATCAAAGATAGCTTTGCACTAAGCAACCACCAGTCTTGTATAAGGGATTACTACCCAGAATCTCAAAATTTAGAATCAGAGTATTACCTAAAAAAGAGAGTTTGAACCCTGAGATCTGCTTATGCTAGGGCATGGCATAACAAACCTGCAGAGCCAACTCCCTAAGGGGAAGCTGTCTTAAAATGTCACAGAGTGACATCCATAAAACTGTCCTCCCATGTCACCTTCTGCTCTTTTTCTAAGCCCTTGCCTTATAAAATTATGTAAAACCTTGAACACCTCTAACACCAGGATCTACTATCACTCAAGACTAGTGGATCATCATAACACATCTGGAAGTGTTGAGTGATAGTCTGAGTGATTATCTCTATCACAACAGTCCTTCAAACTGATTGTATTTGTATTAGTCAAAGTTCTCCAGAGAAACAGAACCAACTGTGATGGCTGGCAAATTCACAGTCTACAGGACAGTCCAGCAGGCTGGAGACCCAGGGAAGAACTGATGCAGCTTGATCCTGCAGACCATCTGAAAGCAGAATTTTCTCCTTCTTAAAGGACCTCTGTCATTTTTCTCGTAAGACTTTCAAATGATTGGAAGAGACCAAACACACTATGGATAGTAATCTGCTTTACGCAAAACCTGTTGATTTAAGTGTTAATCTCATCTGAAAAAAATACCTCCAGGAGTTCCTGTCCTGGCTCAGCAGTAACAAAACTGACTAGTATCCATGAGGACGTGAGTTTGATTCCTGGTCTTGCTCAGTGGGATAAGGATCTGGCATAGCTACAAGCTGTAGCATAGGTAGAAGATGCTGCTCAGATCTGATGTTGCTGGTGGCTGTGGCCAGCAGTTGCAGCTCCAATTTGAAGCCTAGCCTGGGAACTTCCATATGCCACAGGTGTGGCCCTAGAAAGACAAAAAACAAACAAAGAAACAAACAAAAACACCTTCATAGAAATATCTACAATAAAGTGTAACCAAATATCTTAGTACATTAGCCTGGTCAAGTTGACACACATAACTAACCATCACACTGACCCTCCCTAAATATGATATTTAGGGGATATTTTCTGTGTTTTACTAGAACAGAGAATGGCAAGCATTATGTCTATTTTAGGACATCTTTTTTCTCTTCTAGCAGCAATTTTTGATGTTACCAGAACTTCTATAAATGTTAAAAACACTAACAGAAACAAACAAACAACTATAATCTCCAAAGAAAAAGATGTATTCCAGGCTCAGTAAATGATACTGCCAAGTATAACTTGGCCATCAAATGTATTTTGATGACATATTTATTTAAAATATAATTTAACAATTAAATATTACTTTAATGATAATCATGTGCTAACTTACATAATACGGTATGACTATACCTCAATAAAAAATTAGTTAATTTTTTAAAAAGATAATCATGTACTATTTTTTAAGTTCTTAGAGACATAGTTATAACTTGCTTTTTAAGTTTCACTAACTTTCACTAATATGATATGTGCTATATACAGATTAGTGTTTGACACATATCATTTGGAAGAAAATGCTCTTAGAGTTCCCACTGTGGCTCAGTGATAACGAACCCAATTAGCACCATGCAAACGCGGGTTCGATCCCTGGCTTTGCTCAGAGGGTTAAAGGATCCAGAGTTGCTATGGCTGTGGTGCAGGCTAGCAGCTCCCATTGGGCCCCTAGGCTGGGAATTTCCATATGCCGCGAGTGCGCCCCCTCCCAAAAAAAAGAAAGAGAAAAGAAAATGCTCTTAAACTTGCAATTTCACTAAATTTTATTAGTCTGCAAACCTCGAAGTATCAGAGACAATAATCAAAATCTCTAGCACCTAGACAGGTAACCACTTGATTACCTTTTTTCAGTTGTTTGCTTTACTCTGGGTACACAGTGGAAAAAGTAATGAAAAAATGATCACTAGGTACTCTGTGACCATGGGAATGTCATGACATGTTCCTCAAGAAAATCTTCTCCCTCTTCATCTGTACTGCTTTCAGAAAGTCAGCCAAGACTGAATTTCAGTATCTTTTTCAGAAGAGCTGGAAATACATTAAAAGATCAATACACAATATAGAGAACCACGTTTCAACTCTTCATTTATCTTCTGATCAATACTACACAAGTTGAAGTCATTGGAGGGAGGCAGCCGTGAGGGGGCTATCTCAGACTGAGCCCATAATTTTCAATGTGCCCAATATACCAAGCCTCCTTTTAATGAAAAATTCTCATCATTCTCCCTCTGCCAAGAAATAAAGCCACAGAGGAACCAAGGAGAGAAGATTTTATGGTCTTTGGTTGTGTCTTTCACTGATGATTCAGAAGGCACTTCAGAAACTTGCAGAGCCTCAGGGTCATCATTAAGAACATTCATCATTACATTGGCTGTTTAATAGAATTCCAATGAACAGACTGCCAGACAAATCACTTCTTTCATGTACAGTAAATTAGGACAATGTGGATAGCCAGTCAACATATGCCAAAACTAAAATTAATGACAGCAATTATATAGTTATTTTATTTTGTTGTATTTTATGGTAGAGAAGAACTTGTGGAAACTCTAGTGCATTGCTGCCTGAGGTTTGGGGAAAAAGGGAGAATGAAGGAAAAAATAGGAACCTGTGGAGCTCAGATATTTTGGTCCAAGGCATCTAGAATTTCAGCCCATGCATGCTACTGCATAATAAAAAAATACTTCACCCTGTGATGGATATAACCCTTATTTGGATTTCATGCCCAGTAAAGGCTAAATCAGCATTTCTTAAGCTCTTGTCAGTAGACCAGTTGAGATCTAATTGTAATAAAAATTTTTACTGGTCTATAGGAGAGACGAAAAAAAAAAGGACAAGATAATACATTTTTCATAAAATTTTTAGTTTTCAAGAACTGTGCTTTATTCTATTAATATATTCTCCTTATATTTTTAGTACTAAATGTCCTTTCTTTTATGAAATCATGGTGAGAGTATGTTGTTGGTTTACTTTGTTCTTAATGACTTTTTTAGGGGAAAAATAGCAACTTTATATTGATCCCTTAAAAAAAATGTAAGTGGTGTTAGAAATCCAAAAATCCTAGGAGCATAGCTAAATGATTTCCTCCTTCAGAAGGACAGTGTAATGGACTCCTCTTTCCCTTTTACTGAAATATTAGACTTCAGACCAATAGAGAAGTTTACAATTCAATGTACTGTTATTTTACATTTATCTTAGTCTTTTTAGAAGACTTCTTCCTTTTTCAAGGAATTCTAGTATGTCAAAAATAGACTGACATGAGTACTTTTCTGAAGCATTTATTAATATAAGCCATAATCCTTATAAACTGATAACCATCTGTAAACCTTATTTTATATGAAGAAAGAATGAAATTATGCAAATTAAAAAATGCTATCATCAACAACCTAGACTTGATTTCAAGAAGGAAACTTCTCAATATTCTATTTGAAAAACTTTATTCACATTAAGAGTCTATTAATACAAAGTATTGAAATTTACTAAGTTAATGAATGCAAGTAAGGCAATTGCTTTTCAATATAAGAAGGCTGAAGGATTATTAAATTCCAAATGTCTTTTCATTTTCCTGACACACATTGTGCAGCAGAGAATTATCTCTTCACATTAAAGTAACAACTTCATAAGCCTTTACTAAATCCTGATAATAGGTCAGCAAAAGACCTAAACATTTTACAAAGAATGGCCACATATAAGTACACACAAGAGGACAATTTTTCTTTATGTGGTAAAGATAACTAGTTGGAGATTGTCAAAAATTTTACTGTGCACTATCTGTACATATAAGCTGCAGATTTAACCTACCTCTGTGTCTCAACTCCATGGAGGTCCCTTGCACGTGAGGTCTTAAGGAAATCTAGGGTAGTCTGACTTACACTAAGCGAATGGTTGTTGAAGGCTGGTAATTCTTCTTTGGTTAGGCTGTAAAGTTTTTCTGAAGGATCTGAAATATTTGATTTCATACATTGTCAACACATAAGTTCAAGAAACAAATGTGTAGCATATGGTGCTTAAAGTTTACTCAGAGTAAACTACAAGCAGTACAAAGACTGTCAGTACAGATTATCAATAATCTCAATTTTCTAGTGTTTGTAATGTGGGCAGAATGTGAAGTAAGTTTGAGCCGAGATTCCAAATTAGGGCATGGGTATCAAATCACTTTAATCACATTGATTTTTTTTTTTTTAGCAAATTCCTCAATATTTCCAGCTTTGTTGAGATATAATTGACACATAACATTGTATAACTGTAAGATATACAATGTATTGATTAGAAATACTTGGAATTCCCATCGTGGCTCAGCAGAAACGAATCCGACTAGGAATCATGAGGTTGTGGGTTCGATCCCTGGCCTCGCTCAGTGGGTTAAGGATCCGGCATTGCCATGAGCTGTGGTGTAGGTTGCAGACACGGCTCGGATCCTACGTTGCTGTGGCTGTGGTGTAGGCCGGCAGCTGTAGCTCCAATTAGACCCCTAGCCTGGGAACCTACACATGCCGCAGGTGCGGCCCTAAAACGACAATAGACAAAAAAAAGAAATACTTATATATTGTAAAATGGTTACCACAATAGTGTTAGCTAAAACCTCCATCATGCCACATAATTACCATTTCTTTTTGTGTGAGAACATTTTAGATCTTCTCTCTGGGAAACTTTCAAGTATATAATACAGTATCACTAACTGTAAACACTGTTCTGTGCATTATATCCCCAAAACTTGTTTATTTTATAATTGGAAGTTTGTACACTTTAACATCTCCCCATTTCTCCTATCCCTCTCCCCTGGCAACCACCACTTTTCTCTGTTTCTATGATTTTGGCTTTTTTAGAGTCTAAATGCAAGTAATATTTGTTTAGTATTTGTATAGTATAGTATAGACAGTATTTGTCTTTCTCTATCTGACTTATTTTACCTAGTCATATTGAGTTCTAAATATATCTTACACTTGTGTCAAATGCCCTGAAAATTCACAAAATCCCAAAGAAAAATTAAGTGATCCTCTTTAAAGCTAAGATATTGTGCAACTCCTCAACTTGCCTGAATGTTAAACACTTTATTATATCTTTTTGTCTTCTAAGAAATAAAAAGCTTGCCCCCAAACAGTCTGAGTCAAAGGTTAGACTTGGCAAAGCTGCCCTTTCTTTTTAGACTTCCTTGCTTTGTCTGGATAGATAACCATGTGGTTGTAAAAGGGGAGAAGCCTTAGATCTTTTTCATTTTTATGAAGCTGGCCTGTGATTCAGCCTGGGTAAGGACAAATAGTGCAAGTTAAGCAAATGCATAAGCAAACACACCTTTATTTTTATTTTATTTTATTTTATTTTATTTTATTTTATTTTATTTATGTGTCCTTAATGGCCACACCTGCAGCATATGGAGGTTCCCAGGCTAGGGGTCTAATTGGAGCTGTAACCCCCAGCCTATGCCAGAGCCACAGCAACGTCAGATCCAAGCTGTGTCTGCGACCTACACCACAGCTCACCACAACACTGGATCCTTAACCCACTGAGTAAGGCTAGGGATCGAACCCGCAACCTTATGGTTCCTAGTCAGATTCGTTTCCACTGCACCACGATGGGAACTCCTTTTTTTTTTTTTTTGGCAAACACACCTTTAGATAAACTAACAAAAATTCAGGTATAGGAATAAATATGATTACTATGTTAGACAGGCCATGATGCCTTCTTTTTGCCATTGATAAAGTTGTATGATCCATCACCTTATGCATGAGGTTATGCTATGGTGACTTCGAAAACTGTTAAAGTTACTGGCTGCTATTCTTCCCTTCATTTTCATAAAAGCGCCAAGATCAGAAGGACCAAACACCAAATTGCATGTATTATACACTTGACTGAAGATAATTTTGGGAGGTGAATAGTATTAACTTGAAGGTTTTGAGATTCCTCTACAAAAGGCAATTTAGATTATTCCTTCTGCAAGATAGACTTCAATACATTAATGACTGGCAGTGTCTTTAAAAGCCTCTGACTTCCAGGTTATGATACATGGAGAAATTCAGTAGGCTGAAGGATGAGGCTTGTGTTCCCACCACCCCAAAGCAATCAGGATAGTTTTTCTTGCTCTCATTTACCTTTGGGAACTCCATATAAGATTAATTTTGAGAAAAACAAAAGATTCCTTAGCTAAAACTTTTGTCCTAGTCCCCACTGTTGGAGAGTTGAGGGCCTAAGGTGATTGATTAGTCGTTCAATGACACAAAACTACATAGTAGAAGAACTGGAACTCAACCTAAGCTCTTTTAGCTCAACAGTGTAATAAATTGCTATGTTCCAGAATCTAATTCTTTAGCATTAGTCTATTATTTTCTCTCCTATTTTTCCACAAGATGAACGAAGACAACCATGAAAGGTCCCTTTATATGCCCCAATGATAAAGAATGTTACTCATGGGAAAGCAGTCAGTTCAGGGTTTGGAACTGGTAGAACATAGTGCTAAGACCCAGTGCTAATGCTTAGTCTAAGGAATCCCACCAGGAGTGTATTCAACCTCTGTGAGACACTTGAGTCCTAACTGAATGAGTGCAGACCCAGTTCAAATTATGCAAATAGACTGGGGCTATTTTTGTATTATTACCTACTCTCAAAATTATATTTTAGAACACCTCGTGAATTTAACAGGTACAAAGGTGATGTTACTCATTACTTGACTTTCAAGGCAGAGAAAAATAAACTGCTTACAAAACCCTACTATAGTTTAGGGTTAAAACCTAAAAGTTCAACTGTAGAAAAGCCTAAGCCTTCTGATTTTTCTCATACAGGATGAGGGAAGGCTGCTTTGATGTTTATATTGGAGGTTTTGCTTTAGAACTACCAAGTCAGCTGATTGTTGAGGAGTGGATTAAAGTTTAGTCTGTTCTAACCCCGAGTAAGAGTGGTCATTGAAGCATCTCTTAAATGCAGAAATAAAGAATGGCAAAGGGGGAAAGTTAAGTATATACCAAGTTCTAGAGTGAACTTCTAAAACTCATGTCATTTAAAACAGGTACATAAAACTTTATTCTACAGGAAAATAGACACATATATAAACAAAAGGAACCAAGTAAAGAAGAAAAGAAGAACCAAAGAAGCAGGTCAAAAACTTCAAAGAGCAGAAACAAAGCAGACTGGATGTTTCCCAATCAGGAACCAATAAGAAAAACAAGAACAACTTCTAAAGGATGACATATAGCTACGAAGGCCATCCCGGTGCTCGGGAGGCGTGCCAGCCAGGACCGTAGCCCTGCAGTCTGTGAGCCTAAGCCCAGCCCGTCAGCCTCTTTTCCCTTCACCACTGTCTTGCTGTTTATCCTCCACGTCTTCTTTCTTCTGCTTTTACTCTGCCCACACTCTCTCCCTCTCAGGTGGTCCCAACAGTAATTTGAAGTAAGGATTTCAAATTATTTAAGTGGCACTGTGGTCTGGTGTTGAGACAAAGGAATGTGGGGCAGACTTGCCTGGGTTTTTGCCGGGGAAATTCTGGTCACCCAAGACAGGCAGTCACTGCATCACCCAGAGCGTCAAGTACTATATCCACAAAGGTGAGATTAAAGTAGCATCTGTCCGTTCTACCCCACAGGGTAGCTATGAAGATCACAGGGCAACATTACATATAAGAACTGGATTATTAGTGCTCACTGAATGGGTTCATAGTCCTTATATCACCATTTTTTAATATGTTTATTTTACTTATATGGAGCACACAATTTTTTTTTTCTGAAATTCAGATTCACTAAAGCAGAAAGACTGCCATTCTAGCCCATCTTAAACTGACTGCCTTTACAAGAGTTAGCTAGTTAATTCATTGATTATAAATCCTGATTAGCCCTTTTACAGTTTAATATTTTACTTGATGGTCAACCAATATGAATGGAGGCTCCAATTACTCAGGTAGCCACTGCCTCTGTATCTTACATCATAGACAGTATGGCTACTTCTGCTACTATCAGGTGGATTTTTATTCTTTAT
Organism: Catagonus wagneri; assembly: GCA_004024745.2. Taxonomy (NCBI): domain Eukaryota; kingdom Metazoa; phylum Chordata; class Mammalia; order Artiodactyla; family Tayassuidae; genus Catagonus; species Catagonus wagneri. Next base: position 23,836,054 of record PVHT021183693.1, read on the forward strand.
TATTTAAGAAAAAGTCCTTTCCTCTCTATAATTTCTGGGCTCAGTTACCTGTGGACCTGTACCAATAAGATTACCGTGGGAATTTAAGGATTATGAGAACTCTCTCTTAAACCACAAACCAGAATGGGTTTAAAACAAATGCTTTACAATGTACTATTATTGATTCTTTCTCATAATGTATATCTTCTGATATTTTCCAATTTTTTAGGCTATAATGACATCCAAAAACTGACAAACTGCCTTGGTAAGTAAATTATGCTCATAGGTTGAGCTCATTAAAGGAGTGACTATAGTATCACTAAAGATATTTTTGAAGGGAATTATGCACAGTAGCTGTAGTTCACTATGATCCTCACAGTGGCCAAGAAGAAAACAGTTTTAAAATGGAAAATGATTTTGCATGCTTTTGACTGAAAATTGGATTTTCCAAGAGCACCTTCCTTTACTACTATGTCAAAAGCCCCACTCACTGGTTTCTGGTGTAATTTAAGTTTTTTCAGGACTGCTTATTTACTGGTATTTAACTGTTAAGAATGTGTTTGTGTGAGTGTAGAGAGCGAGAGAGAGAAAGAAAATTTTCATGAATATTTAATAACATATAATTGAATTACATATAATTTATAATTTTTTTGTCTTTTGTCTTTTTAGCCTGCACCTGTGGCATATAGAGGTTCCCAGGCTAAGGGGTCTATTTAGAGCTGTAGCTGCCAGCCTATGTCAGAGCCACAGCAATGCCAGATCTGAGCCATGTCTACGACATACACCACATCTCACAGCAATGCCAGATCCTTAACCCACTGAGAGAGGCCAGGGATTGTATCCTCAGCCTCATGGTTCCTAGTTGGATTTTTTTCTGCTGTGCCATGATGGGACTCCTATATGATATAATTTATAATTGAATTCAATCATCGAACAATGTTACAATAGCCCTGTTATACTCAACTTTTAAACATGGAAACCGATGCAAAGTGAGATTAAGAAAGTAATTTGGCCATTGTCAGGAACCCAGGAAGTTGTGGTTTTAAGATTCAAAACCAGACCCTGGGGCCCAGAGCCTGGCTCTCAACCACCCTGCTTTGCTGCCTTTGTCTCCTGACTCAGAGGAAAGCTGTGTCTGCAACCTGCACATGCACACACCCCAGCCAGCCGGCCCAGCCTCCTTCTGAAAAGGCTCTACCATCAGCCTCTGCAATTGGAGTCAATGCAGTTATTTTCTGTCTTTTTTTCTCCAGGCTTCTTGGCAGGGCTGTTTCACTAGAACTTAGAGGAAATGGCTATATCCTAGAGCCAACATAAAACCAGTCAGAAGGTTTGCTGCTCACAAAAAGGCAGCTTTTTTGGGATGCAAACTCATTTCCATTTGTATGAGTCCAATTGTGCAGCTCCCCTTGAAGATTTTTTTTTTCCAGAATGCACCCTGAGTAGGGACACACGTGGGTGGGATTTTTCTGCCCATTGATGCTGAGCAGACTACAAAAGCCTGTGCAGAATCAGTGAATTCTCTAGAATAGGGCCTGATTGTACTACAGCATCTGCTGCCTCACTGGTTGTTGGGACGGTTCAGCTGAGGTGCTGTCCTCTTCATTCCTCAGCTCCAGGTGAGTGTCACCAAAGCTGTACCATCACTCATCTAAAGCCAACCTTCCTGAATAGAAAAGAGCCGTTCCTGGGTTGAGTGTGAATAAGGGATTGCATTCTGCTCCTGGACTGTCAGAAAAGCCCTGGCAGTTCACAGGCTACATGGAGTCTGCTTGCTTATATATATGAAAAGTTGTAGAGTCAGTGAAAATACTAATGTTGAAATGTGAGGAAATGAGTGACACAGGGGAAAAGTGAAGCATGTAAGGACAAACCTGATAAAGGAAATGGAAAAGCTGAAAAGTTTGAAACAAACAAAAAACTACTGTTTGTAAAGTATTTCATTTGTAAATAAGGGAATTTATCAATTTATCAAAAGGCTTTCATCTTATTTTAAAAATTGCATGATTATCCTTTGGATCCAATTCAGATCTGACATGCTTCAAGAATCAGCTTTTAATATGAAAATTACCTCCAAGGATATTTACATTGATTTTTAGTCATGTGAGGTAAGGCAAATGAATGACAGGTAAAAATGGATCAAGGACCCTCTTCACTCAACCCCTAATGAAATAAATGGAAAAAGCAGAGAAGTAAAAATAAAATAAAATCATAAAAGGAACCAAAGAAAGAGGTAAAAGTTCACACAATAAACTTTGTAAAAGGATAACTAAAGTAATAAACAGAAGATTCACTGAGGTATAGCTTGGGGCTACTGCTGTCCATCATCCCTTCCCCACCACTATCCATACAAACCAGTAACAGGAAAAGGAGAGTCATCTATATCTATGGTGTTGACATGTCTCACCAGCACCACATCAATTTGGAAAAAAAATGGGTAAAGGGGATGTAAGGAGAAAATATTCATAGTATTTTTTAAGCCCTAAACATCTACCATAAAATTTTAGCAGACACAATAAGAAAATTACAAACCTGCTGGTGGGGACAAAACACACTTGAAAAAAGGTCCAGTGAAGTCCGGCATTTAATAAAATCCAGAAAAAGACAAGAGATCCCAGATCCTCCAACAAAAGAGGCTAAGCTCCCCAGTCCATCTATCTTCCCTATACCTTTGAGCCAGCAGGATACAGAAAAGAGTGCAACAGCCCACCCACAAATAGTAGCTCCAAAGAGAAGACTGACACATCCCAGGACAGGTGGAGATAATTTCAGGGAGAATGGAGTCTCACTGTATCAGAAAAAAAGAGGCTATGAGCAAAGTCACCCATAACACATGTTCAAATAAGGTACAAAGAAATGACAGCAGCCAGTTATGCAAACGAACAAGAATCCATGAAGCCAAGGCACACAAAGAATGACTAAATAAAAGGCCAATCTGATAGATAACAGATCAAGACCATAAGAAAATTCCCCCGTTAAGTCCTTTGGCTACGAAAGAAATAATGAAAATAATGAAAATGACTTTTTTAAAAAGAATAAACCTTATTTCAAAGATCCCAGACACCAAAAAGAAAAACAAACGGTCACATTCCTGGACTGAATCCCACACCAGAAAAAGGCAAGCTGTAATGAACATCACTGAGACAATTTAAAAAAATTAGATATGCATTGTGGATTAGAGAATTATACGGTATCAATGCTAAATTTCCTGATTTTGATCTCTGTGCTGTGATTACATGATAATGCTGTTGTTCATGAGAAATACATGAAAGTATTTTTTTAAAGGGTCATGATGTCTATAACTTCCTCTCAAATTGTTTGGAAAAAAAGAGTAGTTGTTGTGTATATGCGTGTATGTGTATGTACATATATGCCAATGAGCAAAACACAAACAGGTGGTTAACTAGGTAAAGTGTATATGGGAGATCTTGCACTACTCTTGCATTTTTGCAAATTTTCTGTAAGTCTGAAATTGTATCAAAGTAAAAATTACAAAAAAGTCCAAACATACCTATAAAGATCTCATTTATTAAGTTAAGCAATAAAGAACAGACTATAGCCAGCTAAAAATTGAAATTTTGACATAGAAGATAAATTTGAGATAATCACAGTAAATGCTAAGGAAAATACAAACTGGTTAAAACATTAGTAGAAAATGTAAGTAAACCCACTGTATAAAGAAGATTCAACATAAACAAAACATTTCTCAGCAAGAGAAAGCCAAATGGGATAAGAATAGAAATTCAAATACACAATAGCAGAAAATTTCTCTGAAAATAAGGAGGAACTTAGGCACTTTAAGAAATACTGAATTACTGACATTGAAACATAATCCTCGTCCAGTAACTGAATTTCAAAGATTAAGAAAAAAATTCTTCAGACACCTAGTCAGGAAAGAAGCAGGTCTCAGGCAAGAGAGAGGGTGAAGGGAAAAATCAAAGACCTCAGACTGCTTCACAGCAGATTGCAGGCCCAGGAAATGATGAATCAGTGAGTGCAAGGTTTAAGAGAAAAGGTACTGAAGGAAATTACTCACAATCTGCCATACATTGTAAATCAACTGTAATAGAAACATTAAAAGTAAATAAATAAATAATTTAAAAAATTTTTAAAAGGTAGCAGGCATTCTCAAACATGACAGGACTCAAATAATAGAGCTGCCCAGAGCTCTACCTGGGGGAAAAAAACTATTTGACAATTAAATTCAACCAAACCAAAGTTAAATGCAAAAATTGTTCCAAAGGACTAACTAGCACCATATCCAGGGACAGAAGACAGTTGAGAAATGTGTACTAAGTGCAGAGGGGAAAAAAAATTGTAATCGAGTAAATTAATCTGGCCAATCAACCATAAAGATAACACACTGACATTCTCAAGAATGTCACAATCGAAACTTTAGAAATGAATCAAAATAAAAGGCCCAAAATTGGCAAGTCTCAGTAAAAATGCAGAATCCTGACTTATGGAATCAGAGTCTGCATTTTACCAAGACCCACATATACATACTGAATCTTGAGAAACTGCTTCAAAAGATCTCACAGCTCAGTTCTCCAACAAACATGCTGAATAGTGGCTTTTAAAGCTACAGAGATTGGACACTCAGTCAGTTTGTAGAAAGGAGAAAAAAATTTTTTTTCTGTTCATATGAAGGTCCTTAGGCCACAATTTAACCATGAATTATGTGAGATAAGGGGACCATCTCTGATATGGCTGAGCATCCACATATTTTATAACACAAATTTTATTATCACTGTGACATTGGGAGATAGTCAAGAAAACAGACACAAAGGTCCTTAGTTAAAAGACGAAAAGGGAAAGGCTTGTTTTCTTGCAGCATGATATGAAGAATCAGGCAGAAGACAGAGTTAATATTCCCTGCGGTGAAAAGAAAAATCATTACCTGCAAGATTTCTCAGTACATTTAATTCTTCTTCCAAACTCTCTAAGGTTTGTTGATCAGCAATGTCATCTAAGAAAGGCTCATTGTGGTCAGTATCATCGATATATTCAATTTCAGAAATTTCAGAAGCGGCTCTAGATAATGATCGAGCAACTGCATTTCTTGATTGGGGATGAAAAGAGGAAAGACAGCTGGAACTTTTCACAGAGTTGGAAAGTGGTAAATTTGCCGTTGAAGGTCTCTGTGATATCTGGCCTAAAATACAAAATAAAAAGATTCTAAATCTACTCTTTTAAAATTTCTGAATGAGTGCTTAAAGATACAAAATACCAGCTCCCTGAACTTAGAACAGTCAAATTCATGCAACAGAGTTTATAAGAAAATGAACTTCTGGTTTAACTCTATTTGTTAATCCCAAATTACTTTCCCTATGTCAAAAAGAACACTTCTGGGTTATTCTCTCCTGATTTTTTTGGCATTCAAAAAGAGGCAAGCTAATTTTAATATTAACTAAAACAAAACATTTGTAAATCCATCAATTCCAGAACAATTCAACAGCCCAATCTTATCATCTATCCCATAGACAACCACTGTGCCATGTTTCTTAAATTCTAGGACAATACCACACTGTGCCTTAGAGGAGAAAAAACCTGTAGGATAAACATGGTACCATTTCCCAGTGAACCAATTTTATCTGATGGAGTGTAACATTCTTCTGTTAAAACAAATAGACAAAATAAACCAGTTTGGAAATCTTTTAGAAAACACAGGCTTTAATGAAATTGAATACATCTTTAATTTTCCCAAATATGAGTTCTCTCTCAGCTGCTATTTTATAAGGCACTTCAGTGAAAAAGCTCCAGAAGCACAGATCTCAGTTAAGTTATTACTTTGTTCCACTAGGGAGGTCACCACTTTGATTGATCTATTTCATAGGTTGACTTAGTTGGTTTCTTCAACTGTATGTTTCTTTCTAAGTAGGAAAAAAAATCCCTTCAAAACTTTCATAACTATATATATCATTTGGTATTGCTCACAAGATTCTTTAATAAAGTCCAAGGGAATATATAAGGTACAAATTTAGAAATTCATACTGCAGGTACATTTTTACATTATGGTTTATCATAGAATATTGAATATATTCCCTGTGCTATACAGCAGGACCTTGTTGTTTATCCATTCTGTATATAATAGCTTATATCTGGTAACCCTAACATCCCACTCCATCCCCTCCTCCTCCTTGGAAACCACAAGTCTGTTCTCTGTGTCTGTGAATGTGTTTCTGTTTCATAGATAGTTCACTCGTGTCATATTTTAGATTCCACATATAAGTGATATCATATGATGTTAGTCTTTCTGAGAATTTCTAACTTACTTCACTTAGTATCATAACATCTAGTTGCTTCCATGTTGCTACAAATGGCATTACTTCATCCTTTTTTATTCCAGAGTAGTATTCCATTGTATATGTATACCACATCTTCTTTATCCATTCATCTGTCAATGAATATTTAGGTTGTTTCCATGTTCTGGCTATTGTGAATAGTTCTGCTGTGAAATAGGGGTGCACTTATCTTTTAAAATATGTATCTTTTTGATTGTATATATATATATATATTTTTGAATACAGTTTTATTGAGATACATGCCCAGAAGCGGGATTGCTGGATCATATGGTAATTCTATTTTTAGTTTTCTGAGGACTCTTCATACTGTTCTCCATAGTGGCTGCACTAAACTTACATTCCCAACAACAATGTAGGAAGGCTCCCTTTCTCCACACCCTCTCCAGCATTTGTTATTTGCAGACTTTTTGATAATGGCCATTCTGACCTGTGGGAGATGGTACCTCACTGTAGTTTTGATTTGCATTTCTCTAATAATTAATGATGTTGAACGTCTTTTCATGAGCCTATTGGCCATCTGTCTTTGGAGAAATGTCTGTTTAGGCCTTCTGCCCATTTTTCAATTGCGTTTTTTTTTTTTTTCATGAGTTGTATGAACTGTTGGTATATTTTGAAAATTAAGCCCTTGTCAGTCACGTTGTTTGCAAATATTCTTTCCCACTTTGTAGGTTGTCTTTTTGTTTTGTTCATGGTTTCCTTTGCTATGCAATAGCTTGTACATTTGATTAGGTCTCCTTTGTTTATTTTTGTTTTTATTTCCATCACCTTGGGCAACTGACCTAAGCAAATATTAGTATGATTTATGTCAGAGAATGTTTTGTCTATGAGCTCTTATAGGAGTTTTATGGTATCATTTCTGATGTTTAAGTCCTTAAACCATTTTGAGTTTATTTATGTCATGGTGTGAGTGTGTGTTCTTGTTATTGATTTACACGCAGCTATCCAGTTCTCCCAGCACCACTTGCTGATGAGCCTTTTTCCCATTGTATATTCTTGCCTCCTTTGTCAAAGATTAATTGACCATAGATGTGTGGGTTTACTTTTGGGCTCTTGATTCTGTTTCATTTATCTGCACATCTGCTTTTGCACCAGTATTACACTGTCTTGATTACTATTCTTCGTAGTATTGTCTGAAGTCTGGGAGTGTTATTCCTCCTGATTTTTTCTTTTTACTTAGGATTGCTTTGGCAATTCTGGGTCTTTCATGGTTCCAAATATACTTTAGAGTTATTTACTCTAGTTCTGTGAAAAATGTCATAGGTAATCTGACAGGGATTGCATTAAATATGTAGATTGCTTTGGGTAGTATGACCATTTTAACAATATTAATTCTTCCAATCCAAGAGCATGGATATCTTTCCATTTCTTTGAATCATGTTAAATTTCCTTTATTAATATTTTATATTTCTTGGAGTTCCCGTCATAGCACAGTGGTTAACAAATCCGACTAGGAACCATGAGGTTGTGGGTTTGATCCCTGGCCTTGCTCAGTGGGTTAAGGATCCGGCAATGCCGTGAGCTGTGGTGTAGGTTGCAGACGCAGCTCAGATCCCATGTTGCTGTGGCTGTGGCGTAGGCCGGCGGCTACAGCTCCGATTCAACCCCTAGCCTGGGAACCTCCATATGCCATGGTGTGGCCCTAGAAAAGACAAAAAAAAAAAAAAATTATAGTTCTCAGAACATGTCTTTCACCTCCTTGGTCAGGTTTATTCCTACACATTCTATTTTGGGGTGCAACTTTAAAAGTATTTTTTTTTTTAACAATCCGTTTCTGATACTGTATGGTTAGTGTAGAGAAATGCAACTGATTTCTGTATGTTAATCATGTATCCAGTGCAGGTATCCTTTAATACACTGAATTACTGTTCTGATTTAGGTAAATATATTTACATTGCATATACATAATTTATACAAGATAATCATGTATTCTTTTAATAAAGTACTAGATTCTTTAAAGAAGTGCTATTGTCATTATCATAAAAATCATCATTTGACTGAACATATACCATATAATATTATGCCCCCCTCTGTTGACTCAAAGGAAATGTAAAGTAAAGAAGGGTGGCTACAGGCAATTGTCATTTATTAAACAGTTAATGATTATTGAGTTTTTCTTTCTTTTTTACACTTAAAACATCTACTTTCAAGGTAGCTAGTACCCTAAGAAGAATCTTAATGCAGTATGTAATTATTTAAGCAATTAAAACTGACTAAGGTAGTCCCAAAAGGCACCAATTTTAATGAACATTTCAGAAATCAATTTTGAAAACCATTTTTGTTGGAATGAAATTGTGAATCAATTAAGATTCCGACCTTTTTCTGTCTATTTGTGCTGAGAGATAATTTCAAAGATAAACAACTGACTAAAATGTGACTATGTTTAAAAAAAAAATGTTACTATCATTAGATTTATTTTAGTGATTAGAATTTTAAAATGATTTCCTCTTTTATCTGTAATACGTAAGGAATCAATATTTTGCTTTCAGTCATCATGAAAAGCAAAGTTGCCACTCCCAATAGTGAAGCAGTGGTAGGAACGGCAATGGTAGAAGTGCAGGTCAGACAGTATATTACAGTAATTCAGCTATATAAATATTAACTTCTAGATCTATGGAAAACAACACACCCTCTATCTGTATTGTGCTACATCTCAGTCAAATAAAATTTAAAGGAATTTAAAACTCCTTAAAATAAAACAAACAAAAGATATTATTAGGAAGAATGGACTTCTGCCAACACAGGCAAATATGAGGTGAGAAAAACTTAACATAATGTAGATGCCCTTCAGAAAATTCAGGACAGTACAAATGCTTGCTGAACTTTTATAACATCTGGTTGCCACGGTATTAGAGGCTAACTGATCCCAATTGAGAAAAAAAGTACACTGGGGGTGGGTCAGATCTATGCTTAGCATACAGCAAAGAAACAGCCTAACTTTCTTCTTGGAAATATACTCAAAGTGAAACTTAAAAGTGCCTAAAATATAGAAAGAGATGGAAAGTATTCAATCTGGTCCTTGATTTTACTTATTTTGTTCATTTAGGTGAGAATGCCTTTCCCGCTAATGTTTCTTATAGAAGCTTATTTATATTATTGCTATGGTTAAGATCTGAGACACAGTTAAGGCGGGCAATAGTGAAAAGTCCCACAACTAAAGGGATCATTACGTATATTTTTTTAAAGTCCAGTTTGTAGATTACAAACATAGGAAATTCCCTTTGGAATAGCATGCAAAAACCGGCAATGTAAGTAAAATTTCCACGTTTCAGGAACTCTTAGAAAATACATTTTTAATGTGTAGATTCCCAGTAATTTACACAGTGGAGAAAGAAGATTAAAAAACAATAATGTTTCGTAACCTTTATTCAGGAAAAAAATATTGAGTCCTTTGATCAGAATGTTGTTATTGAAACATTATACAAAAAGCATGTTGGGTCCACTTATGCTTCATCCAGTTCTAATGTTTTGTTTAGAATAATAATAATAATTATTATATTAAAGACTACTCAGTAATCCATATTTTTATGTCTTTAGCAGAATTCTCGTGCCCGTTAATCTAACCCAAAGCACCCTTTTACATTATCTTCCCAATATTTGGCTGGTCTTATTAGTGATCATAGCATATATTCTTGAGCTAATACCAAGGACAATTTATTTTCTATACTCACAGTATGACTATGAAGAGTGTTAATCTATAATTTCCTCAGATTACAGAGATAGGAAGTTGGGATGGGGGAGCAGTAGGTTTTGGCAGGGGGTGGGGAGAATCAATGTCCTAGCTGCTAAACACAAGTATTTCATAGCTATCATGTTTTGACACTCACAAACCTAAAAATCTTACAGAAATAGGAATTCCTTTATATATTGGCATCAGTTCAGAGTCTGTGATGTGCAGCATAGCCAGGAAAATTTCATTTTTATTTCTGTCCAAAAAGTCATCTCCCTCCATCTCTAACTGAAGATCTTTAAGATTTGGCTGAAATGTCACCTACTCTCTAACATCTTGACTACCTATGCATTTCAATGGCAAACCAATTATGCTATCATCTCCATTCCTAAAAGACTGCATAGGCATCTACCTCTATTATAACCAATCACACGCACTATTATTAATTATCTATCAGCCTCCAAAAATATGTTACTCACAATTCTTCCATAAACTTTTATTACATATGGTGTAATTTATGTATTTACATGTCTCTACAGCAGTTTTCTCAACATATGATTACTGGACTGTCTACATCAGCATAACATGAAATTGTCGATAAAATAAATGCAAATTCCTGGACTTTATCTCAGCCTTAATAAATGGGCATTTCTAAAAGTGAGGTGGAGAAGTCCATATTACAACAGGTTTTCTAGGTGATTATGTTGACATTCCAGAGGCTCTGAATTGGATGCTAAGCCCTCAGGCTTCGGGGAAGATGACTTATTTTATACCAACAGCAGCAGGCTGCCAGTAGGTACTCCTACAAATGTTCTAATAGTAAATTATTGATTTCATCAGATCATTTCAAACTGATACATAAAGGCATATGGATACTTACTTATAAAGATTTGTCTTAGGAGCAAATTGCCTTAGCATGCATTGAATTTGTTTTTATCAATTCAAAGTTACTTAAAACAGTTCCTTTGACTGCCTCAGAAGGAAGCAACCAGAATTTTTAAATCTGCCCTAGACTCTGATGTGAGAATAGGTATCTAATTATACAGCCAAAAAACATTTATCATAAATGAAATGATTTTCCTCCCCCCAAAAAAACCTTTTAAATCTGACAGATTCTCAACATAAATGCATATGCAAAGAAACTAAGCTAGCCAAGTAGTTTTAATCATAGGATTTAGGGCAAGAGAGATATATAAATCTTATATATTTGGACAAATCATACATAATTAAATTTCTGGCTTGAAATGGCCTTCAGATGAAAGAAAAAAGCCCCCTTTGTCAAATGTTTCTCCTGAAACGTGAGCTCCTGAAGATCAGGGAACATGACTTATGCAACACCTTTCCCTTAGGGCCTAGCATGATGCTATTATACTCAACATGTGAGTTGAACTGCTGTAATTCATCAGTCATCTCCTGCAATTTCATATGAAACTCTGCAAAAAAGTAAATCTACTTTAACACGTATTTCAGGATAACAATAATGATCTAATAATACTACTGATTTTAATGATGTCAAAATTCTCTGTATACGCACACTAGGGAAATATTGCAATGAGCATCCAACACATCAAAAGAGTTACCCTATAGAAAATCTTGAAATTATTCTGGGTAGAGAATAGAGTTAATGAACAGAAATCAAGATCCCAGGGCCAACACATTAAGCATTAGGTTTTAAAGCAGAGGTGTCAACTACAGCAGCAAGTAGCAATCTATGGTTGTGTCTGATTATAATACAAATCAAGTAGAGGAGTATGCAAAATCTAGTATAAATATATTGCTTCCTGAAAGTGTCATGAAACTGAGTATGTATTTTATAAGGGTCGTTCAAAATACGTCATGTCCTGAGCTACATTTTAAAAATATTCTCTAATACATTGTTACGGAAAAATAACTGATCATAAGATTTAAGTTTTGAGAAGAATAATGACTATTCTTCGTTTTTTTGGTTTTGGAAGAAAAGTCCAGGACAGCTTAAATGAATAAGTTTAAATTAGGTAACTGCAAAAACTAATTTTCAGGTGTCTAGTAAACTGCTAAGAGACAAATTAATTAATAAAGTAGCCATCAATATGGCACTTCACCCTTACAGCCAATCTTACCTGTCTTCTGCTGTGTTCCACTTGATGGTGGGTTCTGGGTACTCTTCAGAACACCCATAGCAACTGCATTATTAGCATGTGCACTTATACTATGGTCTGGGATCCATTCTCTGTCTCCTAAAATGGAAAAAATAATAAAATTATGTAAAGTTTATGAAAAGGAGACATCCTTGTTATTGCTTGATTATATTTATTGTCTTACTGCATAATATTTAGCTAAATAAAATCAGTTATAACAGTGAGGCATATATTATAGAAGAGAAAAATCTCATAATTATATAGTAAAAAGAAAAACTGAATTCTCAATTGCAAAGATATTGCACATACAAAAACACACATATAAGTTTGAATAGAAACAAATATTTATAAAAGTATATAGCAATAAAACAAACTATCATAGTTTGTACATGAATAAATACATTTGAATATATAGAAAATCTAAGAATATAGGTGACACCAAGTCCTGGCTTTAAAAGGAAATTATGGATATATCTCAGAAATCTCACAGATCCTAAGATTTAATGATTTGCTTTTAATATGGCATTTAAGAATATCATAAAACACTTAACAGTCAATAAAGAGATTTGAAGAATTAATTTACTTGAAGTTAAGTTGGTTTGAAAAATAAATTAACTGTATTGATTTACTAAGGCCCACACTCGCAAAATCTAAAAATAATCTCTCTCTGTCTCATTATAGCCGCGTTTTCTCAAATTCTGATAGTAGTCAAATAAAAATATATGGCAATTCACACTGGGGTAATAATTTCAACTAGAAAAGAACAAAATGATTTTATTTGTTGAACAGAATCGCCCAGTGTTTTCTAAGACGTTGACAGCCTGTTTAAAAAAAAAAAAGGTGTTAGAAATTGTTAGCTTGGTCCATAGGCCATCTGATTTTACATCAGAATTTACCTGCACTTGTAATCCTTGTACTGGAGCAGCTGCGTTCTAAACTATGAGAAGGAAGTAAGTTGAGTGTTTCATTTTTATCAAAAACAAAGAATCTTTCAAGTCCTTGATATTGTTCAGTTATGGGCTTACTTCTGAGGGCTATTTCTTGTAACAACTGGAAAACAAAATATTCAACAAAATTAATTTCATTTCATCAACACAAAGCAGCACATTCATTCATTAAGCACCTACTATGCTCTTGACACAGATTCTGCCCATATCAAATTTAGGTTCTTGTTATGGAGACATAACACAGCATTTATATACTGTGAGCGAGTTCAAGAAAATGTATAAATAACAATTACAGTAATTATCTGAAAGTTGTCATCAAATCTAAGGAGGATGGAAGGTCATGAAACAAACTAACGTTTTCCTTTCTAAAAGCACAGTATTTGAGAGAGGCTGGAAAATACAGCCTCTCTCAAATACTGTGCTTTTGAACTAGTGCCTTTGTCTACATGTAAAATAAATTCAGAGACAAAAGTAAAATACTGATGGAAATAAATCTGATCTGATCATGGTCATAGAGAAAATCCAAATTAACAAAACAGTCACCACGAAGAAAATACTCAAGTACGAAACAGTTAAGAGTGAACTAAATAATTTGACCTGGATTTTGAATACAAATGTAAAGCCTAGGTTTATTCTACCATTCTATGCATTCATATTTTGATATGCTCTCATCCTAGGTAAAAATAAAAATGGGATTAAAAATACATAAAAATATAGTAGGAAAAAATTAGAGATGTACCAGTGAGAGCTCTAGATGGGTTTAAAATATAATCAGAGTGGCTATCAGTATTTATCTGTTCCATAATGTATCTAAATGATACCCAAATTCAGTCTGCTTCAAGGGGACAATCACACAAAGAAAATTATTAAAATTCTAGCCAAATGTACAAGTCATATCAATAAGACATTATAAAACCAAGCTAGTGACCAATAAAGCACTTCCTTCAAAGACAAGACCAAGTCCACTCTACTAATAATATCTTCACCGACTCTCCCAGACACTGATCACCAATTCACAGAAAAATTCAGCTCTAGTGGAGCTCAAATGTGGATTAAACAATTGAAAATATGGTAAGTTTGTTTTAAAGCCTATATTAACAGAGAAAAACAATGAGAATGGATTTGTTTGTTTCCCAAACTTACCAAGATGGTAGTTTTAGATGCAAAACCAAGAACCCCTGACTAATCCATGTTCTTCCCAGCACACGCCCCTACCTCACTGCTGCTGCTCTACAACTTAATACTCAATTGCATAAAGTTCTACCTTTATGAAGAACTCAACTTCTGGAAACTGTAATGCAAAATGAACTGTCTTACACTCCATTTGGAAGTCAAGTATGCCATTGCTAAAAATTGCCCCTATTGCTCACTCCTAAATTTTCTACTGGAGCACAACAGATTTCTAAACAGTTTTTGCTCGGGGATGGTTTCTACTAGGACAGGAAGAGAGTAAAAACAGTATATGTTCAGTCATTAGGGATGAAAAGAAAGTAGATTCTACCATGAAGTATAAAGCACTGTGCTCTTTGATATACTCACTTACCACTTATTTTATTAATAACAGTAGTATAAGGGATTAAAATGATTAGTAGTCTTTTAATATTTCAATTGTAGTTATGAAATACTTTAAATATAGACATACATACAACAAATAATATAACTTTATCACACAATATCTATAAAAGACTTGCTTTGGGCATCTATACCAAATATATATATATAAAACACTTCATAAGTGGAACTTAATGTATTATTGTATTGAAGTTGACATACACTATTCCAGTTTAAGTTTCTGACTATTATCTGACTATTATTACAAATTAGTGTATCCATTAAAAGTTACAATTTTCTTAAATGATTCCAAAATGCTATCAGACTTATATTCTATATATTCTTTTACATTTAAATTTTAATTTCACATTTTTAAGATGTGTCCATGTTAATACAGTAGTTCTTTTTTTTTTTCTGTCTTTTTAGGGCCACACACGTGGTATATGGAGGTTCCCAAGCTAGGGGTCAAATCAGAGCTGTAGTTACTGGCCTATGCCACAGCCACAGGCACGCCAGATCCCAGCCATGTCTGTGACCTACACCACAGCTCACAGCAATGTCAGATCCTTAACCCACTGAGCACAGACAGGGATCAAACCTGCGTCTTCATGGATACTAGTCATATTCATTTCCACTGAGCCACAATGGGACCTCTCTAAGTACTTCTATTTCATTCATTTTAATTGCTTCATTGCTTTCCACAGATTATGTATCTGTGAGTTTCTGCCGAATGTCTTTTATTAGGTTACAGGCAATAATGTCTCCACCTAGTGCTGAGGTCCAGCAGGCTTATGGCCAATATTGAAGAACTGGGCCCCATATTCCCAGGAAGCCACTCTCATAACAGAGCATGTGCATTATGCCAAGTGGAAACTGGAAAGTCAGACTTCTTATTTATTTTGTAGGCAGAAATTAATATGATGATTAATTTTTTTCCTCAATGGAAGAAGAGGAAAAGCTCAGCTGAAGTGGAGGTTTATGTTGAGGAATCTAATACTGGCTAAACTATAGAAATGTCTTTCTAGATGGGACTGGAATTTACTTTTGCCAGATACATCAGGGCATCAATAAACATGGATTAATATTAATGTTAATTTACTAGCTTGGTGATTTCAAGCAAGAAATGTATATTCAAACTCTAACCCAATGGTAGATGAAAACTCAAGATCTTTTTGAAAAGATACTCAACATCACTCATTATTAGAGAAATGCAAATCAAGACCACTATGAGGTACCACCTTACACCAGCCAGAGTGGCCATCATCAAAAAGTCTACAAACAGTAAGTGCTGGCGAGGGTGTGGAGAAAAAGGAACCCTATTACACTATTGGTGGGTATGCAAATTGGTGCAACCACTGTGGAAAACTAAAAATAGAATTACCATTTGATCCAGCAATCCCACTCCTGGGCATCTATCCAGAGAAATCCATGACTCAGAAAGACACATGTACTCCAATGTTCATTGCAGCACTCTATACAATAGCCAAGTCATGGAAACAACCTAAATGCCCATCAACAAAGGAATAGATAGGGAAGATGTGGTACATATACACAATGGAATATTACTCAGCCAATAAAGAAATGAAATAACAGCATTTATAGCAACATGGATGGACCTAGAAATTATCATGCAAAATGAAACCAATCAGACAATGAGACACCAACATCAAATGCTACCATTTACATGTGGAATCTCAAAAAAAGGACACAATGAACTTCTTTGCAGAACAGATATTGACTCACAGACTTTGGAAAACTTATGGTTTCCAAATGAGACAAGTTGGGGGGTGGGGGGATGCACAGAGGGTGTGGGATGAAAATGCTATAAATTTGGGTTGTGATGATCTTTGTACACCTATAATTGTAATAAAATTCATTAATAAAAAAATAAAATAGTATTGGAAAAAAATTTCCATTTTTCAGTAAGGTATTCACCGATTTGGGCCAGATCACCTGTAGAAATGAGTTTCCTTTCATCTTTCTGCACCTGTGAGTATGTCTCTTTGTGTATTCCTTCAGTGACTAAGCAGACTTTTAGGGATCTGAGACTTTTGCAGAGGTCTCAGTTCCAATTTCCCACTTTGAAAAGGAGCAAGATCTGTCACTGAGTGGGCATGGAAATTCAGTCCCCTAAACAGAAGTAGCAGCAGCTCAATGTTCATTCTACTTTTTTGGTCCCATCTTTAGTTTAAGCACCATTGAGACTCATTGCTCATGGATTTAAAGTCTGGTTAAAATGTTTGACTTTCCCAGTTTCCAAAGAATTTAACATCTGACTTGTCCAATTTCTAAATAACTTATTATTGATAATCACAACTACTTAAGGTTTTTAGTACATAGAATAGAGATTCAAATATAGTTTTTAAGTTTGGCAATAATGCAATAATGAGCTACTTCATCTTTCTTCTCTAAGAAGAAACAAAAACTATACTCCCATTTCTTTATTAGCCATATCCTGAAGAATTACCTTTTAAAACTTAAACTTACATTAAGTCACAAAAACTGGTTTTATCTACACAACTGCATTTATTTCATTTTAACCAGTGACTACAGAGTAAAAAGTTAGGAAGGATTTATTATACTAAATCATTCATAATACTGAATTTCATTTAGAAAAGAAACAGCACTCTTACCATGGGGCATGAGGTGGGCCTTGAAGTATTTGTCATAGAAATTCATTATAATGAAATTCTCTATAATGGCATTTACCATATTAGAATTTGTTCTGTAAGTCATTAACATTCTTTCCCATATGAGTTCCTCTTCAACTCTAAGGTCGCACATTTTAAATTCAATAGGAAGTAACATTTAAAAATATATTGTGTCAATATGAAATTTTTATGACATTTATTATAACATTTTTAATATAATAAACAGATACTTACCAGTGGTGACTCTGTAGTATTAGAATCCTCATGCAGGTTGCTAAACTCCAAGGATTCCTTGTCCTCTTGAGATAATTTCTCCTTAATAGAGGGATTTTCTACGTCTGTACTTGGCAAAGAATTCTTGCTCTCAAGTGAGACACAGGGATTGTCCTGCTTGTGATTAGTTTCTATATCCATGCTTTCTTCTTTGAAATTTCTCTCAAAAAAGCTGTTTTCCTCTAATGTTTCAGCAGGAGAGTAAGCATCAGGATCCACAATGTCATCGGAATTTGTATTTGAAGTTCCTGCTGTGGGAAACACACATTTACAAAATTAAGTAAATAAACTTCAACAAATAAATTGATTAAGCTCTTCAGAAACCAAAAGTTCTGCAGTGTAAATCTTTATCAATAAGCACTATTTTTTAATCACCATTTCTTTACTGAGTTCTCAGTGTTAAAATACTTATTACTCTGTTTATAGTCATAAATCACAATCTTAAATTAGTTATACATGCAAACCTAAATGATTTAGACTAATGGAGGGAGACAAGGTTTTGTTTTGTAATTCAATCTTGAAATTAATGCAAATTTTCATTTCATCCTGTGGTTTAATTCCTATTTTCCTACCCCTTCTCCCACTCACATTTTTTATCAGCAATTTATGAGCTATAACACAGAGGAAGCCTTATTTCCACATTTTACGTCTTTTGCTTGACCTGACCAGTGATGAAGAGAGGGCAAAGGGAAGTCTGCCAGATGAAACAGCAGCAGTTCGGGGCATAGAAACTGTTAAAAGCTGGGACACCTGCCTCTGGAAAACTACAAAATGAGCAAGATTATATTAGTCACCCACCTCATTATGTCTTCTTTAAATAAATCACTTGGTTTAGATCATTGGTTTTCAACCTGGATGCACAATGCAATCATCTGAAGGTACTCTTTAAAGCTGTCAGTGTATGGGCCTGACCCCAAACCAATTAAATCAGACATTGAGAGTGGGACTTAAGCTGTTTTTTTTGTTTTTTATTATCTTTTTTCCCTTCCACCAAATTCCCCAGGTGATTATAATGTGCATCCAGGGTTGTGAAACATTAGTTTAGATTTTCTTAAGAAGAAAAATTTTTTAAAATGTTCACACCATATTACTTTCATTTTACACACACACACACACACACACACGCATACACACACACACACACACACACCCTTCCTTATCCAGATGAAATACAGCTTCATCTGATCATTGCTTAGTCTCTTCCCAACATACATGTCTTATCTTTATAAATAGATTGGGTAAAACAGTAGAAGCTATGACTAAAATAGTCTCCAGTGATATTCCCAAGGGACATTCTTGTTGCAAATGTTTATGTAACTCAGCAATTACACACAGTACTTAGAACCTCCACTTCCAACATCACCTCTTAAACTGCACAAGTACTGTGAGAGATGCAGTAAATTGTATGTCAGGGAGATATTTTTATAGAAAAACTTTTTAAAAGCTATTCAAGTTAATGAAGCTTTTATGGTAGTGCTGTATTTTCCTCCTAAACTTGAACAGAAATTACCTGAATCTGATTTTTTGGTAGAAAGAGATGCTATTTCCTATATGTAAAGGCCTATAACAAGTCTCTACAAATTTTTTTCAAGATTGTAAAATTCTATTATTAGGATTTATTGCTGCTGAAAAGGTGACAACACAGCCTTTTAATAATGTTTAAAATGTGATGTAGAAAGTATAGATATAATTTAATTTACTCTACTCACTGGAATCCCTGTTAAGTCATTAAAATTAGATGTCTTGGTTCAACATTCAATAATCAATTATTCTAATTTATCACATCAACAAGCTAAAGAAGGAAAATCACAGGATCATAAAAATAGACGCAGAAAAAGCATTTGGTAAAATCTAACACTCATTCATGATTGAAAAAAAAATAACTCTCAGCAACCTAGAAATAAAGGGTAACTTCCTCAACTTGACAAAGACTACAAACAAAAAGCTACAGTTAACATCGTACTTAATGAAAAGAAACAAAGTTTTTCTCTAAGATGGAATAAAACAAAGATGTCTACTCTTAATCACTTCTTTTCAACATTTTACTGAAAGTCCTAGCTAATGCAATAAGATAAGGAAATAAAAGGTATACATATCGGGAAGGAAGCAATAAATCTGATTTTGTTTACAGATTATATGACCATCTATGTACAAAAAATCCAAAGGACTGATTAAAAAACTCCAAAAAAGGAGTTCCTGTCGTGGTGCAGTGGTTGACAAATCTGACTAGGAACCATGAGGTTGCGAGTTTGATCCCTGGCCTTGCTCAGTGGGTTAAGGTTCCAGCGTTGCCATGAGCTGTGGTGTAGGTTGCAGACACTGCTCAGATCCCGCATTGCTATGGCACTGGCGTAGGCTGGTGGCTACAGCTCCAATTAGACCCCTGGCCCGGGAACCTCTATATGCCTATATGCTGTGGGTGCGGCCCTAGAAAAGACAAAAAAAAAAAAAAAAACTCCAAAAAACTCCTGGAATTAATAAGTGATTATTGCAAGGCTATAAGATACAAGGTCAACATGCAAAAGTCAATGGTTTCCAACATACCAGCATAAACAAGTGGAACTTAAAATTAAAAACACAATACCACTTACAAGCACATAAACAATGAAATATTTAGGTAAAAGTCTAAAAATTATGTATAAGGAAAACTATAAATCTTGATGAAAGAAATAAAAGAACTAGGAGTTCCCAACATGGCTCAGTGGAAATGAATCTGACTTGTATCTATGAGGATGTAGGTTCGATCCCTGGCCTCGCTCAGTGGGTTAAGGACCCAGCATTACTGTGAGCTGTGGTATAGGTCACAGATGCGGCTCAGATCTGGTGTTGCTATGGCTGTGGATTAGGCCAGCAGCTATAGCTCCAATTCAGCCCCTAGCCTAGGAACCCCCATAGGCCACAGTGTGACCCTAAAAAGACAAAAGAAAAAAAAAAAAGAAAAAGAAATAAAAGAACTAAATAAGTGAAGACATAGTTCACATTCATGGATGAGAAGACTCAGTATTATCAAGATGTAAGGTTGTCCCAACTTGATCTGTAGATTCACTGTAATCCCAATCAAAATCCCAGTAAGTTATTTTGTATATGTTGACTAACGTATTTTAAAGTTTACATGAAGAGGGAAAAGACTCAGAATAGCCAACACAATATTGAAGGAAAAGAATAAAGTCAGAGGACTGACACTACACAACTTTGAGAATTACCATACAGCTATAGTAATCAAGACAATGTGGTATTAGCAAAACTTTAAAAACAGATCAAACAGAATGAAGAATCCATGTACAGACCTCCATAAATACAGTCAACTGATCTTTGACAAGAGTAAAGGCAATACAATAGAGAAAAGATAGTTCTTTTCAACAAATGGCATTGGAACAAGTGGACATCCACATGCCTCAAAATATATCTGAACACATCCCTCACAATCTTCATAAAACTTAACTCAAAATGAATGATTTTACCTAAAGGTAAAATACGAAAACTATAAAACTCCTAGCACATAGGAAAAAATCCATATGATCTTGGTTACGGTAATGAGATTTTAAGATACAATACAAAAGGCAGGATCTATGAAAGAAATAATTGATAAGCTTCATTAAAATTAAAAACTTCAGTTCTGTGAAAGACACTGCTAAGAGACTGGGAGGACAAGCCAAATACTTGAAGAAAATATTTGCAATACATATATAAAGGACTGTTATCCAAAATATGCAAAAGAACTCTAAAATTTCAACCATAAGAAAACAGCCCATTTAAAAAACGGGCCAAAGATTTTAACAAACAGCTCATCAAAGAAGATTTATACATGGTAAATAAGAAAAAATGCTCAACATTATATGTCATTAGAGAATTTCAACAACAAGAATTAAAACAACAAGATACCATTACACAATTATTAGAATGACAAAAATGCAAAACATACACAATACCACATGCTGGCAAGGATTTGAAGAATGGGAACACCCATTAATTGTTGGTGGGAATGAAAAATGGTACAGTCAAGTTGGAGGACAATTTGCTGGTTTCATACAAATTAGGCATACTTTTACTAGATGATTCAATAATTGTCCTCCTTGATATTTACCCAAATGAGTTAAAAACTTATGTCCAAGCAAAAGTTTGGATTTTTTTTTAGCAGCTTTACTCATAATTGCCAAAACTTGAAAGCAACCAAGATGTCCTTCAGTAAATGAATGTATAAATAAATTGTGGTAGCTCCAGATAATGGAATATTATTCAGCACTAAAAAGAAGTGAGCTATCAAGCCATGAAAAAAACATGGAGATGTCTTTAAATCCATATTACAAATAAAAGAAGCCAATCTGAAAAGACGACACATTGTATGATTTCAGCTACATGACATTCTGGAAAAGGTAAAATTGGAGACAGAAAAAAGATCAGTGGTTGCCAGGGGTTAGGAGAGAGGGTTGCATGAAAAGAATTCTTAGGGCAGTAAACTATTATGTATTATACTAAAAAGGTCATTTATATTTGTCCAGACTCATAGAATGTACAACACCAAGAGTGAGCCCTATTGTAAACTACGGACTCTCGGCGATAATGATGTATCAGTGTAGGTTCAATAGTTTTAACAAATCTATCACCTGATTTTGGATGCTGATAGTGGAAGGAGCTGTGCATTTGCAGAAGTTGAGGGTATATGGAAACTCTGTACTTGCTGCTCAATTTTCTTGTGATCCTAAAACTGCTCTATTTAAATAAATTATCTTTAAAGTAACACTTAATGGGCATTTATATTCAGTATTCTCCCAAAGCAACTGGAATAGCATGCTCTACATAGGTCGAAAAATACCTTCTGGTCTAGATCTGGAGCCCTGTAAAGTCCTAAATTCCCATGTGGGTAGAGTTCATGGTCATATTATTTAGAGCCTTAGTAGCTAATGATGTTAAAACCAGCAGGATTACCACAAATCATTGCTCTCTACCATCTGCTACCTAATGAAAAGGTAATCATCAGCATTACAACTAGTTACTTAAATAACCTCTAGTTTCTTTCAAATTATTTGCATAGGATATATTTATTGTTTTTTTCTACCAATTCTAAGTAGATAAAATATAATATTTGAAAAGCATATTGGAAATAATCTAGTTCCTATATTTTCATCTAGGAAAATGAGATCTAAGAAAGGATTATGTTCAAGGTCACACAGAAATTTAAAGCAGAAATGAAAAAAAAAAATCTGACTCCTAGGCCAGGAGATGTTGCTATGAATGCCTTTAAATGATGATCTCAGCATCTGGAAATTGAAACCAGACATTAGCACACAGTATTCTAATCTATAGATCCCGAAGGTACTACTAGTAAAATTAATGTAGATACATAAACAGATGATTTGTTTTGTTTTGGTTTTATTGGTTACATGAAACTTTACATCAAATTTAAATATTTTAGAAAAAGATTGATGCAAGGAAGAGCAAAGGGGCACTAATCAGACTTTTGTCATTAAAAATCCATCCATGTAATCTTTTAAGTGCTAGCTCAGTCCAAAATAACTTTTAAAGTGTTCTATATTGGCTGCTTTTTCCTCTGAATACAAATACTCTTCTCCATTGATTAAAAAGAGTATTTGATACAAAATTACATATTTTCAACCAATTTTCTTCTGAGCACTAAATTTGATGGGCTTACAATGAATGGCAAAATAGGCAAAGCAAAGCTTTTACATACAGCAATATACATTGTTTTTATTAAGTTACTAACATTCATTATTAATAATATTAAGTATGAGTTACCTTTTGAGTTATTTTTACAGTGAGAAGAGTTGTTGCTCAGATGAAGATATAAGAGGTTTGTTTTCTCCTTAATGAAAACATGGTGTTGGTGGATGTCCTTTTCATACAGAGAAGCATTCTGGTAATCATGAAATGCACAACTTTCATGTTTAGGGATAAGCCAAAAAAAAAGAGTTGAAAGAAAGTATATAAAACCAGAAAGTAAAATGACCCAGCTTATTAAAATAAATATAATAAAACCTTAAAGGAATAGGGCTATTCACATTAATTTAATATTTGTTTTTACATACTGTGGACACAGTCTAAACTACAAGTAACTAAACAGTACTATGAATTTAGAAGAAACAGGCAACTGGGACAAACCTGATTTAACTGCAAAATTTGAATTGAAAGTTTTTTTTTAATATTTTGAAATAAGTGGTTTCTTAGGTTCTTATAAAAGTGGAGAGTTATTTTTTAATTTCATCAAACTAAGAGAATCAAGGTTTTATTGCTTAAATACAGTTTTTATTTGTTCATCATGAACTATATGAGTTCAAAAGCTATATGTGGCATTTATGTTTCAATTTTAATGAAGATTACCATTTACAAGCATAGTTAAAATTGAATAACATATTCTATGAATTAAATAATATATTTTAGAATACTTGATATTTATATAAGCTCCACATGGTACCACCATAAAAACTCATGTATTATGCTTAAGCAAAAAGGTCCTCTTGTGTCACTTATGATCCTTTATGGCTCTTCTTAGTAAAGAAGCTCTTGAGGGACCTCCAAACCCAAGATTCAGAACTTGTCAAACCATAACAGTAACTTTCTCTGCCTTGTCTGACATGGAGGTCAAAGCAAAGACGTGTGAAAAGACAAATGAAAGAATCAAATTAGAGATTAAAAATGTTGTTCTTTTTCTGAAGGATACAGAAGTTCATAAAAACATCTTATCTACTGATGAAGGTTGTTTCCTGCCAACAGCACATTTGCTACTAGATATCTGGGTCTATGTGTCCAAACATGGGGCTTCTTGAGTCCAAGGGCATCACTTAGGCCCACAGCTTTTTCAAAATGTGGACAGGGACCTAAGTTGATCTGAACATATAAACAAAGAGTAAGTGTAGGGGCCACTTAATAGGAACTTCATTTTGCTGTTTACTGAACTTAATACTCTGTAGTCAAAACACCCGAAATCCTAGCAAAGAGGACTTGGAGTAATTTTTAACATTACTAACAGAGCTAGATATAATTTTTCATTTGGAAATGACAAAATTCTAAAAAAAATAAAAACTGAATCACTGTAATTCATTTATTTATCACACAGTAAAATCTACCTTGGAAGCTGTACATAGGTTGGGGGCTCTTCTTGTCTCTCAAACTAATTGTTAATACACTTATTTTTATTTAGGGTTCATAAAAAAATTGAGGTAAGGAAAATCCAAAGAGCATCTTTGGAGAACATGAGAAAGTTCATATGAAATATATAACTTGGTCAGCCATTTCAAATAATAATAATTCCTAAACTCAGAAGTACTTAGAAGTTCTTGTCATGGCTCAGTGGTTAACGAATCCGACTAGGAACCATGAGGTTGCGGGTTCGATCCCTGGCCTTGCTCAGTGGGTTAAGGATCCGGCATTGCCATGAGCTGTGGTGTAGGTTGCAGACGCGGCTCGGATCCCGCGTTGCTGTGGCTCTGGTGTAAGGCTGGCGCCTGCGGCTCCTATTAGAACCCTAGCCTGGGAACCTCTACATGCCGCAGGTGCAGCCCCAAAATGACAAAAGACAAAAAAATAAAAGAAAAGAAAAAAGAAGTACTTATTAAACAATTCAGACATTAGGTCAGAATACAAACATATTATTATAGATAATTTTCTAATTATTGAATGTTGATAAAATTAGTGATATTGTACCCAAATTTAACAATGGCTTAAGTAAAATATATCCTAACATTAAAGTCACATGAATTATGTCATGAATTTCTTAAGAGACAGTTGATTTTTTGTGGGTTTTTAATAAATATCAAAACCAAGTTAGACATAAGCTGGTATTATAGGGTGGGGGCCTTGAGGAGGTGATTTAGTCATGACGGTGGAGTCCATGGCTCCTTTATTAAAGACTCTCCAGATTAAAATTTTAAAAAGTGAGTTGGAAAGATCTTACCTTTGTTGACTGTTTGCATCAGCTAATTCAACTTTATAAGGCACGATATTTCCCGGTTCTTCAAATTCCACTTCGTAAGTCTTATTAAACACATAATGTATAATATTAGTATATTCAGTAAGTTTATTATGTATTAGTTAGCTTGTACATTATATTTAGAGAACTTTCCTTTTACAAAGAATGTCATACACTCTCTATGTGCCATAGAACCTAAGTGCTAGGAGAACTAAACAAATTCAACAGGTATTCGTTGAGCGCTTTTGCTGTGTCAGGGCATTTTATCACGACTACCACACCCAGAACCAAAATAACAACTTGGGTTTTATTATGTGACTACTAAGTGCCATATAGATTAGTGACTCAGATGTTTTTAATTCTCTGGTCAGCATGTCATAAATTAACTCTATGCATCAACAATTTAATGAAGCGTATACACACATATATATGCATGTATATATTTATTTGTTCAGTATCTTCGATTTATCCAGAGAAGAAATTAAAATGTAGCTAGGCATACACACACACACACACCCCCACACACACACGGACACATGCACATGCACACAGAGCAGAAGCCATTAACCTAAAGAAGAAAATGGTACTTTAAAAGGTACTTCCGCCATTCTACTCTTTGTTATAACCACAGTGAGAACTACACTGAGGAGAGGTGGTACATTCAGCTATGACATGACTAAAAAGGCAGAGATGTGCTGAGTTTTTCACAACTTAAACCTTCTACTGGCAGAAAAAGAGCTGGGGGTTGTATTTTGATATCTTCAACTAGAAAATAAGATTATAAAATAATATCAAAGAATATACCTTATCTGATAATTCATCTTCAAATAACACAGGAGCTCTAGCTCCGACTGGCTCTAGTTCCAGCTGATTCTACTTGGTATCTTCTAGAAGTTTGTATTCAAGTTATTATTATACTAAATCTCCTAAATCTTAATACAATTTTCCGTTAAATAGGAAATAGTAGTAAATGACATTCAACAAGCTAAATGTATACAAATTGCATTAGGTATCATATAATGAGTCTAATCTTTGTTTAAAAGCCTGATAACATAAAGAACTAAATAAAAGAAATACCAGAGTAAGCTTCTACAAGTTAAATGAGTGAGATGTCTTCTTAGCTCCTGTGCTATGACATGATATAAATTGAGCTCTGAAATTTACCGTCTACATTAAAACAGGTCTGTTTCATTCCTATCAGCATCTTTAAATTCAAACAACTGCAAATTTAAACTATTAAACTAGTTGAATTATGAAAAAAATATTGTGGAAAATAATACGTAGTTGTAACTGTATGTTATGAATTTCCTGCTTGTTAAGTAATATGAGTGTTCATTATGTACTTACATCATCCAGTTCAACTATTTTTAGAGATGGTTCAGGTCTCTCTATGTTTACTTCTTCTACTGGCAGAAAAAGAGCTGGGGGTTGTATTTTGATATCCTCAACTAGAAAATAAGATTATAAAATAATATCATCAAAGAATATACCTTATCTGATAATTCATCTTCAAATAACACAGGCAACAATAGAAGAATGCTCTTCTCTGTATACACACAAAGGTATAAATACTATCAATTTTTCCAATTCAAGGAAACTACACATTTACTTAACATTCAATTTTAGGGGGCCACACCCGCAACATGTGGAAGTTCCTGGGCCAGTAACCCATGCCACAGCAGTGATCTGAACTGCTGCAGTGACAATGCTGGATCATTAACCCTCTGTGTCACAACACTAAATTTTTAAATAAAACTATTTAAACTAAGACAAAGCAAAACTAGAGAACGGGAAGAAGAGTATGCATGATTTTGATCTGGAGATAAAGTATACACAGTACAGTTGACAATGGTAGAGTAAATAAAACCAAAAGCAGATGCTGATTAATGCTCAGTATATAACTTGAAATAATAAATTTGAAAATATCTAATCAAGACTGAACTAACCGTCACTATCCTCGTCATTTTCACTCTGAGTACACTGTGTCTTGCTAGTGGTTTTACTCTGAGGTATGAATGTGTCTGGTAGCATGTTTTGAAGTTGCTCCTGTGGAGTTCTACAAAAAAAGAAAGAAGCAATTAAGAGCCTAAGGTACATCATCTGAAACCTCCTCAGACAAGATCTTGATTTACTTCACAAGAAAGTGAATCTAAGAAATTAATGTTCAAACAATAGCTGTACTTCTAATTCACGGAAGAAAAGTCCAACTATGTAACAGAATCTTTATCTACTAAAGCAATTTGTAAATCAAAATAACATCCACAAAAGTTTTAATTGCATATCCTACTGTTTTTCATTTAGGATGAAAATCAAAGTTACGATAGAATTCAGTGTTCTTGCAAAAAACACATGGAGTCCATGAAACATATCACACTGTTTAAAAAGCTTATTTACAAATGTGTGTTGTATCTCATGGCTTTGGCATTATATTGATAAATTCTAAAAGAACTGAAGACATTTTTCTAAACTTCCACCATGCCAATATGGCAATAAAATTGGCTCTCATTATATGAGCATGAGGTGTTCTCTCTGTATTATCTATCACCTAATTAACAACGAGGTCTGATGTGACCTGTCTCAAATACAAGGCAATGAAGTTCAGGAACTCTTAGAGGTCATGTGCATTTGGTTCCAGAGGATATACCCAAATTATGGGGAAGCAATTAACTTTTTAACTAAGCATATAAGTAGCTGCATGGCTCCTCTAGACTGTGCATGCTCATAGAGTCCCTGTATAACAGTCAGAGGGTTCTTAATAAGATGAGCAAATAACATCCACATAAAACTTAAAATGTACTAACTAGGCTATGTTCTAAATAATCTGGGGTACTGACTCTTAATGGGAATATTAAATAGGCACTAGTATTATCTTAATTTGATGAGAAAATTGAAACACGAAGAAGTAAACCAACTGTTCAAAGTAATTCAGGTAGTAAAGAGAATGAGAATCTAAACCAAAGCAGTCTGCCTTCCCAAGCCCATGTTTTTTCTTTCTTTCTCTCTCTCTCTCTCTTTCTTTCTTTCTTTCCTTCCTTCTTTCTTTTTGCTTTTTTAGGGTCAACCCATCACATACGGAAGTTCCCAAGCTAGGGGTCGAATTCAAGCTGCAACTGCCAGCCTACTCCACAGCCATGGCAACTCAAGATCCAAGTGGCATCTGCAACCTATACCACAGGTCATGGCAATGCCAGATCCTTAGCCCACTGAGGGAGCCCAGGGATCAAATTCATATCTTCATGGATCCCAGTGAAGTCCGTTACCATTGAGACATGATGGGAACTCACCCAAGCCCATATTCTTAATCATTACTCTACGTTGCCTCTCTCTCTCTCCCAATTTGTAAAGGCACTAAAAATTTAATAATCTTCTGGAAAACTGGGACTGTGTGCATTACACATTATTCAGCTTTGAAGAGCATGTCTTTGTGTGTGTGTGTGTGTGTGTGTGTGTGTGCGTGTGTGTGCGTGCACTTTTTTAGGGCTGTACCTGTGGCATATGGAAGTTCCCAGGCAAGGAGTCAAATCAGAGCTGCAGCTGCCAACCTATGCAGCCATAGCAAGGTGGGATCTGAGCCACATTTGTGGGATCTGAGCCACATTTGTGACCTACACCACAGTTCATGGCAATGCCGGATCCTTAACCCACTGAGCAAGGCCACTGATCGAACCCACATCTTCATGGATACTGGCCAGGTTCATAACCCACTGAGCCATAATGGGAACTCCCATGAAGAGCATATCATCTTACATGCATAACTTAATTAAGTAATGAAAATATTAAAGAGATTAAAGGTCAAAGACAAAACTTGCATCTGGCTACTGGAAATCTCTTTCCAGTTTCACACGGATATACTGTACTAAAAATTCAATCACAGATACACCTAACTGTACTAATATCCAAATACTCCTCCTTCATGAAGTGAAAACTTTTCTAATTATAGGAGGAAAGCCCTGAACCAAAGACTTAGAGAGTTCAGACAATAGAACATTGGAGCTGAAGGGGCCCCATAAACTATTCTAAACTCAGTATTTTGCAGGTGAGAAAATGTGGACCAAGAGAATTAAAGAGATGTGCCCAGGAACAAACAACTAGTTAGTTAACAAACTAAGTCTATATTCTGGATACTGGGACCCTAGCACCAATGCTTTGTTAAAAGATCATGCCATAGGGAGCTCCTGTTTGTGGCTCAGGAGGTTACAAACCCAGCTTGTATCCATGACAGTGAGGGTTCAAGCCCTGGCCTCACACAGTGGGTTAAGGATCTCGCATTGCCATGGCTGTGGTATAGGTTGCAGACATGGCTCAGATCCCATGTTGCTGTGGCTGCTGCACAGGCTGGCAGCTGCAGCTCTGATTTGCCCCCCTGCCTGGGAGCTTCCTTATGCTGCAGGTGCAACCCCAAACAACAACAAACAAACAAAACAAAACAAAACAAAAAGATCATGCCACATAAATAAAAAATGAAATATGCTTTGGAATAGGATTACCTCACCATATCTTCCTCTTTTAAAATTAAAAAAAATATTTATTATTAC
>PVHT021183693.1:23867002-23908588 GCA_004024745.2 Catagonus wagneri
TTTTTGCCTTTCTGTAGAGCCGCACCCACGGCATATGGAGGTTCCCAGGCTAGGGGTCTAACAGGAGCTGTAGCTGCCGGCCTTCGCCACAGCCACAGCAACGCAGGATCCGAGCCGCGTCTGCAACCTACACCACAGCTCATGGCAATGCCGGATCCTTAACCCACTGAGCAAGGCCAGGGATCGAACCCGCAACCTCATGGTTCTTAGTCGGATTCGTTAACCACTGAGCCACGAAGGGAACTCCAGTGTTACATATTCTGCATCAGAATCACCAGGGAAGGTCTTTTTAAATGCAGAATCTCATCCCTACCCTTAACACACTGATTTTTAGGTCTCTCTGGGACTGGGTCAAGAAATCAGCATTCTAAAAATTTACCCTAGTGCTTCTGAAGATCAGCTAGAACGGAGAAGTACATACATAGAAAAAAGTAGGGCAACTGCTTTCACCCTTAAAATACTCTAAATCCAAATCATATGATGATCTTCTTGAAACTTCCCTAGTATTTAAAAGATTCATTGATAACAAAAGTAAAAATAACCATTGGGACAACATCAGATTGAAAAGCTTCCACACAGCAAAGGAAACCATCACCAAAACAAAAATACAGTCTACCAAATGATAGAAGATATTTGCAAATCTTATATTTAGTAAGGAATTAATATCTTTCGGTGGTTCAAAGAACTACCAAAGAACTCACACAAATCAACAACAAAAAACTAAACAACCCAGTTAAAAATGGGCATAGGATCTGAATAGACATTTTTCCAAAGAAGAAATACAGATGGCCAACAGGCTCATGAAAAGATGTTCAACATCACTAATTATTAAGGAAATGCAAATCAAAACCACATGAGATATTACCTCACACCTACTAGGATGGCTATTATTTCAAAGGTAAGACATAACAAATTAACGCATTGTTAATCAGCAAATAATGGAGAAATAACAAATGCTGGAGAGGATGTGGAGAAAAGGGAACCTCATACATTGTTGGTGGGAATGAAAATTGGTACAGCTGCCATGGAAAACAGTAGAGATATTTCTCAAAAATTAAGAATAGAACTACTACATTATCTAGCTATTTCACTTCTGGGTATTTATCTAAAGAAAATGAAAACACTAACTCAAAAAGATATATGTACCCCTTTTCAGTGTTATTTATAATAGCCACGATATGGAAGCAACCTAAGTGCCCAGCAACAGATAAGTGGATAAAAAAGATTCCACACTATGGAATGGTACTTAGTCATAAACAATGATAAAACCTTGCCATTTGCAACAACATAGGCAGACCTTGATATTATTCTGATAAATGAAATATGTCAGACAAAGCCAAGTGTTTTCACTCATAAGTGGAATATTAAAATAAACAAACAAAACAAAACAAAAATAAAAACATCAATACAGAGAACAGATTAGTGGCTACCAGATGAAGAGGAGTGGAAGCAGGCAAAATGAATAAAGGTGGTCAATATTATGGTAATGGATAGAAACTAAACTTTTTGTGATGACCACACTGCAGTGTATACAGAAGATGAATATATGATGTGTACACATGAAACTAACATAAAATATTATACAATGTTATCTCAACAACAACAAAAAAGATTCACTGGAGATATTAAGATCACCATTAACATCTATCAACACTTATGAATTGAATTGGCAGGTAAAGTACAAAAATGTTACTACCCAAATCAGAAAAGAAATATAAAATCGAAGCTCAGTAGAACATATATTTATGAGCGGTAAAGCCTTTTATAAAACATGACATTTATAGGCAGGAATGCAGTCTAAACCATGATTATGGTTATCAATATAGGAAACTCTTCTGAAGCACAGGATCAGAAATGCATCAGAGGAAGACAAATATCATATGATATCACTTACATGTGGAATCTAATAAAAATGATATAAAAGACTAATTTATAAAACAAAAACAAACTCACAGATTTCAAAAGTAATCTTATGGAAAGTTCCCATTGTAGCTCAGCAGGTTATGAACTGGACTAGTGTCTATGAGGATCTGGGTTTGATCCCTGGCCTCGCTCAGTGGATTAAGGATCAGGCATTGCCTTGAGCTGTGGTGTAGGCCGAAATCCGCGGCTTGGATCCTGCGTTGCTGTGGCTGTGGTGTAGGGCCAGCAGCTACAGCTCCGATTCAACCCCTAGCCTGGGAACTTCCATGTGCCACAGGTGTGGCACTAAAAAGCCAAAAAAAAAAAAAGGTAATCTTATGATTACCATAGGGGAAACTGTGGTGGAGGAGGGAGGAATTGAGAGAGTGGGGAATAACATATACACACTACTGTATAAAATAGATGATTAACAAGAACCTACTGTATAGCTCAGGGAAATATACTCAGTAGTTTATAATAACCTATATGGGGAAAGAGAATGCAAAAAAATATATATATAACCTATATATATGCATATATATATATATATATATATATATACACACACCAAGTTGCTTTGCTATCCACCTGAAATTAATACAACACTGTAAGTCAGCCATACACCAATAACATCTTAAAAACACAGGAGCTGTGCAAATAAGACTTTAGTGAATATTTTCACTAACCATTCTTCTTTGCTAAGGAAATTTGCAAACATTCAGTACTCAGTAGAGCTCAGGACTTCACGTGCCCCTGATTAAAGCTCTCAGAATGTGCTTAAGCACAGATGATGCTGGTCATTTACTAATAAAACTGTTGTTCTTCTATTGTATAAGAAACTCAGTTGAAGGGCCTTGAAAGGCAGTCACTGAAAAAGATAAGTGACTTTGGGATTACTTTTATGTACTAATTCCTAAACTGGAAAGAGGAAATTGACAGATATACACAACTCAGTTTCATACCTGAAAAGCTGTTATAAACATCATACTTTAAAAGAGATATAGGCAACCTGGACAATAGCTACATAGGAATAACCAGAATAGTAAATGAATGAACTTAAAACCCTGTGACATAAACCACAATGGGATACAACTACACACCCATTAAAACAATTACCAAAAGAAAAAAAAAAACAAAAAAACACTGAAAATACCAGGCACTGTCAAGGATGGATAGCAACTAAAACTCTCATACATTGCAGGAAGAAAAGCAAAACTGTACAGTCACTTTGAAAAATAGTTTGGCAGATTCTCATCAAGATAAATATATACTCACCATACAACACAGCCAACCTGGTACAGGTATTTACCCAGGGAATTAAAATTTTATATTCAAACAAAAAACTTATATGCAAATGTTTATAACAGATTTAGTCATAATTGCCAAAAACTAGAAACCAACAAGATGTTGTTTAACAGATGAATGGATAAAGTAGACATCATGATGGCAAAATATTACTATGCAATAAAAAGGGCCAAACTTTGACTCACTCAGGAACATGGATGAATCTTAAATGCATATTGCTAAATGAAGGATATGAAAGGCTACATTTTATTTACATAACATTCAGGAAAAGGCAACTATATAAGGATGGAAACAGACCAATTGTTGCCATGGGTTGAGGAAGAAGGGTTAACTAAAACCAGAGAAGCATAGGGGATTTGGGGGTGATGTAACTGTGCTGTTTGGTACTGTGGAGAACATGTGGCTCCAGGCTTTGGAAAAAAAAAAAAAAAAACACAGAACTGTACACAAGTTAACTACTCAAGTTTTTAAAAGTACTGAAGATATGCAGGTACCCCAAAGAATGGATACTGTAGAAAACACTGCACACAAACGGAGTAGTTATTTGGTTAATTTGTTTTTCACAGTGATATTAGTTAGCAATTCTGAAACTGCTTTACATACATGCTAGGTGTGACAAATTAATAAATATATTATAGCTACTGAGGGCCAGGATTCTCTTCACTGCAGGAAAGTACAAATAAGCAAAGGGAGAATTTAAATGAACCACGTGATGCCAGTCTGGAGTCTGAGGTATGAACATGAACTCATGTGTACTTAATAGATATCCGGTAGACACGTGCAGAAATAAATTTAGATGTGTGTGTATACTGGGTTCTTACATACACTTATATTTCCTAGATGTTCTCTGAGAAAACCTAGGACCTATGACAATGTACACACCCAAGTCAAGATTTTGATTTCTGCATAAGTCTCCAATAAAAGTAATGATGATTCTTTGGAAAAATGATTTCTGGGTTAGGACAGGGAAATGCACTTTGGATGACAGAAAAATAGAGATGTTCAATATAAATCAACAAACAAACAAAAAAAGGGTAAGGACATTTGGGGAGAAGAGAGGAGTCAGCCTGAACGAGCTCTCATGGTCAAAGCAGGGACAATTTGAGTCACAAAATAAATGAAAACAGTATTGGATATTAATCCAAAATAAAATAAACATCCATGAGTCAACATAAATAACTGAAATAAATAAATGAAAATGGTAGAAGAGATTTTCTTCCTTGAATAATTCCAATGAATAAATGTAGAAGGAATATGGGAAATAGAAAATCACCAATAGAGCCACAGAGTAATTATGGCATCAGGCAAAAATCCACCAATAAAGCTAAATTAGTAGGTAAAAATTTAAGGAAAAATGGAATTTTACATCATCTCAAAGTATCTCCCTTGAAATTTTTATTAATTACTCTGATGTGACTATCTCCGCCCCCCAAAATTCAAAGGTTGAAATTCTAACACTCAATGTGATGGTATTAGAAGAGGGGCCTTTGGGGGGTGATTAAGTCATGAAGGCAGAGCACCAACATGAAATTACAGAAGAGGCCTGGCGTTCCGCCTGTGGCACAGTGGGCTAAGGATCCCACATTGTCACAGCTGTGGCATAGGTCACAACTGCGGCTAGGATTCAATTCCTGGCCTGGGAACTTCCATATGCCACAGATGCAGCCATTAACAAAAGAAGAAGAGGCCCACGGGGGCCCTGTGAAGGCACAGTAAAAAGATTCTTCCTATGAACCAGGAAGTAAGCCATCACCAGACTCTGAATCTGCTGGTATCTTAATCTTGGACTTCCCAAACACTAAGATATAAATGTTTGTGGTTTATAAGCTACCCAGTGTATGGTATTCTATTATAACAACCCAGCTGGACAAAGACAGACATTGGTACCAGAAGAGGGGGCTGCTATAAAATTCCTTAAAATATGAAAGCAGCTTTGGAACTATCTAAGGCATAAAGGCTAGAAGGAGTCTGAAGTTCATGCTAGAAAAAGGTTACATTGCTATCAATAGACCTTTAAAGACAATTCTGGTAAGAGCTCACAAAAAAGGAGAGAGTTCTAGAAAAAGCTGCAATAGTCTTAGAGAATACCCAAATAATTCTGAATAGAATGGCAGTAGTAAAATGGATGGTAAATGCCATTTTGATGAAGTATCAGATGGAAGTAAGGAGCAAGTTGTTGGACAATGGAGGAAGGCAATCCTTGCTAATAAATTGGCAAAGAACTGGGCTGAATTGTGTTCGTGTCCTAGTGCTTTATGAAAGGTAGAACTTGTGAGTTATGAAATTAGACACATGGCTGAAGCAATTTCTAAGCAAAGTGTTAAGCAGAGACCTGGCTTCTCCGTTAACTGCTCATAGCAAAATGCAAGAAGAGAGAAATGACTTAAAGACAGAATTAATCAAAAGAGAAACAAAGTTTAAACATTTGGAACGTTCTCAGTCTACATATATTGAAAAGTATGAGACAGGCTAAACAGAAGAAAACAGGTAGTATATGGCCAAAGGATCATCTGAAGGGGCGGGGGAAGGGAGGGTCAGTCAGCCACCTAAACAGGAGTCATAACCTATTACCCAAGACAGTGGAAGAACGATCCTGAAGGCAATTCACAAATCATCAGGTCTATCCCTCCCTTTTCAGAGAGCCTCTGTTAGAGCGAGGGCAGGAAAACTGTTGGGGGAAGACAGCCCTTGTGACCCTGCTCTAGTGCATCATGGGGCTTCCCACCCAGTGGGCCTGGATGGCACAGCATAGACAAAGGGGATAATTATCAGTACCTAAGTTCTAACAGAATTTGCCCCATTGGGTTTCAGACCTGCTCAGAACCTTTTTACTCCTTTTTATTCCCAATTTTTCTCTTTTGGAATAAAAATATCAATTCTATGCCTGACCCACCACTGTATTTTGGAAGCACATAACATGTTTGATTTAACAGGTTCACAGTTAGAGAGCAATAGTTCTCAGAATGAACCATACATTGAACCTCACTCATATTTGATTCAGACGATATTTAGATAAGGCTTTAGACATTTGAATTAATGATGGAACAAGTTAGCATTTGCGAGGCTATCAGTACAGAATGAATATACTTTGCACATGAGAAGGACATAAACTGTGGAGGGCCATGCACAGAAAGTTCTTTTCTGAATATTTGTGCCCCACAAAACTTATCTGTTGAAATTCTAACCTCCATGGTGATGGTATTAGGTGGTGGGCCTTTGGGAGGTGATTGGATCATGACTATAGAGCACTGATGAATGGGATTAGTGTCCTTACAAAAAAACCCAAGAGAGACCCCTCACCCCTTGTGCCCTGTGAGGAGAAGATAGCCATCTATGAACCAGGAAGCTGGCCCTTTCTAGTCCTTGGGTCTACTGGCACCTTGGTCTTGGACTTACCAGCCTTAGGAAACTGTGAAAAATAATTGTGTGCTGTTTATAAGCCACCCAGTCTATGGTAGTCTAACAGCCTGAACAGACCACTACATAAATGGAAAAGAGTGGCTTTGCAAGTAGAGAACCTGGGTGAACACCACATCAACCATGCACTTAAGGAAGGTTAACACCTTGGTGATGAGATCTGTCGACAATATGATCCTGTGGTATCATGCACTGAGAAAGGCATGCCCTCTCTGTGGCATTCCTCCTCAAAATATACAACCTCAATCTAATTACAAAAAAACAGCAGATAGGCCCACATTGAGTGTGTTCTATGAAATACCCGGCAAGTATTCATGCCCGGAAATGCAAAATCTGTCTCCACCCAAATAAGAATCTGGATTTCCGCCATAGTCTCTAGCTGATTTGTAGGCACAATGGAGTAGAAGTAGTACTGCTACAGGGCAAAAGGAACTCATCACCTTTAAAGGCACCTCTCTATGGCTCTTCTATCACAGTACAATTATGAATGACTTTAACATGTACTCAGTCATAATTTTGGTTTGCTATTTAATGCTTTAACTTTTAAACAGTTTAAGAAACTGTGCATCTAATGATATAGTCTTTGAATAAAAGAATACTATTAACAAGACTATAAAAATAAAAGGTCTGATTAACTTAATGGTAGATTCTGAAGAGTACAGCCTCAAAAATTTATGCCAATGTAAAAAAACTGAGCAATACCTTTTCAGAATCTTTCATTTATCACATTATTTTTGCTATTATTATTAAATTATATCCCATATTTGTGCCTTTTTTCCCACATATGCATTTCTATTTCTCAAGGCAAACCCTATATCAATCATGGATTACATACGTAAATTGAATAAAAATTCTTATCAGAACAGTAGAAACTTCACAGGAATTTAATATTGCTTTAAAATTATTTATGCAAATGTGAAACACGTAAAATTACTGCAAAAAAGCATGTCACACAAGTAAGGAATGTAAACAGCTTTTTAAATAGTTTTTGCATTTCTTACTAATAATGCAAAAATTCATAAAATACCTTCTGTGTTTCTTAAGCCATAATTTTTCCATATAGGATAGACTGTCTTCTTTAAATTCAATTGTAAGTGGTTCTGTCCAAATTTTCAGATTAGTCTGTACTTCACATTCTTCCAGTGAGTCTATAAAAATGAACATAGTATGCATAATTAATGCAACCTAGTCTATAAATTACCACCTCTTCGTTCAAGATGCAAAACTCACCACTTTTGAAGCAAACGTGCTTTAATATTTATCTATATAATCAATAGTTCTAGGCTTAAATTATGCAAGCGTGTTAAATATTGGTGATTTATTATATTAATGTATAGATAGTTTTCTTCAGTAATTTTTCTTGAAATGAAAACAATTTATGATTCACACAGCTTTTAAAAGCAACTATTTTAAACAATAGAAATAAATACAAATAGATTCATTACATAGTCCTCAGATGCACACACATATAAAGGTATGTATTATAGCCACTGACAATAATATTTACACATTATGGGAAACAGAAAATAAATAACTCAGAATGGCACCTGGAGGAGATAGCTGTCCTCATGAATTTATATCTACATGGCAATTTACTTCCAGAAGCTTAAGATGTTTCTGAAGTACTACTAAATTAGAACCACTACTCAGAGATATTTAAAACTGATGGAGATTTCTGGGAAGGAAAGCAGTGTAGTTCCAGAGTCACGAGTCTCTCTACCTTCCTAAGTATTACTCCTCTTTTTTTTTTTTTATCTTTTTGCCTTTATGTAGAGCCGCACCCATGGCATATGGAGGTTCCCACGCTAGGGGTCTAACAGGAGCTGTAGCTGTCGGCCTTCGCCACAGCCACAGCAACGCAGGGTCCAAGCCGCGTCTGCAGCCTACACCACAGCTCACGGCAACGCCGGATCCTTAACCCACTGCGCAAGGCCAGGGATCGAACCCCCAACCTCATGGTTCTTAGTCAGATTCGTTAACCACTGAGCCACGAAGGGAACTCCAGTATTACTCCTCTTAATATGCTGGAAAAGAAATGGAAATAGTAAAGAGGAAAAAAATTAACTTTATAGACTGAAGTAGAGAATCATCCCAAGCTCATACTGTAGCTTTTAATGAATAGCTTTCAGAAAGAGCTAAATGCCAGCAACAGAAATAAACCAAAAGAATGTAAGTAACCCCACTCCTATTCTTCCCAAAGTGAATAAAGTGTAATTCTTCCCAAATTCCAAAGAAAGCAATTAGAGGATGTTCTGAGAACCACCATCAGAATGCATTAACTGAAAGAGCAGGCATCAAGGACAAGAGCAAGTTATGGGAAAAAATAAAATAAAATAAATAAAATAAAATGCCCTCTACTGTGAGTCCTCCTTTCCACAAGAAAACAAAACATTTCTCCACAAGAAAGCTAAAAGAAAAAAAAATTAAAAATGAGGACTCACTTATTTTTCTCCCTAGGTCATGGAGAAGAGCCACCTAGCTTGCAAGATAACCCCCACGTCCATAAGGGTGATGAGGAGGAAGCAGATGAAGCAGCTGGCCTGTGATTCACTCTTCTCCCATCACCAATGTCATATTCCCAGAAATAAAGATGGCAGGTGGCCTGGGTTAACCTGCTTGTGAATATGCTAATAACTAGACCTTCTGGCAAATTAATGATGTTTTCTAGAAAAAGTTTCTTTAGCTATGTAATGTATTTAGCAGAATAACTTTTGTTTTTAATTGCTTATAGAAAACAAGTCTATAACACATGGATTTATGAGGCATGTCTCCCTGAAAAAGGCCACATACACTATGTAACTTGGGTTCTGGTTTGCTCCCTTGTTTACTGGTTCCCTGGCTACATTTTGTATGAATTTGTGTGAGATGCCCTATTCATCTTGATGGGACAGGATGGTGGTATTTTCCTTAATAGACACTGCAAAAGTCTTAAGGCAAAAATGTGCCTGGGGCGTCTAAGGAATAGCCAGGAGGCCAGTATGACTGAAACAGAACAATCAGGGAGAGTAATGGGAGATGAGATCATAGAGATAGGTACCTGAACCTTCTAGGCCATTGTAAGTATTGCCTTTTACACTGAAGGAAGTGAGAATTTATATCTGAATGAAATCAGGTTAGGAATCAATAACCGAAACAACTCAAAAACAAAAATTCAAGCATGCTACTATGTTAAATGACCAAGAAACAGAGAAAAACATACTCAATGTCATTTCTAACGAGGTACACAAATTAAATATATAATATCACCTTTACCGTATCAGCAACATTTAAAAAAATCTGATAGTTTGGGTGTTGGTGATAATGGGAAGCAGTCATACCTCTTATACACTGGAGGTAGGAGCATAAACTGATAAAAGTACTTTGGTAAATAATTCAGCTTTATCTAGTACAGCTGAAGACATGCACACCCTCAAACTCAGCTATGCTACGTCCAGGAACAGATACTTAGACAAGCGTGCACAGGTGTACCACGAAACCTGTGCAAGAATATTCAGACCAGCAGTATTTGTGGTGATTAAAAACCATCAATGTTTAAACAGATCAATATTTAAATAAACCATCAATGTTTAAACAGATAAATGGGTATACTCATATAACATATGACACTCAAGCAGTGAAAATGAATGAAATACAACAATGCACATCTTTATGTGCGAATCTCAATAAATAGTATTGATTAAATTAAATAATACATACATTGGCTTTCTACCTACACAATATTCAAATATGTACAAATGTAACAATATATTATTTAGATATACACACATGCAGAAAACCACAAGGAATCAAGGAAATGAAAAAACACAAAGTCCAAGTGAGTGATAATATCTCAGAAGGGAGAGAAGAGGGAGAGAGTAAGGGATTTCTGTTTTGTTTTCCCCATAAGCTATATAAATTTTATAAATGTTCTTTTGTATCCACCTAAAATCTTCAGAAAAGGAAAATGTTTATAAACATATACATATAGTATATACAAACAGGAACCATCCTAATCATAATACTATGGGGCAAAAAAAATCATATTGATAGAAGTCCTTATCTTAATGATTTCTCCACGGAAACCATACGGTTGACCTCACGTCTTTTTTTTTAAGGACACTCTCCTTCGCGGAGTTTTACCAACTTTCTTCCAATATCTATGCCACTCTTTGTCTTCTTTGCAGAAATAACACAAAGTTCTATGGCCACTGTGTATCACAGGGAGATCAATTTAGTAAGGCTCTCAACTGAAACCTAAATTGAAATGTTAGGGACTGGTAATATGGGTCATATTAGGTATCAGGTAAAAGAGATGAGAAAAAAACAATCATTCAATATAAAACACACCTGTCATGGTTCTCCATTTGGTAGCTGGTTTTGAAACCTACCTTTACTTGATTACCACAGCATCCTTCTCTCACCAAACATTCTATGCTACTGTCTGTCAAGATCTTTTACCTGGTGGAGTGACTTAAATCATCATTCCAAAGGATTCAAGACCACAGAAACCCTCTTTTCATTGGGTTGCCACATTTTTCCAATGAACAATATTACTAAACACAGAAAAATTCAGTATGCCATTGAATAGCTTGCAGATGAAGTCTTTTCTTTGTGATAACACTCGAATTGTTCCTTTGTAATTGTGTTCAAATAAAATGGCCAGCAGTACAGTGACCCATTGTGACTATTAATTCAGTGCTGATGAGTCCCCAAATGGCAGTGGGTAGTCTCAGTTGCCTTTTTTAGTGGAAGTGTTGCTGGAGTTTCATACAATACAGAGCACCCTGTAGGAAAAGCACCCCAAACTCACAAGACACTGTTTCTCAACTGGAACCCACACTGAACCTTTAGCAAGGTCAGTCTACAAAGTTATTAAGCCTGCTGGATGCTGATGCCCATAATAACATGATTGAATTCCATGGAAATGAGCCTATTCCTATAGCTCTTTCATAATAAAATGAGTATTTTTCTCTAAGACAATTTTGTGTGAGATATCATGATGACAAAACTTCTGCTGGCAGATATACTACAGGTAGAGAAAACAAATCCTTTTCTGAAATATCCAGTCTTTCCCATGAGGACTAATTACTGCCTCATCCATGAAGGAAAGGATACAATACAATCATTCTGTAACAGATACTCCCTGTTCACCAAATCCACTTAGCATCATGCCATCAATCTAATGGGCAAGCATTATCTTCTGTGCAATAGCAAGACAATCAAGGTCCTTTGGGACTTACATAACGCTAGAGAGCTGCAGAGCTAATACAAGTCTGGAGCAAGATTGTGAAGGTACATTGTTACCTCTGCCATACGTTATCAGAATATTTCAGGTTATATTTATTGATAGAAATAGAAAACAATACATTTGATATGTCAAGGAGTAACCAGATCTGGCCCACTGTTTTTGTAGAACATTCAATCTAAGAGTGGTTTCTACATATTTTAATGGCTGAAAAATCAAAAGAAAGATAATATACTGTGACATATGAAGATTACATAAAAATTCAAATTTGAGTCCATAAACAACGTTTTATTGGAAAATAGTCACATTCATTTGTTTATACATTATCTATGTCTGCTTTCATGATCTAAGGCAGAGCTGAGAACTTCTGAAAGGACTTCAAAGCTTAAAATATTTACTATCTGTCACTTTACAGAAAAATCAACCCCTCAGCTAGGTCAATAGCTGTCTCTCTTCCCCAAGGAGAAAGAATTGGCTTTCTCTAGTAAAGACACTACATCTAGCAAAGCAACTGTGACCTGTATCATCATCATCTGACCAAGTTCACTCTAATCTGTAGTCATTTTTCAGGATCTTTGGCTTTTGCACTAAATAGCTAAGTTAAATGGAAATATGATAAAAAGCAGTATTCCTGCATCTTTCAAGTCTTTGATGCTGGCATTAATCTCTGCAATCTCCAGAAATTGCAATGCCTGGGTATGGCTTCTGGCATGGTATTTTAGCATGAGCATTGGCAAAGAGCATAGGTTGGGGGGATGGTTCTAGGATCTTCTACTTATGTACTACCTTAGCAACCTTCATGCAACAGGTCACACTTTCAGTAGAAAGATTCAGTCTGTTACTAAGTATATCCATCCCCAATATGTAATCAGAGCTGAGAAAATAACCACAAAATGGTCCCACAGTCCCAATGCACTATGAGACAGAATAAAGACTCCACTTGTCACCTTACTTTCTTAAATTTCCGAGACTAACTGATGGAACACGGTGGTAGTTAGGGCCTCCAGGGATAACTTTCAGTTCAGGCCCAAAATCTAATACCCCTCTGCAGATCTTGGCATTGCCTTTCCTCATTGCATATTTATCCTAATAAATAGTTAAAATTTGTAGTGAAGGCTAAGAGGAAGATCCATACTATACCCTTGTGGCCACACTACAAAATCCTGCAGAAGGATCCAGCTTCTATCTAAATTAAGGGAATCCAGATCTATGGTGTGGCTTAGGGCTGAGAACCTCATAAAAACTCTGAATCCCCAATATGGTAGCTCAAGTTGGGTCTCTGTGCATCAGTTGGAAATATTTTCTCCTCAGAAAGAAAAAACAGAAGAATGTACTACTCCTTCATTCTTATATATTCCAATTACTATTATAGATCTCTGTGAACTAAATCATTCCCGTCACTAGTCTTTCTTAACCTTTATTTTGGTAATTTTTCCACTACAACTTTGATGATTATATGCCAACATCTGGTTTCCACCATTTCAGGGCTGCCATGATTCCTCTGAAATCAGACAGTTCAATTCCATTTAAACATCTCCATTCACAATCATCTTCAGCCTACAGAGGAAAGCTATAACACATCAGTTCTTCTATTATTTTTAAATGCTATGTCTTCAAAGTGGATTTCTATAGAAGATTTAGCCCCTTTCAAAGTAGAAAAGGAAGATAAACATCAAAATGTCAAAGAACAAATAAAAGAGCATACAAAACAACACAGTCAATGAGAGTTATATTGGGCTACATAATAAAAGGATACAAAATTCAGAAATATTAGCAAAATTGATGCGTCATGAAAAAATATAAGAAAAATATTCGAGAGAGAGAACATTGCTTAGTAAAAAATCAAATTCTAATTGGGAAGAAGTCATGTGATATCCTGACATTAGGAATTAAACTATGTTACAAATGAAGAATAATCAAGGGGCTTCCTTCACTGGAAAAAGAAATGAAATAAAAATCATGAAATTGGATGCTATCAACTAAGTTACATGATTTAAATGTATTATTAACATTTTATTTTTAATGAAAAGCAACTGGACGTCTCAACAAGATTCTGGGTAATAAAATTAATAAATTGAGTACTTTTAAAAGTATGATTTCCCTCAATATATACTGGGAAACACAGTACACTTCAGTCATCTAGATCTTCACTGTCTAGAATATGGGTGTGAAAATCACCAAGGAAAAATAAAAACAAGAAATATTTCTTCAAAAATAAAGAAAAAATTAAAAAATTAATTATCCCCCTAAACTTCACAGCAGTCCTTGAAATATATTTCTCCAGACACATTAAAAAAGTCTTTACTTCTCTCTCTCAGAGATACTCCTGTTTTATGTGTTGTAATTACAGTTCAATAAAGGA
This sequence comes from Catagonus wagneri, assembly GCA_004024745.2. Lineage (NCBI taxonomy): Eukaryota > Metazoa > Chordata > Mammalia > Artiodactyla > Tayassuidae > Catagonus > Catagonus wagneri. The sequence goes on from PVHT021183693.1 coordinate 23,881,213, forward strand.
ATAGTCCTTCTAACAAAACCTTCCTGCTGAGAGTGGAGGAGCTGAAAGAGCCATTTCTCTATTCATCTGACAGCCTGAATTTACATAGGATACAAAGGCAAATATATCCCCAACAATCAATTGAGGGTCCTATAAATATTAAACCAGTAACCAATGGTCATACAGTGACTACTCCTTTGAAGAGTTATATCAAACTGCTATCTCAATGTTAATAGTTTCTAAGCACTGCATTTATAGTCACAGGGAATGGAAAGAAAACACTTTCAGCTTTATTTTAAAACATTCATTTTATTAAAAAAAATCTGTACCTGGTTTTGCTGCATGTACACTTTGTTTTTCATTGTTATCATGATGTCCAGTTCTCCAATGATTTAAAACTTCCTGAAAGGATTGGGCAGAAGTTTCTTCATCAAATGGCCCTTCACACAAAAGCCTATCTCCTGGATTTGCACAGTCTTCTTTTTTTGTTGTTGAAACTTCTACCTAAAGCAATAACAATGTATTTTAAGTGTGCTTACTAAGTGCTCTGCATATTAAAATACAGGTAGCATTAATTTTGAACATTGTGAATCACACATTATTTTTTAACTTTAGAATAAAAACGCTTTAAGTTGTACTTATTTATACACTTTACTGATTTCTTTAAATTCTATAAGTAGCTATAAATGGTCTCTTCAGAAAGTGATAAAACTATAGCTTTCAGGACTGAGGATTTATAATTACGTTGTTCACCAGTGTTTACCCTGGAAAGCAGGGATAGCCTTGTACCTAACCTTCTGACTTCTTCAGTCTCACGCTCCCTGCAACCTCCCTACAGCAGAAAGAGTAGTTCCTTAACAGGTAAATCTGACCATGTCATTCCTCTGCTCAAAACCCTACACAGACTCTCCATGAAGCCCTCAGTTCCTACTAGGACTTACAAGACCCTGCACAACCTTGTACTTGCTTGCCTTTTCCTTCACTTTCTTCAATTTTCCCCCTCTTCATTCACCCTGCTTCAGCCAAACTTATACTCTTTCAATTCTGAGAACCCATCAAGTACATTCCACTTGCGAGTCTTGCATTAGCTCTGCTCCAGTCCCAAGAATGAACCTTCTCTATATCTTCACACAGCCATTCACTACTTTCATTCAGTCTCAGTTCAAACATCACCTACTTAGAGAATAGGTGATGACATACCAATGACACAAGAATATAGCCTCTTTCTCCCCCACTTTCCAACCTCTTATCCTTAAAATTTCTTTAAAAAGTATTTTTCTCCTAATACCTTCTCTCTGAATTTACATGCTTACTTATCATCTGTCCCTCCCAACAGAATGTAATGAGATCTTCTGTTCCCTCATTGCCAAGAGTAAGTAAATGCCTGACACAAAGTAGGTGTTCATTAAAAGTTAGCTGAATGAATGGAAAAATTAATACATATGAAACACTGCCTGCTTCTCGGTATAATGATGGGGGAAAGGATGAATTCAGCACAAAATACAGTTCCACTGTGAAAACACAGAAGAAAATAAAGGTAGGATTTGACAGTTATCCAGTGAATCAGAGAAAAAAAGCTTAATTAGGGAACTAAGGCAAAAGAAGTTCCACACCAATGCAAATGTGGATTACCTACACTGATCAAATTGCTAAATCCCCAGTGCATTATTTTCTAGATACAAGAGTAAATCCTCTATGTTCAGCCCTTAATTGTAAAATAAACAGGCAGGGTGTTAGAGAACAACAGAGAGAAGATCATTAAATATATGCCTGTACAGAATAAACAAAAAGCATCTGGAATCTATAGACACTATACTGGCCATTGACACAGAAACCCATGTTAACAAGCCCACAACAGAAACAGAAACAAAGAGCAGGTAAATAAGAATCTTATGGGCAAAGCAGAAAAATAAGAATCCTATGGGCAAAAAGAAGCAGGGGCAGTATTCCAGTACAGGAGAATGGTGTATACATATATAAGGCATGGAGTCAAAGAACACAGTGGTTATGAACTGTATACAGTTCCTGTGCCGCTGTACTGTGCTGCTATAGCAAAAACCAATAAACAAACAAACAAAAACAGGATATGAGAAAATATAAAGAGTGGAAATACAAGCAGGGTCAGATTGTGAGGGATTCTGCCTACCATCCAGAGGAAATTACACTTAAACATATTGGGAATGCAAAGCTACTGAAGAGCCCCACACAGCAGTATGGGAGAGAAAGAAAACGGAGAATAGTAAGTTTAGATACAAGGAAACCAATTAAAACTTACATCCATTTGTCAATATCTATCAGTGTTACAAATGCATAACCCACTTCAGCTAGGAATTTTAAGATTTTAAATATATATACATATAAATATGCAAAACATACACATGTACATATATGCATATGTATATATGCAAAACAATATTTTTCAAAATTATTCCTTTTTTCTTTCTTTTTTCTGTGTCCTCATCAAAACTACTCTTTACAATTCCTTGAACCGGCAAAAGACTGAAACAGAAGAAAACATATTTTAAAAGTTATTTCATATCCAATATATAGTATAGTATCTTACATAGTATCGTATAGTATCTATATAGTATCTTACAACCACTATATAGAATAAGAAGGCTGTGGAGTATATGTATATGAAGAACAGAACTATATTAAGTATAAAAAGCTTGTTTGCAGAGCAGTATGCAACAAGTATTTAGTTGTGTTAAGAAATTCATACGTACAAAATTGGAATTACGATTAACTGCTATAAGGGGAGAGAATTATACACACTTTTCACTTTAATATCATTTTGCGGTTTAAGACAAAAGCTAATTTCAGTATTTAGAATAGCAATAAGACCATTAGTGACCAAATATTCAAGCGTTTTCAGATGGTTTTAAGATGAGGCATGGTAATGAATTGGATGTATCAAAGGAGGGAGAGAAATGACTATAGAAAATAACTGTTCTTGCTAGCTCAGAAAGCTAGGAGAGAGGCTGCCACCCATAGAAACATCTATAGATTTTGGAGAAGAGGTAATGAATTTGGTGTGGAAATACGAAGTCTTAGAAACACATGGGGAGGTATTCAGTAAACAATGTGTGTGTGTGTATGTGTGTGTGTGTGTATACATATGAATGCTGCACCAATGAAGAAGCACTGAAAACAGTGCTTAATACAAAATGAGTTAAGTGTTCTGGTGATTCCGGCAGCTCTCCAGGGCGGCTCCCTTCCAAGCAATCAATCAAAGGTAAAAGACATTTTCATTCTACAGCTATGCCTATAGAATACCTGGCTTCCACACACCGGTGGCAGGATAGGAAAAAGGCAGAAGATTGTACATTGGCTCTTAAATATTTCAGCCCAGAACTGTCATTTGTCACTTCCACTCAGAGTCCATCAGGACCCTGCCCAATCCTCGGAGGCTAGGAAATTTGAAGGAGCACTTGGAATCCAATGCTGTAGATTCATTATCCCTCTAGGCTACATGATACCCCTGCAAAATATGTTTTACCATGCCCACTTCCACCAAAAAGAAAACAGGGGACCAAAAGGCCAAGTGAATTGCCCGATGTTACAAAGCTATAAGAAAATCTGAGTCAGGATTTCAAACTCAGGTTTCAGTCTATAAGAAGAAAGCTTTCATGAACTGGACCCCTTTCCAAGGACATCCACTGGCTTGAATTCATAAGAAAAGAACTGAGACAGATATCAGGTTTTAATACTATTTTGATTCTTCTTGGCATTCAGATTGCTTGGTAAGCCAATTAAAAATCAGATTCCTGAACCCTAACATAGACATAAAACATCAAAATTTGCATATAACAAACTCACCAAGTGCTTCTGATGGTTACTGCAGTTAGAGAACCTCGGCTCTCTAGCACAGAGAAGGACCAAACATATGAAAGGGTATTTCTTTAGTATGTGCACTATGTACAGGTGAACGCCTGAGGGCTGAGAGCAGTGATGTCCAACCAAAATTAGTCACCACAATGACTGAGCTATTGTTAAAACCACACAGGCCCGGACCCAACCACACAGATGCTGAACTTAGTTATGTGTTTCTCTAACATTTTTCCAGTTGATTCTAATGTGCACTCCTGGATAAATCCACTGAATTAATGGTTTTTAAGTTAAGACAAGAGGTGGAGTGTCTATAAGCATACACAATTACCCATGGGGATAAAAGGCAGCATTCATTTAGGTATTAAAAGCACAGGCAAAGGAGTAAGCTATATAGCTTTCTAGTAGAGTGAGTTACTTAAACCCTCTCTTTCTCATCTGTTAAATAAGGTAATCATAATGCAAGACTTACATGGTTACTGTGATTATTGGATAAGATAAAGCGATTAAAGGGTTGAGCACAATGCCTAGCATAAGGTGTTTAATACATGTTAACTGTTGATGCATCACTATTTTTACTGACAGGACAAATAGGTAAGATGGCAGGCACAAAGGAGAAACCCTTAAAACCACAGCCTCTGGGTAGTGGTTAAAAGTAGGCAATTTGGAGTCATACGGTCTGGGTTCAAATCGAAGTTCCCACTATCAATGATAACTTGGGCAATATAAAAAACTGTAATTTGCCACTATTTTCTCTGAAAAAAAGAAATAATTTTAAAAGGATAAAAAGATATAATACACATAAAATATGTAGAATGGTGTCTGACACACAATCAGTTCTCGGTACATTATTATTCCTATAATAAGACTGTAACTCATTCAGCGATTCTTCACAAGCACCCTTGGCAGTTCTATTAGTGAAATTCACGCCAAAATGCTAATCTCCCTGGACAATTCAAGTTCAGTTTCTCTGCTGTAAAGAGGTCCTACTAACGTACAGCATGTTTTCTTTTATATTCTCTGAACAAGGATTTGGAACTTAACAGACTGAAATTCAAGTCTGATTCTGTCATAAAGTAACAAGTCCTGTAACTCTGGCCAAGTTACTATTTCTGAACTACAATGGAAAAAGGTATGTGGCATCTAAAAAAAGTGAGGATTATTACAAAGATCAACATTGAGGAAGTCTGTTTCTTGCTAATATAACAATATTATTAAAATACAGACACGAGCCGATGAAAGCTTATCTGGTATAAATCTGATTTTAAATAACTGTTAAACTGCCTATCACCTAAAACACCTGATATAGTTTTATATTTTTAGCCTGAGATCCTGATTAATATAAAATTGTTATATTGCATGGTGTTTGTTTTTTAATGTTTCTCCCAAATATTCATTTCCTGATGTGTGAAAATGCCCAGAAAGCAATATAGTCAAAGGATCATTCATCAAAAGAAAACAGTAGCCAGTGAAACAAAAGTAATAATTTTTACAATAAAAATGTTTTTGATTAATAAAAAAACAAATTCATATTAACAAAGTTATCAAATGATCTTCAAAACTCTATAGCTCTAGTTGACTATATGAATGACCATCTCTGTGATCATGTATGATAGAAAATGTCTACTATATTTTTCTTGGCTTACCTCAGAGCTATTCCCCTGCAGTAGAAGAGATTTGGCTTTATGCTGGCTTTTACTCATCTCTTTTGCAGAATTATTCTCCCCTTTGGGTTCATCTGGATTACCTTCCTTTATAAACCGATGGGCAACATCCAACACATTGGATAATATTTGAGATTTTGCCTACAAAAAAATGAGGAATAAAAAGCCTAATATGTCAGCCTAAATAATTTAGCTATATTAAAACATGTTCTCTTTACACTATGATGAATAAAATTCCGTGCATTTTATTTAACACTGAGAAGTACAAAATGTCATTTATATCAACCACATAATAGTGAGAGCTGCCATCTGCTGAAGGGCTAGTTTGAACTCGTACTATCCTAAGTATCTTAAAAACATCATTTAATCATTAAATCAACTCAACAGTATGACTATTCTTTTATCTGTTTTGGGGATAAAGAAAAAGAAGTTTTGGAGTTTCCGTCATGGCGCAGCGGTTAACGAATCCAACTAGGAACCATGAGGTTGCGGGTTCGATCCCTGGCCTTGCTCAGTGGGTTAAGGATCTGGCATTGCTGTGGTTGTGGTGTAGGACGGCAGCTACAGCTCCAATTCGAACCCTAGCCTGGGAACCTCCATATGCTTCAGGTGCAGCCCCTAAAAGAAAGAAAAAGAAAAAGAAGTTTTGAGGGTTTAAATGACTTGCCCTTGGTCACATGGTGAGTGGGCGACAGAGCTGGGAAGTGACCCCAGGTGTATGTAATTCTAATGACTCACAGTCTTCCTACTTCTATACGACCCCAAATAGATAATGTGCTAATTTGTGCACATCACTGCTAAAGAACTAAATATAACTCATCTTGTGGAAGACTGAACAAGCAGTAATGCATATTTTCTTGGTGATAAAATATTTTTAGAAACTGTTAACTATCCAAAAAGTGTGCATCGGAACGTGCCTCTGTCTGTGGTTCCCTAGCAAACGCCAAGCTGTGCCTCTTCTCATGCCTTTGCTCAGGAGTTTCATTTATTGTTCACTCCCTCTTTTATTATCCTCTTTCCCTGGCAGATTTGTGACTCTCATGCTCGATTCACCCCTAGTTACTCCCCCAGGTCCAGGAACCTTTCCCTGCCCTCACCCCCAGCTTCATAAGGTACCCATTCTCTCTACCCATTTCCTACCCCAAGAGCTCTCTGCCAGGCCACACAATACTGGTGTCAAATCATCTTTTGATGTCTGTTTATTCTATCACATCATAAAAGCTCCCAGAAGAAAAAAATCACATCCTGTCAAATCCTTGGATGGCTACCCCAGTGCCTGGCAAATAGCATATGGCAAAAGTAACATCAAAATAAGGTGCTGAGGGGAGGAGAGGAAGAACTTCAGAATTAAAATAAATAATTGAAAGAGAGAATTCAAGAACCCCTGTCAAATGCCTTCAGGCTGTCTAGAAAGGGAACAGGTGCATCTCAGGACACCCCTGTTCACTAAGCATCTCCTACCAGCAATAACCCTGGTCTGCCCAAGGGCCCTGCAGGATTCAGATCCCATCTGAGCTTGAACCAAACCAACTCCTGAGGGAAGATGCAGGCCCTTGAGAGTTCTCTCTGAAAACCTGGCTTTAGGAACACAATGGAATAGGTCTTACTTCTTAGCAAACATCCTCAAGACAGAGGAAAACTTCAGCAGGGATCAGAAATAAGTATTTATATTCTCCCATGTAAATATTCCTATGTTTAAATTTTCATCTAGTTGTCTGTTTAAATAGCTAAGATTACACTGAAACTTTCAGTTATGACCTTCTGTAAATCTGTTAAGATTCACTGCAGTCTGATTCTGGAATCAATGAACATCAAATTAACTAGCCTTATTTCACACTGAATTAATAAATTTATCTATGAAAAATATCTAACGTGACCTATGCACAATTATCGCTATCCATATAAAAACCTATGGCATCTGCTCAAAATTTTCTCAAGGATCATTAAAAAGCCTTTACAGACTGAAGTAGTCCTTATTTTTTTAAAGAAAGTCATATAACATTATTGTCTATATTCATTACACTGTGCATTAGACCTTCATGGCTTATTTACTACTTAACTTCAGTCTTATCCTCCACCCCACCACCCATCCCCTGGTAAATGCCATCTTACTCTCTGTTTTTTACAAGTTCAACTTTCTGGATTCCACATAAATGGAATCATACAGCATTTGCCTTTCTCTGACTGACTTATCTCACTTAGCATAATGTGTTTAAGGTCCATCCATGGTGTCACAAATGGCAAAAGGATATCCTCCTTCCTCATGGCTGAATAATATTCCATTGTGTATAGATACACCAATATTTTTTATCCATTCACCCACTGATGGACATTTAGGTTTCCATATCTTAGATACTGGGAATGATGCTGTAATAAATATAGGAGTGCTTATATCTCTTCAAAATCCTGTTTTAATTTCCTTTGGATATATATCCAAAAGCGGAATTGCTGAATCCTATGGTAGACCTATTTTTCTTTTTGAGGAAACACCGTATTATTTTCCATAGTGACTGGACTAATTTACATTCCCACCAACAGCGTACAAAGGTCCCTTTCTGCCACATCCTTGCTGGCACTTACTGTCTGCTTGACGATATTAATTGGTTTGGGGTTAGTAGAGATTATAAAGAGGCACAGAGAAACATTTTGAGAATGACAGAAATACTGCGTAACTGGTGGGTTACACAAGTGTATTGACAAATGTATTGCCAAATCAAACTGCACACTTCAAAGGAGTGCATTTTACATAACAATGTGAACATATCATTGCTGAACTGTAAACTTAAAAAATGGTTAAGATGGTAATATTTACATTATTTGTATTTTACCACAATTTTTAAATACTGTGAACACAAAAATAATGGGTGCATTTTATATTGTTCATAAATTAAACCTGAATAAAATTGATTTATAAAGAAAAGGATTTCCTGTTGTAGCTCAGCGGGTTAAGAACCTGACTAGTATCCATGAGGATGCCAGTGTGATATCAGGCCTTGCTCAGTGGGTTAAGGATCTGATGTTGCCACAAGCTGCAGCAAAGGTCACAGATGCAGCTCAGATCTGGTGTTGCAGTGGCTGTGGCATAGGCCAGCAGCTGCAGCTCTGATTCAACTCCTAGCCTAGGAAATTCTATATGCTGCAGGTGCGGCCCTTAAAAAAGGAAAAAAAAACTGAAATTAAGTCAATGATAATACTTCATTTTTCCAGAAATACCTGCATTTCGACAGATATTTTTAATCCAAATAATCCAATCTAAACTTTATTTTCAATTCCCTAGAATAAAGGAGTTGATTTCAAAGGTGGTTAAAATTTCTGCCTTACATTTTGTATTTTAAAAAATATCAAAAAACTACAGTATTAATTTTATATAAAATTATCAAGACAGAATTATTATTCATATATTTAAATAACAAAAACAATAATTATTCCTGTCCTAAAAGAAATCTTGCTATCAATGTTTCTATAATTTTTATAACATTTTTAAGTAGCATATTGAGACTCTGAAATGTCCCTCAAAATGATTTTATTCTTAAATTAAGTCTACTGCTAAAAAAATAAGATGAAGAACTGATAACTCACGAATAACTGAGGAAATGAAATCCTATATCTAAATGTCTGAAAAGTCTTTCAATTCAATATAAATGAAATGCCAATAAATGTGAATTTTCTTTCTTGAAACAATTTACTTTTAAATATTATTTTTCTTGGTTAGAAGACTATGTATACTTCATTTTTCTCATTCTTAAAATAATCATGTGAGGAAAGGGAACAGAAATTAGGATCACCATTTTTTAGATAAGAAAACCCAAGCTCATAAAGCTTAGAGCAAACCCAGCTGCATACAAAATGTTGGGGCTTGAGTTATAATTAAGGTCTTCTTTTTATCATCCCAATTCCTTTTCCCTACTGAATTACATAACTACAGAAAATGTGTTTTACTTTTGATTCCTAAAATTTAAATTTTATTAAATTTTATCTCTGATATGAACATTCTTCCATTAAAAAAACTACACAATCATTAAATGATTACAATAAGCTTAGCGATTACCCATCATCTCAAATAAATACAAAATTAAAGAAAGAGAAAAAAATTTTTGTGTGTGATGAGAACTCAGAATTTCCTCTCCTAAAAACTTTCATATAAAACATACAACAGGGTAAATTATATATGTAATTGCTTGTGCAGAGATTAGATTGGTGAGTTTTTATTTTTAATTTGCTTATTTATTTTTATGTTTCACCAGGCACAAGCAATTAATTAAAGGGAGGAGGCGAGATTCTCCCTTCATTTCACTTCCATATAGCAAGGGAGAGGGGAGCTGGAGGGAAACTTGAACTTTGAAAAAATAAAACTTTTGAGCAACAAATTTAAAAGTATTCTATAAGAAGAGAATTATAGAACAAACTTGAACCATCTACCTCTTAACTAAGAGGTATAAAATGTAACAGAATCATTAAGATTAGAAATTCACCACAGTAATATAACAGGCAATTTTATAATACCTAAAAGTTCCTAGATATGTGAAAAACATGTCATACATGCTATTTTTTAACAATGTTAATTCTTCCAATAAGGAGGAAATATATTCCTATTGCTTTGCGTCTTCCTCAATTTGTTTCAACAATATTTTAACAGTTTTCAATATACAAGTCTTTCTTTCCCCTCGATTGTATTCCCATGTATTTTATTCTCTTTGCTGTGACGTTAATTGTTTCCTTAATTTCTTTTTCTTCTAGTTAATTGTTAATGTACAGAAATGCAACCTTGTTTATATTCATTGCAAATTTACTGCAAATTTACAGCATCTGTTTACTATTTCTAATAGTTCTTCAATGAAGTCTTTAGTGTTTTCTATAAATAAAATCATGTCATCCACAAATAATGACAGTTTTACATCTTCCTTTCCACTTTAGATGTTATTTATTTTTTATCTTCATCTAACTGCTCTGGCTAGGACCTCTAATACCATATTAAATGAGAATTGTAAGAAAGGGCATCCTTGCCTTATTTCCTGATCTTAGGAGGGCTTTCAGCTTTTCATCATTGAGTAGGATATTAGCTGTGGGTTGGGCATATAAAGGCTTTATTATGCTGATGTATATTACTTGCATATCTGTTTCATTGAGAGTTTTTATTGTAAATTGGTATTGAATCCTGTCATTTTTTCACTTTGTTAATATGGTTTGTCATGTTGATTGATTTATAGATATTGAATCATTTTTGCATCCCTAGAGTATATCCCATTTGATCATTGCATAGGACCCTTTTAATGTATTGTTGTATTTGGTTTGCTAATATTTTGTTGAAAATTTTAGCATCTACATTCATCAGAGATGTTGGCATGTAATTGTATTTTCTTGTGTTGTCCTTGTCTGGTTTTGTCAAGGTAATGCTGGCCTTATAAAATAACAATTGCCTCCTCTTCATTTTTTTTGGAAGTCTGAGAAGGCTAAGTATTAAATCTTCATTGAATGTTTGGTAGAATTCGCTTGTGAAGCAATCCAGGCCTGGACTTTTGTTTTTTTGGAAGGATTTTGATTACTGTTTCAATCTCCTTACTAGTGACTGGTGTCTATTCAGATTTTCTATTTCTTCATGATTCAGTTTTGGAAGGTCATTTTAAGAATTTGTCCATTTCTTCTAGGTTGTCCCATTGTGGTTGGCGGATACCTATTCATAGAATTCTCTATATAATCCTTTGTATTCCTCTATAGCCACTGTAATTTCTAATCTTTTGTTTCTGATTTTATTTATCTAAGTCTTCCCTTTTTTCTTAGTGAATCTAGCTAAAAGTGTGTCAACTTTTTAATCTTTTCAAAGAACAACCTTGACATTTCATTGATCTCTTCTCTAAGTTTTACTATTTCTTTTCTCCTACTGACTTTGAGCTTCATTTACTATTCTTTTTCTGGTTCCTTCAGATGAAAGATTAGAATGTCTATTTGAAAATTTTTGTTGTTTTCGGAAATAGGCCTGTAATTATACAAACTTCTGGCATACTACCACTTTTGCTAAATCCCAAGATTTTGGTAGGTCATATTTTCATTTTTCTTGGTCATGGGGTATTTCTTATTTTTTTTTTTTTTATTTCTTCATTGACCCAATAGTTGTTCAACAGCAAGTTGTTAAGTTTCCATACATTCATGATTTTTCCAGGTTTCTTCTTGTGGTTGATTACTAATTTCATAACACTGTCATCATGAAAGGTGCTTTATATGAGTTCAACCTTCTTAAATTTGGGAAGATTTATTTTGTGCCCAAACATACCCTTGAGAAAGTTCCATGTGCATTTGAAAAGAATGTGTACTGTGATGCATTTGGATGGAATGTTCTGTACAATCCATCAAATTTGACTGTTCTAATGTTCCATTTAAGGTTGCTGTTTCCTTGTGGACTGTCTGGATGATCTATCCATTGATGTAAGTGGGTGTTAAAGTTTCTTGCTATTAAGTATTATTCTGTTGCTGTCAATTTCTCCCTTTAGGTCTGTTAATAATCGCTTTATCAATTTTGGTGCTCCTACGTTAGGTGCATATATGTTAATAAATGTTATATCTTCTGAATGAATTGTACCCTTTATCATTATATAATGTCCATATTGGTCTCTCGTTACTTTTTTTGGTTTGAAGTCTATTTTTTCTGATATGAATATGTTTGTAAGCACTTTCTTTGGCTGCCATTTGTTTGCAGTATCATCTTTTCATCCTTCACTTTGAGCCTATATTTGTTTTTAGAGCTAAAATAAGTCTCCAGGAGGTAGCATATAGTTACTTCTTGTTTTTTTAATCCATTCAGCCACTCTGTTTTTGGTGAATTCAATCCATTTACATTTAGGGTGGTCACTGACAGATGAGGACTTAGTACTGCCATTTTATCCTTTGTTTACCAGTTGTTCTATATCTCATTGTTTCTTTTTCCTTGTGTCTCTGACTGCCATTTTACTTTGATGGTTTTCTGTGATGTTTTCAGTTTCCTCTTGCCTTATATTTTAAGTCTCTGCTCTAGATTTATGTTTTGTGGTTAGCATGAAGTTCATATAAAAGTCTCATGGATAAATAGTCCTTTTTCTACTGACAGCATACTATCTTCATTTGCCTATTCCAGTTCCATTCTTTTCCTCTTCCCCTTTATGTTTTTGTTGGCTAAAGTTATCCATTTTTATGTTGTTTGTAACTAAAATAAGTATTTACAGTTATTTTTACTGCTTTTTCCCCTTTGCCTCTATTCTATAATTTTTAACAACATACTCTGATATAGAGTAATAATCTGCTGATTCTATTTACCAGATTACTCAAATCCATGTGTACTTTTGCCTTCTCATTTCAGATAAAAGAGCTCCTTTCAACATTTTGGTAGGGAATGATAATAAACTTCCTCAGCTTTTGTCTTGGAAAGTCTTTACTTCTCCATGCTATTCCACTCTCTTCTGGCCCGTACAGTTTCTCCTGAGAAATCTGCTGAGAGCCCGATGGAGTTCCTTTATAGGTTACTACCTTTTCCCCCCTCTCTTGTTGCCTTAAAAAATCTATCTTTATCATTAACTTTTGACAGTTCTAATGTAATGTGTCTTGCAGAAGATCTTTTTGCATTGAAATAATTACGTGTTCTCTTAGCTTCATGGACTTATAGCTCCAGACTTGTTACTGCTGTCACTAGCACTGCCAGCATGGTAGTGGGCACCTCCACCACATCCAAGGTCACCTGGATTGCAGGCACTGCCACCATCATGTGGGGAGGAGCAGGGGCAATGAGTACTCTTGCAACATCTGTGGTCCAAGGGTGCCACTGCCACAGGTTGGGGGGACGCCTGAATCACAGGCACCCAGTATGACTGGAGGAACCAGGGTTGTAGGTCCTTGCCACCACTGCTGCCTGGTTCCCAACAGCCATGGGCACCACTGCAGTGAGATTCTGGAGTTGTGTGCTCTGTCTCTCCTGCTGCTACTGAGTTCTCTAGGGCTGTGGGCTCACCCGCCATGGCCAGGGAACACCACCTTTGCTGTTCCATCAGTTTCACCTTCTCTTTATGTTCCAGTCCACTCAGATGTGTGGAATTTTCTGGCATCCTGGTATGTTGGGCAGAGGAAGCTTTTTTGAATTACGGATGTTTTATTAGTTGTAGATTGAAGGAAAGAGACATCTTATGCTCCCAGGATGTTGACATTAGTCTAAGAGCAATTGATTAATCCTTCTGAGATGAAATTTTCTTCCTCAACTACAGCAAAAAAAAAAAAAAAAAAAAAAAAAAAAAACAAATCCATATCTTCTGTGTGCTCTTATAACTCCCAGCTTACATCTATGCTAGAGCTTTTCTCTTCAGCGTGTGATCCACATATCAACAGTATTACCATCACCTGCTAAAAATATGAAATCTCAGGTTGCACTCAAACTCACTAAATCAAAATCTGCTGTTTGATATGAAGTTTGAATGTACATTAACGTTTGAGAATCACTGTGTCAGAATGCTTATCCATCAGTTGTGTTACAGGTGTTCGAAAACATCTGTCTTCTCTTTTGTGATGATGAATCCCTTGATTCTTTGAGATACGGGACCACGTCTTATTCTGCCTTCTGTACCAATTATGTGTGTGTGTGGGACTATGTATATACACACACATAAGGAATATATATATATATGTATATACGTATATATGTGTATATATATGTATATATATATACACACACTCACATATACGTATACATATACGCATACGTATACGTATATGTATATGTATGTATATATATTCCTCTCTCAGTTCTCCTCCTTAAAGCCCTGTCCTTCACGTTTTGCAACTAGAACATTATTTGGTGTTGATAAGTACTTGAGAAATGTTGGTCGAATCTAATTTAACTGACTTACTGAGATAAATGTGACTAAAAATTCCATGTTTTTGTTCCTTATACACAGGCTATATGAGTCAATGTCAACACAAGCAAAATCAATGGTATTATTAAAAACAGCACAAAGGGGCAAATCAGTTACCTCTCTTAGCCTAAATGTTTGCACCTGTAAAATGAAGACAATATCTATCATGCAGAGCCGTTGTGAAGAATACATATCTCATATGAAAAACACCTAGCAGATTGATGACATAAAGCAGTGCATTCAAATGAGTGCTGTCATTTTATCTAGATCACAATAATATACTATTTCTCTTCAAATAAAACAAATAGTTTAAATACTCAGAAAATAGAAGTCTTGCCAATTTCAATAGATTTCTGACTACAGTGTAATGAAAAGTTTAGTAAATAATTCTATAAAACAAATGTTAAACTGGATAAATTTGTTAAAAACTATTTCAGAACTCTGGACATTAACCAAAAGCAAACAAGTTAAGAAACATTTATTCAAGAAGAACTATACTGAAAATAGCAAAGAACACCAAGAATGCATGACTTCTTAGCATGGGGCTGCTCCTATCTTAAATGTCCCTTCTCAAGTTTGTGGATTACTGTTACAAAGGTGACTGATCTTGCTGGATAGGGAGCATGCTTGGTTTCCAGTGGAGAGAAAAATCTTAAAGTTGCATGAGCTAGAAAATTTGGTTATTAATGAATGGAAAAAGCTACAGCTCTGACAGCCTGAGGTTTTAGTCCCAATAGGATGAGCAGTGGGCCACATAAACACTTAATGGGGTGATACTGAAAGTGAGAGCTATATAAGGGTAGATTAAAAAATGGAAATTACAGAAAAACCAAATGAAAATTCCTGAATATGACTTATATATGCTAACAATAGATTTGAAATGAAAGATAATTCAATGAATTTGAAGACAGACCAAGATAAATCATATAATTTAATTTGAAAAACAAAATGTAAAAGATTACCAATCTCTTGAGTTAGAACATGATGGAAGACAGTATTTTAAAAAAGAATGTACATATACATATGACAGGTCACTTTGCTATATAGCAGAAACAGAAGGAACGCTATAAATCAACTATACTTCAAAGAATTTTTAATAAAATAAAAGGAATGATCCAAAAAAACAAAAATAAAAATTATGTATTTTATTTAAGCTTAAAAAAATCAAATGAACACAGCTTAGAACTTATGAGACAGTATTAAGCATTCAACATACATTCAGTGGGAGTATCAGAGGGTGAGAAAGGAGCATAAAAAATATGAAGAAATCATGGCCCACAAACTTGTCATATTTGATGAAAATTATTACTTCAAAAGCCAAGAAGCTCAACAAGCCCCCAAGAAAGATAAACACAAAGAAGTCCATACCAAGACATATTGTAATCAAATTACTGAAAGCCAAAGACACACAGAAAAACTGGAAAGACCCAAGAGAAAAATGACTCATCTCATAGAAGAGTGCCATCAGTGTGAATAACAAGCTGATTTCAAATCTGAAAAAGTGGAGACCACAAAGGTAATGGAATGATACAAAGTGCTCAAAGGAAAGGGCTGCCAAAAATAATTTTATATTCATCAAACTGTCCTTCAAAAGTGAAAGCAAAAATAAAGACATTCCCAAATAGATAAAGTAAGAGATCATTCCTTCCAGCATATCAGCCGTAAAGAAATACTAAAGTAAGGTTTTAAGTCTGAAAGGTATTAAATTCACCAGAGGAAAGACAGAGACCCAGAAACATAAATATAAAACTAAATATATTTTATATAGTTATAAATAATATATATATATATAAATTTTACATAATTTATATTATTATAAATATAAACTTATACACACACACACACACACACACACAATCATTAGCACTGTCCTTACTGATTTTCTACCTAGCTGTGTCATTAGAAATTTCAATACCCCTTTCTTAGAAATTAATCAAAAGATTGGCAAAAAAAAAATCTGTAAGGATATGGAAAACTTAAACACCACCAAGTAACTTGACCTAAGGAACATTTAAAGAATCCTCAACCTCACAACATCAAATTACAAATTCTTTTCAAGCTCACGTGAAACCAAGACAGGCATATGTTCCACATAAAATAAGTATTAATAAATACACAAGAATTGAATTCATAGAAAGTATGTTATCTGACCTCAACAACAAAAAATAGAAATCAGCAACAAATAATTTTGTAAAATCATAAAATATTTAGAAGTTGAACACATTTCTGAATAACCTTTGGAAGAAAAATAAATCACAACAAAAATCAGAAAGTTGACTGGAAATGAAAACAACATATCAAAATGTATGGTATGCAGTAAAAGAAGTGGTTAGATAACTTTAAGTGCTATTTTGGAAAGGAAGAAAGATCTAAAATCAATAGTCTAAGCTTCACTTCAACAAAGTAGTAAAAGGGAAGAAAAAAGTCCAAAAAGTAGGTGGAATTCAGAAAATAAAGATCAGAGTAGGAACAATGAAATAGAAACAATTAAAAAAATCATTTCAAACTAAAATTGGAAAGACTTAAAAATTTATAAACTTTTAGCTAAACTGACCAAGGAAAAAACAAAGTAAAATACAAATTAACAAAATCAATAATGAAATAAGGAACATCGCCATAGACCTAAAATAATTTCTGGATTATAAAAGAATTTGGAAAAGTTATGCCAACAGACAACTTAGACCGAATGGACAAATTCAATGAAAAACACAAATTATCAAAACTGACAAAAAAAAATAGAAAAGTAGAATAGAACAATAAAGTAAAGAAACTGAATTAGTAATTCAAAATCCTCTCATGAAAAAAATCCCAAACTGACTGCTTCACTAGTAAATCCTATCCAAAATTTAAGAAATTAAACCAACTCAGTACAAACAGATAATAAAGAAGGAAATACTGCTAAGCTACTTTTATAAGGCCAATACAACCTTGATACCAAAGTAGATAACTACATCCCAGGAAAATAAATCTAAAGGCTAATATTCCACATCAATGTAGATGCAAATTCCTTCACAAATATTGACAAATTCAATCCACCAACATGCAAATTACACATCATGACCACGTGAAATTATATCAATAATGTAATTTTAACTGCACATCTGAAAATCATGTATTGTAATAAGCCATATCAATAAAGGACAAACAGTATGATCATTTCAATAAGAGCAGGAAACATATACACACAACAAACAGAGACTACAAAGGGTCTTCCTCAAACTGATAAGAGTATCTACAAAAACCCTGTAACTAACATTACAGTCAACAGTGAAAGATTATATGCCTTGCCCTTAGCCAGGAACAAGGCCAGGAAGTAAACACTTCCTACTTCTGTTTAACAGCTACTGGTGACTTTGGTTAATACAATAAGATAAGAAAAAGAAATAAAAGGCATTTAGGTTGGAAAGGAAAAAGTAAGACTACTTTCATTTGTAGAGGATATAATCATATATGTAGAAAACCCCAAGGCACCTTAAAAAATAGATATGTAATTGAGTTTATCAAAAAATTTTTGGGAAAATATTTAACAAAAGAGCACGAGAACTTAAGACTAAAAACTAGAAAATATTAACGACAGAAATTAAATAAGATCTAAATGGAATAAAATCAAGTTCATAGACTGAAAGACTTAGTACTGTTAAGATGGCAGTTTTTCCCAAATTGATCTGTGGACTCCATAAAAATCTTTATCAAAATTCCATGAGAATTTTTCTTTGTAGCAACTGACAAGCTTATCCTATCATGTATATGGACACAAAGAGATACCATCTCACGTTCATTAGGACAGTGCTAATGATTGTGTGTGTGTATGTATGTGTGTGTATATATATATATATATATATAACTTTATATTTAGAAACCCTCATATGTTGTTGGTGAGTAACATAAAATGGTATAGATATTTTGGAAAATGGTTTGGAAGTTTCTTGAACACTTAACAATACTAACCTTGGGACTCAACAATTCCACTTCCAAGTGGCTACACAAGAGAAATAAAAACATGTCTGCACAAAGACCTGTGCACAAACAGTCGTAGTATCATTATTCTAACAGCCAAAATTCTAAAAAAAATCTATATGTCTATCAATTGATGACTTGATAAACAAAATATGATATATCCATACAATGGAATATTATTCAGCATTAAAAAGCAATGAACCACTCCATGAACATGCAACATTGTGGGAGAACCTCAGACATCTTATGCTAAGTAAAAAAAGTCAGACACAAAATATCTCATAGGAATGGTTCTATTTATGTGAAATTTCTAGAACATACAAATCTATAGCAACAGCGCACAGACAGTGGCTGCCTGAGGCTAGCAGTGGAAGCAAGGATTGATTGGACAAAAGCACCAGAAGGAGTTCCCGTTGTGGCTCAGCGGTTAGCGAACCTGACTAGCATCGGGTTCGATCCCTGGCCTCACTCAGTGGGTTAAGGATCTGGCATTGCCGTGAGCTGTGGTGTAGGTTGCAGATGTGGCTCGGATCCAGCATTGCTGTGGCTGTGGTGTAGGCCGGTGGCTACAGCTCCGATTGGACCCCTAGCCTGGGAACTTCCATATGCTGCGGCTGCAGCCCAGAAGACAAAAAGATAAAAAAAAGAAGGAAAAAAAGCATCAGGAAATTTCTGGTGTGACGAAAATGTTCTAAAACTCAATTTATGGAGACTGTTGCATAGGTTTGTATTTACTTTAAAAAAATCATTGAATTATACAGTTATGATGTGAATTTCATATTATGTAAATTAAATCTCAATAAAAGCAATTTTGACTAGAAAATAAATCAGTAGACAAGTAGCTTCCTGCATTGCTAGGCGGACTACATCAGAGACTTGTATCAGGGTGAATGCTCAGTTTCTTGTCATTTTTCTCTTCTCCCATAATTTCTCCCTGACCCACAGCAGTGCTCATCCTCACTAGCCCCACATGGAAGACACAGCTACTGAACATACTTCTGCCCTCTGGGCCAGTTCATTGAACAAAAGTGAGTACCGGGTCCAGGTTGAGCTTATAAGGATTCAGATTTGGAATCAAGAAAGCAATATTTGGTCTCTCTGTCACTGATCTTCTATTAGGTATCTTCATAATTTGTTAATTATAAGAAAAATACAAAGTAGATACATAGGAAAAAATAATAAAAGTGGAAGAAGGAATCTGCATGGGGTCTCAAAAACTTCCCACATCCAGTTCTGATTCCTACCACAACTCCACTACATCCTGCCGACACCCATACAATGAGATGTCCATGACATCTTTACTAACAAGATAAATTATTTTGCTCAGGCTAATAGTGTAAGGAGACCTAACTAGTACAAGGATCAGTGCTTCCCAACTGAGACAAGGAGATCTGAAAGTGTGAGGATGCATTTTAGGTTTTCACAATTACTGGAGAGCATTACTGACATTTAATGGCTGATAACCAGGTTTAATAAATATTCTGAAATGTGAGGAATGGTACACTTCGAGAAAAGTTCCTGCCCAAAACACTCAAGAGATTCCCAATGAGAAATAGTAACACAGACTTAGCCTATATTAGCAACACTTTTTTAAGTTACAGAAACCCAGTAAAAATAAATTATACTGCCACGATTCCAAAGAATAAGAAATAGAGGTTCCTTTCAATTCATGAATAAAATTCACAGGGGTGACTACTATTAACAGTTTGGTATACATCCCGGCAATCTTTTGTCTCTGTTTGGAAGGCTTTGCAACACAAAACACATTATCTTTCACTTAATAATATAACAACTATCATTTTAAGTCTTAACTAACCAATGAACTAGAATGTAATGGTTATGTTATAAAATATTTAAAACAGACAATCATGAATATTATCATAATTGCATAAAACTACCTGTGCAACCTCTCTACATGCTCAAAATGTTCAAAAATTAAACCAAAACAGTGTTCAGGGCACATAGTAAATCATATATCTTTACCGTAGGATAGAAGCTTAAGCTAAAGCCAAAGAATGTGATTTACTGCCAGCGTTTCCAGATTCCCCGACATCCTTCACTACACTGCATGATGGTAGGATTTCATCTGGTAACTGTTCTAAATTCTCACCTGAACATTTTTTTTCCCCTAGAATGACATTATCTTTCAAATTACACTCTAGAAGAATTCATCACTCTGACAATGTATCATTAATCAAAGTAAAGAGGGTTGATATTTTATAGCATTTTGTAATGGATGGCACCTTATAGAAGTTAAGGTCCAAGAGTAAAAAGTTTCAGTTTAGTTAGAAAAATAATATACTTTATGGCAGTGTCAGTGCTTTAAAACTCTAACTACCATCATCATCCCAAACCCTGGCTATCCAGCAATAAATATTAATGATCATGTTGACATAGCCATGCCTCCTCATATGCTCCAGAAGTTCCAGCTCAAAGACATTCACACATAATTTAGACCTATGTTACTTACTAAGTTTGAAAAAAAAAATGCTGAAATGTCTCTTTTTATGGTGCTAACTTTCATTGATTTTTCCAGCTGCAAAATTTTAGAAGTGATTTACTGCAACCACAGTCTTGCATTAAAAACTGAAAACTCTAATTTCTGTAGAAGAGTTCTGTTATTTCATTTGTATTGCTAGGCAAATAGGTAACAGAGACAGAGGTACCCATATATACAGAAAAAAAAAAAACTGTGTTACACATAGATAGAACCCAAGAAACATTATGAATTCACTGGTTACAGTGATTGCTGGATACCGTTGGGACCTGCCTAGCTTTTAACTATAAAAAATCATTGTGGACAGATCAAATAATACACTAATGGAATTTTTAAAAAGGTATATATATATACACACACACACATATATCTTACTTCGGAGAAAACACCTCCCTCTCATATTGAGAATGTTTTCCCAAGTACAGTTTGCTCTGGTTTCTTTGATGTGAATTACCTCATATGCAACTGGTAAATAGGGGAATGATGTCAGTATAACTGTGGAGTTTTATTGATTCTTAAGTTTTTCTCTTCCAGCACATTACTATTTCAAGGCAATCGGGGGCAAGCTGTCTCACAATTAAAGCCAAAATCTTAGCAATATATAAAGACCTTAGGTAAAAGATGAAAATCTTTAAAAATGCCTTCCCACAGTGCAAGGACAGATTATTTTAATGGCTTTAGCTTTCCAGTTAAGCTATCTGGGGGAAAAAAAATGTGAGTGTGGATAAGTAAGTTATAAACCTACTCTTTCTGATTTAAAACAATGGATTAATAAAGGAGGCAACAATTTGATTCACAGTTTTCATTTTGACAAAAATGACATCATCAGAAGTGAATTGCCACCAGGACCTACATCACAGAGAAGGTAGCACAAGTCCTCAAGGTACGTGTGCCGGGGTTTTACAAGGACGGCTAACTGTTTTGGTTAGGGCTCTGATCACAAAGTGCCATAGGATTTGATTGGCCTTCCTCTAACTCTAATTTTTCTGAATCCCTGTTAGGTAGGTAGGGGACTGTCCAGAATGGGAAGTTTTTCAGAAATCATATATTGTGTTAAGGCACTAATACATGTACACTGAAGAATTATGCTTTAATTTCTCATAAAATTAACTTTTTAATTAAAAAAATTATCAAAACACTTGCTCAGGATTTATTTATCCAAAGAAACCTCCACAGATTATCTTGAAGCATATTTCTATTTATACTTTGCATTAAACAGAGTGCATGATGATAGTATAAAGATCCTTTTACCTAAAAGCAACAATTATAAACCAGACTTAATCTGAGTTGGGAGCTACATAGAAAAGAAGGAATACTAACACACCAGGCAGATAAATTTCTCAAATTATCATAAATCTATGATAAGACGCAATAAGCTTAGTAATTTTCCACCTAGGAAAAGTATATTTGCAAAGTAGAAATAATTTATTTATAAAAATACATAATTTCAAACATCCTAACCCATAAAACAAGAATGAAAAAGATGGGCTTTAATCTCTAAATTTTTTCACATTACTAAAATATATTCTTAGAGAAAATTATCATTTTGCTTTTCTGATGTCTCCATCTTTACAGAGAGTCTTAGTACAAATTTATTTCTTAAGAAGAGGCTTTACCATAGGGTCACCTCTGAATTACCTATGAAATTTGAAGTAAAAGATATACATAAATGACTTGACCAAAGATTTCGTCTACTGTTAGGATCAAAAGAAAGAAAAAGTTACCTTCGGGTCAGCTGAAAAGTATAAAAACATTGGACAGGAATTTCCATAAAGCATACCCAGAAAGAAAAATAGAGTTTGAGTAAAAGTCCCCATATAAATACATGAAGAAACAGAAGAAACCTAAATATTTACATGGTGAAAGAAAGCTGCAACACAGGAATTCACAAGAGAATCATGTTCCAAATCCAGTTCTGCTCATCATATTTCTAAAAACAGATATGGAATTTGCATAAGTAGTACAAAAATGTCAATGGCACAAAAAAATTACCTATTGCAAATTAGATAGGACTCAAATCCTAGAAGTGTGAAATTCATGTGACTGAAGTTCACTGCTTATTCCAGCACTATTTCAGACCTTTAGATTTACCTTTCCTCTCAAGGTCTAATGGCACAGCTTTTATTAATCAAAGATTTACATATTATTATTTTTTCCTGACACTTAAAGAGACAAAAATAAGCAAGGACCTGGACACATGCCTCTGTTTATAAATGCAATTTACTATTCAGTAGACAGTAAGTGTCAAATAAAACTAATCTGGACTCAATATTTAGTACTGCCATAAAGTAACAGGTGAGAGTAATGAAATAACACACACGTGATGCAGTTAAACTATTTAAAAATAAGACAATATTGCATATAAATGTAACAGTTCAAACGGTAATATATTGTCCAAAATTTTTAAATCACTTGGTATTAAGAAAAATAACAAAATATGATTTTGTTCTAAATAATTTTGCCTTTCAAGTTGTATTACAACACTAAACATTCTATTTAGAGAGCAATCTTAAAAGTGAGCCAGAATAGCAACGAGAAAACAGTGTAAGAAATTCACACCTGCAATCTGCTTTCTATTTGCAGTTTTGATGCCATATAATTATGCACTGTATTAATTATCTTAGCAAGTACTTACTATTGTTTTCAAGTAATATTACATGTATAATGCATCCAGATGAGTTAGCTGCTTTCAGCAATTATGCATATTTTAACTACATGAAGAACAAATGATTTAATACTCAATGCTTTAAATAACAGATTTTTAGGCATAGCAGAATAAATTCACTAATAAATAACAATCAATAATTTGTCCTGTTTTTATATATAATAATGTTGTTACATTATAATTGGACAATTTTTATTCCATAAAGCCCAATGAACATAAGATATACTAAGAAAAGTCCTATAAAATTTGTCAGATTCCGGAGTTCCCTTCGTGGCTCAGTGGTTAACGAATCCGACTAAGAACCATGAGGTTGCAGGTTCGATCCCTGGCCTTGCTCAGTGGGTTAAGGAGCCGGCATTGCCGTGAGCTGTGGTGTAGGTTGCAGACGCGGCTCGGATCCCGCGTTGCTGTGGCTGTGGCGAAGGCCGGCAGCTACAGCTCCTGTTAGACCCCTAGCCTGGGAACCTCCATATGCCACGGGTGCGGCTCTACATAAAAGACAAAAAGACAAAAAAAAAATTTGTCAGATTCCATGAAGAAAAGTAAGATAATATGAATAGCACCTGCAAATTATAAAGACTCCTCAAATAACCAGCATCAATGTGATTGATTCAACAAGGGTCATACATGTGATTAGACTAACGATTTTTTTTTTTAACAACACACATTTATTACCTTACGGTTTCCATGGGTCAGTCTAAGTCCAGCTTAACTGGATGCCCTGCTCAGGGTCTCAGAAGCCTAAAATCAAGGTATGAGCCTAACTGCATGCCTTCCTAAGTCCAGGGTTCCCTTCTGAGTTCATAAGGTTGTTGGCAGAATTCAGCAGGACTGAGGTTCCAGTTTTCGGGCTGGCTGCCAGCCCGAAGCTGCTCTCAGCTCCTAGAGGCTGCCCACACTTTCTTGTCTATGGCCCTCTCCCAGGCCCTCTCACTACAGGGCAAGTTACTTCTTCAAGGCCAACAAGAAGATCTCTCTGACCTCAGGGAGGGCCTCACTCCCCTTTTTAAGAGCTTTCATATGATTAAGCAAGGCCCACCCAGAATCAGCTCCTTTTCAATTACTCAAAATCAACCAATTTGGCACCTTAATTGCAACGACAAAACCCCTTCACTTTTGTCATACTATACTATCTAGAAGCAATTCATAGGTTATTAGACTAATGATCTTTATAGTCCCCTCTAATATGTGGATTCTCTTATTCTTTATATGGATAATAAAGAAGTCTGCATTTCTCTAAAAATCTACCTCACCTTATTTTCACAAAAGTCTTCCAAAATATATCTTTACTATAATACTTTTGACAACACCCATAAAATCAAAAGTAAATATTTCATTACTTCTTTAAACCCATTATAATCAATGTACTTTGTTTTCTACTTTCTAAATTTAGATGGTGTAGGAATTGCATTGAATTTCTACAAACATTATATCCTTACTAATAAAACCTAATGTATGGAGCACCTGCTGCAAGCAGAATACTTTGATATTTGTTGTCATTTAATCTGATCCTCACATCATCTCAGCAAGTTTCTAGCTTGCATATGTATGAGTTTTATCTTGGATTCCCTTTGCATAAATATTACAGAAACACACTCCTTTCCCTTTGAGACGGATTCAGGCCATCTCTGCATTAAACCTATGTATTGTGTCTTCCATCTCACTGAATTTGCTATTCTTTTGCTTGATTCTGCAATATACTTACTAAACCACTTATGTTCTTCCAGGTCTTCACTAGTAGTATCAGACATCCCACTCTTCCTTTTCCACACCTTTTCAAATGTAGTCTTTTCCCTTTCCTTAGCTTTTCTTAGTACTGTCATCTAAAAATAGCATCATCAGGGATTAAGATGGCGGAATAGAAGGACTGGAGCTCAACTTCTCTCCCAAATAACAGCAAAACTACAACCAAATGCCAAGCAGCCTTCAACCAAATGGACTGTAAACCTCCAAAAAAGATATTCTACTCCAGAGGACAAAGAGGAGACCACATCAAGAGGTAGGAGGGGCGATTACACGATAGAAGCAACCCCATACCTCCCGGGTGGGAAGCCCCACAGACTGGAAAGTAACTGCATCACAGAGACTCAGCTACAGGACTGAGAGTTCTGAGCCCCACGTCAAAACCCCACGCCTGGGGATCGGGCACAGGGAGAAAGAGCCCCCAGAGCATCTGGCATTGAAGCTCAGCGGGGCTTGTGTGCAGGAGCTCCACAGGACTGGAGGAAACAGAAACCCCATTCTTGAAAGGCACACACAGACTTTCACGTGCACTGGGTCCCAGAGCAAAGCAGTCTCCTTAGGAATCTTGGTGGAACCTGACTGCAATTCTTGGAGGATCTCCTGGGAAAATAGGGGAGACTGTGGCTTGTTGTGGGGGAAGGGCATTGGAGGTGAAGCTCTGGGGAACATTCATCAGCCTGCATTTCTCTGGAGGTGGCCATTTCTGGGAAAATCTGGTCCCTCCCATCAGTGCTGAGAAGCCCCAGGCCAAACATTAATCCAGGTGGGATCACAGCCCCACCCATCAAGAAACAGGCTGCCTAAAGACCCCTCAGGCACACAGCCAGCCTCTAATCTCATCCAGAGACAAAGCCCCACCCATCAGAGGGAGAGGAATCAACCCCACCTAGCAGTGGGCAGGCATCAGTCCCTCCCATCAGGAAGCCTACAGCAAGCCCTGCCCATACCAACTTTAGTGACAGAGGATGCAAACACCAGAACTAAGAGAGGCTGCAACTCTATTGTCGACACAAAGGTCACTGCACCAAAAACCTACAAAAAATGAAAAGACAGAAAACTCTAACTCAGATAAGGGAGAAAGAGAAAAGCCCAGAAAAACAGCTCAGTGATGAGGAGATTATCAGCCTCTCAGAAAGAGACTTTAGACTGTTGATGCTGAAGATGATGCAAGGCTTTGGAAACAACTGGAGGCAAAGATTGATAATTTACAGGAAACTCTGAGCAGAGAAATACAATCTGTAAAAATTAAACAAGAAGAGATGCAAAATACAATCACTGAAATAAAAAATTCATTAGAAGCGGCCAACAGTAGAACACAGGAGGCAGAAGAACGAATCAGCGAGGTGGAGGACAGATTAATGGAAATCACTAATGCAGAAGAGAAAAGAGATAAAAGATTGAAAGGAAATGAGCAGAGTCTCAGAGAACTCTGGGATAATGTTAAACACACCAATATCCGTATTATAGGGGTGCCAGAGGGAGAAGAGAGAGAGAGAAGGGGACAGAAAAAATATTCCCTAATATGGAAAAGGAACCACTCACTCAAATTCAGGAAGCGCAATGAGTACCATATAAAATAAACCCAAGGAGGAACACCCCGAGACACATATTAATCAAAATGACCAAAATTAAAGACAAAGAGAAAATTTCGAAAGCAGCTAGGGAAAAGAAATAATGACATACAAGGGAACCGCAATAAGGTTATCAGCAGATTTTTCAGCTGAAACTCTGCAGGCCAGAAGGGAGCGGCATGATATACTTAATGTGATGAAAGGGAAAAACTTCCAACCAAGATTGCTTTACCCAGCAAGGCTCACATTCAGATTTGAAGGAGAGATCAAAATCTTTACAGATAAGCAAAAGCTAAGAGATTTCTGCAACACTAAACCAGCTTTACAACAAATCTTAAAGGAACTTCTCTAGGCAGAAAAGAAAAGGCCACAACCAGAAACAAAAACACCACAAATGACAAGGCTCACCAGTAAAGGCATATATACAATAAAAATACTAAATCATCCATGCACAACTATGCTACCAAAATCAGAAATCATGAGAAGAGAGCACAAATGCAGGTCACTGCAGACACACATGCAATTAAGAAACCAACAACTTAAAACAATCTCATTTGTATATAGACTCCTATATGAAAACTTCAGGGTTAAAAAAAAAAAAAAAA
>PVHT021183693.1:23909588-23940807 GCA_004024745.2 Catagonus wagneri
CAATCTCATTTGTATATAGACTCCTATATCAAAACTTCAGGGTAAAAAAAAAAAAAAAAAAAAACCCAAACACTTATTACAGTGGCAATAAGAACATATATATCAGTAATTACCTTAAATGCTAACGGACTGAATGCCCCAATCAAAAGACAAAGACTACCCAAATGGATACAAAAACAAGAAAACAACAAATGGATCACTGAAGAAATCAAAGAGGAAATTAAAAAATACCTAGAAGCAAATGACAACAAAGACACGACACTTCAAAACCTCTGGGATACAGCAAAAGCAGTTCTAAGAGGAAAGTATATAGCAATAGAAGCCTACCTCAGCACAGCTGAGGTAAAAAAGCTCAAATAAACAATCAAACTTTACATCTAAAGCAGCTAGAGAGGGAAGAAGCCAGGTCATGGAAACAACCTAAATGCCCATTGACAGAGGAGTGGATAGGGAAGATATGGTACATATACACAATGGAATATTACTCAGCCATTAAAAGGAATGCAATAACAACATTTATAGCAACATGGATGAACGAAGAAATTATCATACGAAGTAAAACCAGTCAGACAGTTAGACAGCAACACCCAATGCTACCGCATACATGTGGAAACTAAAGAGACACAATGAACTTCTTTGAAGAACAGACACTGACTCACAAATTTTGGAAAACCTTGGTTTTTTCAATTAAGACAATCGGGGGGGTGGGGGGATGCACTGTGGGTTTGGGACACAAAATCTATCGAATTGACTTATGATCTTTGTACACCTATAACTGAAATAAAATTCATTGTTAATAAGAAAAAAAAAACCTAAGGCAAAATCAAAATAAATAAATAAATAAATAAATAAATAAATAAATAAATAAATAAAATAAAAAATAAAAATACCATCATCATAGGTATAGTTTCACTGAAGTGCAGGCTCTTAAAATGTACCATATTTAAAATGTTCCATATTTTGAAATTATCTTCTCAAAAATCCCTACAAAAATTTCTCCAAAGAATATATAAGTTGGCCAATAAGCACATGAAAAGGCGTTCAACACAGCTAGTAATCAGTGAAAGGCAAATCAAAACCACAATGTGATATTACTTCATACCGGCTAGGATACTGGAATCGAAAAGTGAGATAATAACGTTGGCTAAGACACAAAGAAATCAGAAGTCTCATATTCTGCTGATAGCGTGAAATGGATCAGCCGCTTTGGGAAATACTCCGAAAGTTCCTCAAACAATTAAAGATTAGAGTTTCCATATGACCCAGCAACTGCACCACTAGAGATATAGCAAAGAGAAATTAAAACGTATGCCAATAAAAACGTATACATAAATGTTCACAGCAGCATTATTCATAAAAGCCAAATGTGGAAACAGCCAAATGTCCATCAAATGATGAATGGATAAACAAAGTGTGGTATTTATCCACACAATGGAATGCTATTTTGCCATAAATAAATGAAACACTGATACATGTCACAGTATTGGCAAACTCTGAAAACGTTATACTAAGTAAAAGCAGCTAGTCATAAAAGATCTCATATTGTGTGATGCAATATATAGCAAATATGGAATGGGTAAATCCATGGAGACAGAAAGGTGGGGGGGTGGCAGCTGGTGGGGGGGGTGGCAGAGGGGGATGAGAGAAATAACAAAATGCTACCAGGTTTCTTTTTGAAGTGATTAAAATGTTCTACAGTTAACTGTGGTGGTAGCTGCACACATCCATGAATATACTAAAATCCACTGAATTGTAAACTTTAAATGCGTGAGTTGTACAGCACGTGATATATCTTGACAAAACTGTTTTTTAAAAATTCTTGTCAAAGATGTCTCTATAAGTGTTCTTCATCTATCTTTTGGGTATCCCATCATTATGGTTTTTGAAATTTTGGTTAATCAAAGACTTAACTGCAATGCCTTCAAAAGAGTCTGCCTGGGTACACTAAACTTTTAGACTCACCAGGCTGTCATCAAACTACTCTTGGCAATAGTCTGCTCAGAAGAATAAGAACAGGAACAACAGTTTGCCAATGGGAAGGCAACAGTTGTTCTCTGCTGGGAGTCCTGCAATAGTTCACACAGAAGTACAGTTCAGTTAGATGAGGGATATACCTGATTTAGAGGCCTTATTTCCCACCAGAGTCAATTCCCATCTGCAGGTTTCCAGAGCCCCACAGCCCATGTGCCAGTTACAAAGTTCAGCAGTTACAAAGTGTTCAGGGAGCTGAGGCTTTCTCAGGTATTTATAGCCTTCCTATTAGATGCCATTTGCCAATCAGAAGTCATTTACCATGAGTAAGTTGTCTAGGAACATAGCTGACATTAGATCCTTTATTTGTTTCCCAGGAAAAGAGCTAGAAAGTTAACTAAAGATCAAATTCTCAGACACAAAAGGAAAGGCTTTCATAATCCTTCACCAACATATTAACATACCACACACTCTTTTAATTATCCAATCTTTGGCTTTCAAAGTTCAGAGAAAAATAAACTTTGCTACTTAAAATGTAGTTTTAAGTTATCTCATGAGCTTGATCATATCATTCAGCATTCATTCATGTTTTCATTCATTCAAAAATGCAATTTTGGAGTTCCTGTCATGACTCAATGGCAACGAACCTGAGTAGGAACCATGAGGATATGGGTTCGAACCCAGGCCTCACTCTGTGGGTTAACAATCCAGCGTTGCCATGAGCTGTGGTGTAGGTCGCAGTTGTGGCTTGGCTCTGGTGTTCCTGTGGCTGTGGTATAGGCCAGCAGCAACAGCTCCAATTCGACCCCTAGCCTGGGAATTTCCATATGCTGTGTGTACAGTCCTATAAAGAAAAAAAAAAGTGATTTTTACATACCAAATACACTGTTAAGCTCCATGAATACAGTGATGAACAAGACAGAAACAGTTCCTCTCCTCACAGCCTTACAGGATTTGAAATTTATTTGAAATTTGAAGCTATAAAAGAATGACTAGTTAACAACAACATAGGTAAAAAAAAACCCTTTGACAGAGGAAGTGCAAGTGATAATCATATTGAATGACAATGAACACAGACTTCTAGCACAAGGAGTACTCATTAATAGCGTTATGCATATTTAAGAAAGAGAAGAAAAACATGCCAATACTCAGTTGTTTATATATACATATTTAAATATTTTATTTTTCCTTATGTGTAATACTAATATTTATAAATAGCAAATTTATACGTGTTAGGATGTAACATACCATATCATACCACATACTGACATGACCTAGACTCTAAAATCATGTGAATTTATGGTAATTCCTTTTTTGAGGGTACGTCTACTCCGCATCTCTATATTTCCACCTAGTCTGTGAGACTTTGGGAAAGGATAGTGCACATGCTCACCTCTGCCCTTCAGGGTTCTCTCTCTAAGGGCAGCCTGCCCAGAGAGGATGCGTCCTAAACTAGACATCCATTAAGGAGTTTTTCTGGGTAGGTCCTGCCCTGCCAAAGGGAAATGTCTACAATATGGTAGTGCGGTGGTTGAGGGAGCGTGGAGACAAAAAAAGTAAATTCTAGGAAGTATGAGAAAGCTTCAAATTCATGGGTGAATTTGAACACCCATGAAACAGTCACCAATTCTGATTGCATCAATAATACAATTGATATTTTGATTTCTGTCTTCTGACTCTAATATCTACTCCTCAATTGCTGCAGAATCTGGAAAGTGAAGAAAGAGAGGTTTTGTAGTGACCTTGAAAAATTTTAGTACACTCTAAAATTAGGCAAATAATTATTAGTAATCGCACTCCAAATTACATATTGTCACAGGTCAGGTTTGCCGATAAGCTAATTCTGATATTTGCCTGCCTGACTTTTATGGGGGAGTGCTCTGAGAGCAGCACCTTTGGGCAAGTGAAGGACGCAGAACTGGGTGCAGAGGAAAGCTGAATTTGATGTGTAATTGCTAATTCCAAGGGAGGACCTGAGATGGCTCATCAGAGTTATCCCCAACTGAGGCAAGGGCTCACTGGGAATTTGTATTGTAGCATAGCCAGATATTGGACCAGTGATAAGAGGTCTCCAGAGATTGACCATAGGTCTGGAGGTGGCAGTTCTCTTTGGGGAAGGGCATTTCCCAGGAGGTGGGGTAAGGGGGAGACTCAACTCTGATCTGGCTGCAGGCAACACTCCAGGCAGCCAGGGAAGCGAGTGTCTCAGTTCTAAGGAGGAAGTTCTGGGTGGCACAACATGGCATCTACAACATGTGTATACAGAGCATTTAAAACTAGTACATTAAGATCATCGAAGAAAGTAACCGTGATGTTATGCAAATGACTAGCTATGACCTAAAAATACTGTATTTTCCTGAACATTAACAGAAAAATGATAGAGTGAGCTTAAAAGCTAATACTGGTCATTGTCAAATGAAAGAAAAAAAAATCTACCCTGAAGTCAAAAAGCATAAATAGCATTCTGATGACAACCGAGGTAGTTATTTTCCTGCAAGTTATTTTCAGTTAAACAAATATCCCCCATTATAATCCATATTTATATAGGGATACCTTTCTTTGTAGATAAAAAAGTAAAGAGGCTGCATATAAATGGCTCATATGAGAAAATATGGAAATTCTACCTCAGTTATCTCTTCTAACATTACTAACCCCTCCTTTTCCCAAGGTCTCACCTTTCCAGTTAAGAAAATCTCCATTCCAATTAAGAAAATATACATACTAGAGTCTATTAATGATTAACTTAATCCATCCTCCCTCAGTGCATGTCATACTTTACAATGGAATGCATTTTGTTTGTTTTCCCCCCTATTTTCCATTATCTCTGATTAACCTTGTCTCTTTTATTTGATCTTTTGTTGTTGAAAGGAAATAGGAATGCCTGATATATTAAAGCCTTATTTTTCATCAATGTGAGGTTTACCCAGTGAAAAACCTTTTGTTTCAACTCTTAGTGATGAAAATCGTTCCAAATATAGAAGTAGAATTTTTATCCTCAGTAATTCCCCTCATGCATTTACACATTATCTTACAGATAATTAACTATTAACAGAGGTTAGAGAAGGTAAAAAAAAAAAAAAGGCTTGTGCTGAAATCACTCTCAAGTATAAATCAATCGTAAATCAAAAGAAAGGCCCTTTGAAATTGTTAGTCAACATAGAAATGGTAATACTTTGCTTCAATTTTTTAGGGTTTTATCTCTTAAGTGAAACAAGTTATGCCAGGACCAAATGTTCCCTACTGAATGTGAACTTTATAAAAGCTGGTCTGGGAGTTCGAGCCCTGGTGTCACTCAGCAGGTTAAGGATCTGGCATTGCCGTGACCTGAGGTGTAGGTCACAGACGTGGCTCAGATCTGGTGTTGCTGTGGCTGTGGTGTAGGCTGGCAGCTACAGCTCCCATTTGACCCCTAGCCTGGGAACTTTCACATGCCACTAGCACGGCCTCAAAAAAACAAAAATCTGAATGGTCTGCAGGCCAGGGGCTAAAACAGTTTACAACACTCAAAATAGGCTATTCTTTATAACAACCAGAAACCCCAGTATGGGTTAAATAATATAAAGTACAGCAGCCATTACCCTAGGATGCTTGTTCTTTATATAATAACACTTACTATCCAGATATAGGATGTCCACTCTAACACCTCAGATTAGGTTATGAATGCAGCAGTCAACCAAAAAAAAATCTCCTGACTTCTTTTTTCTTTGTCTCCACAATTTGTATCTTTTAAATTTTTTAAATTTTTTAATATTATGTATTTTTTTTTAATTGAGATATAGTTGATGTACAACAGTATATGTCACAGGTAAACAAAAAAATCCTGTGATTTTGATGGTTACCAAAGTGGTAGAAAACTAGGAAGACTGACAGGTTAATAAGGGCTAATCAGAAGTTCCTGTTGTGGCGCAGCAGACACAAATTCCATCAGTATCCATGAGGATGCAGGTTAAATCCCTGGCCTCGCTCAGTGGATTAAGGATCTGGCGTTGCCATGAGCTGTGGTGTAGGTCGCAGACATGGTTCGGATCTGGCGTTGCTGTGGCTATGGTGTAGGCCACCATCCATAGCTCCAATTCGACCCCTAGCCTGGGACCCTTCATATGCCACAAGTACGGCCCTAAAAAGCAATATATATATATATTGCTAAACAGGAAGAGATATTCACATATTACTGAAAAATGGTCATCAGGCCAAGACACAACAGTACCAGGAACTTTCATGCATAGGGAAGAATGACGGAAATAAGGAGAAAAAAAGCAAATGGCCCCAAAAAAAGGGCTAAATGGCTAGAAAAATAGTAAGAAAATAGCTGACAGCTAACGGGACAACTGCTTAAAGTCAAGAGGTGATGGCAGAGGATGGGTAAGGTCATGACAGAGAAGCAAATTAAAGTATAACCAGAAGAGCAAATCTCTTAGGATGAATGTGCAGCTATACATATTATATCAGGTAGCTGAGGCCTCATATGAATGGTTGTAATAGCTACCATCAATATTACAGGGGCCACTGATATATACTAAGACTCTGTTCACAGTGCACTTTACAAAGCTGGGAGGGAGTAGGTTATACATTTTGAAACAATTTCCTTTAAAAAAACTTTTTTTAATTTAAAATTTTGCTGAAGAATGAATGATCACATGTTCTTGAATTATCTGGAAAAAAATAATTACTTAGCAAAGTATTACTTAGCAGTCTGGGTGAGTGAAATCATCTTATATAAAGACAGCAACAACAATCTATGCTTAGCTCTCAAGAGAGGTGGTCTCTGCTCTTTTCTAAGAGTTAGCCTCACAATTTGACGTCCCCAGCAGACAATGAACTTCCCAGGACTATCCTCAAGATGGCACCAAGTAGCAACTTTGGTTTCTACAGACCAGAGAGCAATCCAGAGGAGTAACATGACTACAGAAGATGCACAGTTATTTACTATTATTTAACTTTAAAGATACACATAAAAGAACCCCTGTATTTGGGGAAAAAAACTCTCAAGCATTCATTATTACTTGCTATGCTATTTGATTTGTATTCACATTATGAATTTCATTTATGCTAATTTTTAGAAATGAATGCATATTCTACAATTTGAGATTAACTAGGAATTTAAATACCATTCTACTATTTCTGGCTTACCAAACTTTCCTCTTCTTCAACCAAAACTAGAAAATGTGATGCTGGGATGGATGAAGTTTATGCTCAGTAAATATTTAATGCTCTTACCTCCCCATCAATTCCACATTTAGAATTTTTAAGAATCTAATTTACAGAGATCATGTCCTTCTATATTAAGATATAGAATATATTCATTTTAATATTAATGTGGAATAGAAAAATGCCCATGCTTAGTATATATAAGCTATGTCTCACTGCTTTTAGTAAGCATGATTTGACCCATGTCATATCTGTCTCTGGATAACAATAAACCATATCACAAAGGCAAAGTTTGTCTTTTGAAATTGAATATGTGTGTGTGAGAGAGAGATGGAGGGAGGGAGGGAAGGAGACAGAAAGGGACAAAGAACTGGAAGAGAGAGGGGAAGGAAGGGAGAGAGAGAGGAGAACCAGACTTAGATAAACTTGAAGGTCAAATACTGAAGTTGAGGAAAGGAGCCGTGTCTCATTTTCTCTTTATCTTCCATACCTGCTGGCCCAGTGCCTAAATTCACTGAGCGATAATTCAAGAAATGTGCTGAACAAATCACTGAATGGAAAATTCTAACATGAACTCATAGTGGGATAATTTTACTCCTTACCCTTAAAGTGGAGTGCCTTTGGTTATATTCCATATTATTTGTATAATAACAATTATACTCATTTTACATACATTAATTTTCATTTCCTATGACCTTGACCTTCCAGATGTATAATACTTTCTGAGGCAGCAGAGTAGTTGGTGGATGGTTTTTTTGTTTTCCCCCATCACTTTTGCCAGGAGGCTGAGTAGCCACTCCAAAGTAACTGACATTGGTAAATACTGATATAAGTAAGGTCAATTTTATGTTTTGTGGTTATTATGACTTCAGTCATTGGCATCCATGAGAGCTACCAACATTTATATATGTTGAAGTAACATGTAAAGATTGACGTCTACCAGTGACCTTTCTAAATACAGATAGTATTAAACCCTATGAGATAAAATTAAATTCTTTAACTCATTACACAAGGCCTTTAGTTCTCACTTTTATCTCCAGGTCCTTAAGAGCAGAATCCTAGGGTTATTCACCTGTTTAGGGTCACTGCCTAGCACTGACTCTGCTGCCTAAAAGGTATTCAATATATATGAGTTCAATGAATTACTGTACAGTAAATGAAATCTATGACAAATCAATGCACCATCAAATATAACTAGTATAATGTTATAGCTGTCTTTAGCCATATTTATTGTTTAAGTATTAGAATTTTAAAGCCAACTGACAAGATTTGAGATTAGGCATTTCAAGAAACAATGACTATGTGAGGATAAATAAAAGCCTTTGATATATAGGAGGAAAAGTAGAAACCTGAGAGATAAGCTTATTTAAACAAATAATGGGGGAGAACAAATAAAAGACTAATTTTTTTAAAATAAACATGAGAAGATAACAAGAGATTTCTATATATAAACTAGACAGAAAAAATAAAACAAATCACATGTTCATGTGAAACCACAATAGATAAAAATATTGTCTAATTTTTAAATGTCAAGTTCACAGAATGCATAATCTAAAAACTCTAATCAAGTTAAGTGTTTCAGGAGCTATATTAAAACATAATGTGTACAGCAAAATAAAATTGATTAGCTTTCAGTAAAATAAATTTAAGTTATATGTAAAGACTGTACATAATAGAATTTTAGAAATTAATGTAAATTACCCTAAATTCTAGATAATTAAACATGTTTTAAATGTCTTTGTTTGAAACATTTTATAAATACACAAGTAAAGCATTTTAAAGTCATACCTGCAAAAGAGTTGTTCTATGGAGCTTTAGTGCCCCCTTCTGGTGAATTTTAGCAAAGCATCCTGAACAATAATCTTCTCCACATTCAAGGCATACCTTAAAAGATATTAAAAAATCATACAATCTTATAAAATATAACTTTGAGAACATATTTGTATAAAGATCTCATTTCTATAACTTTATTTCTCTAATTACACACCTAGGATGTCAGCAAAATTGAGAGCCCAAGGAAACGGAACAATCATTTCTTCCAGTTAAGATGTAACTCGGGGAAAAATTTGCTTACAAACTATAATAACTCTCATAGCAAAATAAATATAAAAGTTGAAAGTAGGTTTGAGATATATGTGTTAGTTGCATGTATGTATATACAATTTCTGAATAAATCATTTAAAAAATCTCAACTGTACAGTAGAAATTGGCATAACATTGTAAATCAACTGTACAAGTTGTAATATACACCTACACAAGTTGTAAATATACAACATCGTAAATACAACTATACAAAAAAAAGTCCCAGAAACCTCAGAGCAAACTTCTTAACCTGGTAAAAACTAAACAGTAATTTCTAGGTCAAAACAACTTCACTGTTATGAGTTCTGTTATCTTTCTGTACAGATTTACATGGCTCAATTATTTTCAAAGGATATATATACTATTTGTTTCCAAAAATCCCCACAGATTTCTTTCAAAGGCACTAGTTCATTGGTGATTCTCCAAATGTGGTTTCAAAAGCCTTCTTAGAAGATTCCTCAAAGGAAAAAAAAAGTGTAAGAAAAAAACGGGATAGAACTACATAAGCAAGTCAGCAATGTTTATGACTGGTGAATGAAATGACTATGGACAAGTTTATACTTATCTTGCAAATTCTCTATGGTGTTAAAATGTTATTTTTTAAATCTGCAGATAAATTGAGAAGTGTCATCTAGCTGTACCTATGATGGTGTCAGGGAAGAGTGAGAAAAGAAAATGGAATTTTTACTGAAAAAGTAATTACTACTGTGCAGTTGTACAGCCACTCCAACATCCTTTACAGTAGGAAAAAAAGAGTGCAAATGCTAATAGCCCTCATTTTCTTGAGTTTAGCCTGGGTTGAGAAAAACCAGCAGCGCAGATAAGAAAGCATGAGGGCTTAGAGAAAGGGTATCAGAAGGAGCTCATATTCCCTTTGGTGCTTTCATTTCCTCTCCCCTCTCCTGTCTCTCTCCTCCTGTCAGAGAATTATAAGCAAAAAGCAGCTGAGGCAGACTGGGGCAATGCAGGCCAGACTCTTCCTCTGCCATGTACAGGGCGGTGGTAGCCTGATGTATGCAGTTCTGTGACACATCTCAAACTGTACTCTGCATATGAATCTCCTGGGATTGTTACTGTGCAAACTCTGGCTTGGGGAGGTTGGAACGGGACCTGAGATACCGAATTCTAGCAAGCTCCCAGGTAATGCCTGTGCAGCTGCTGGATGCGGACCACACAGTGAGCAACAAGGCTCGAGGATGTATAGGGTGAAGAAAAGTAAACTAAACTCTTATTAAAAATTGGATTGCAAGTCCCCATATGGTAATATGGTTACCTACAATAATGTAGCTATGCTTATTAAATATAAAATAATTAGGAAAACACTTTAAAAAAAGGTTAAAAGTGTTAAGACATTTTATAGAACTATAAGGAAACTGAAAAAAAGACGGGTAGTATCAAATAACACTAACAGGAGATCCCATCCTGGCTCAGAGGTTAATGAACCATCTAGCATCCGTAAGTACTTGGGTTCCATCCATGGCCTTGCTCAGTAGGTTAAGGATCCGGTGTGGCTGTGAGCTGTGGCGTAGGTCGCAGACATGGCTTAGATCTGGCATTGCTGTACCTGTGGTATAGGCTGGCGGCAACAGCTCCGATTGAACCCCTAGCCTGGCAACCTCCATATGCCGCAAGTGCAGCCTAAAAAAGACAAAAAATAAATAAATAACAATAACAATAACCACAATACTCAGTGAGCAATTACTCATCATTCTAAGGCTTCACATGTTTCATCTCATTTAATCCTCACAACAGTCCCATGAGATTGGCATGATTATTACCCCTCCATTGTTTAGATGAAGCAGCAAAGAAACACAATGACTGAGAATCTGTCCAGTTGTACAGCTAATATGCCAAGATTCCAACCCCAGAGTCTAGCTAAAAGCTCAAGCTCTTATCCATGACCCTTATTACTAATAACCAGCGACCATTAATTGTAGTACTAACGATTTATTGAAAATCCTTGATAAAATCTGCAAGAAAATAAAATCCAGTATGTCAAATGGTTGCAAGGTCAGGTAGTTATCAATCTATGTGGGAAAGGAATCTGAAAGAGAATGGGTATGTGTGTATGCATGACTGAAGCACTTTGATGCATAGCACAACCCTGTAAATCAACTATTCATCAATAAAACTTAAAAAAATCCAAATGTACTTTTCAAATGCAGTTAGCTACACAGAACTGGATTTTCATTTAAGTGGAAGAATAACAAATATTATCCCTACTATGGGAAATAGTCCTGAGCTTTCAACTCTTATTTCAAGAGCTATAGTCTCTTAAAGGAATGATGATAAAAGCATTATCTAAATCGATAATTTTTAAGTGTGAAATTAAATAAAAAGCTATTCATTTAAACATATGGCAATATCATTGTATTAATGCAGATTTCAAAATGTATTCTACAATATATCTAATATCTTAATGAACTTCTCATAAATATTTGACACTTTTTACAGTGTAATATAGAGGACTGAGAGTCAGTTTTAGCATATAATTCTAAGCCAAGTATTTGCTAACAACAGACTTTAAATGAAAGTAGCCAAACGAATGGTGTACTGGAAGATCAAAGCTGGAGTTGCAGACTAAGCTTATGTATTTTGTTATACAAGCATATCCGGATTTAAATTGGGTTAAAAAGACCGCCAACTAGAAAATCTTTTTAGGCAGTTTGTATAACTGGCAGGAACATACTAAAAACGTAGACAGGGGTACCATCCTACCACAGATGACTGAATATACCCATGTGCAGTTTTAGCAAATATCTTTTTAATTTGATCAAGGCTAGATCAGTAATGCTAAGCCTTCAGAATCCATTTGAGTTTAATTAAATTATCCACATTTGCCAAATTAATATGTAATTTTAAACTATCCATTTTACTTTTGTCATATAGAAACAGCCCAAAGCCCATAGAATTTCTTATAAAAATAAGAAACCTGGAAATTGGGGGTTTTATTTTTACTATCAATATATATGAATGCAACACGTATACAGTGTGCCAACAACAAAAGGCATGCAACTTAACTATCTCCTCTTAATGTGCTAAGTACAATGCTAAACACTACATACACATTAATCATTATCCTCAAAAACTTGGAGCTCTAGAATGCTCTTTCTGTTTTATCCCATTTTACTAATGAGAAAACAGAAATATAGAGGATTTAAGTCATTTGCTAAAGGGCATAGAGCTAATAACAGGCAAAGTTGAGATTCAAACCCCCAATATGCAAGCTCTTAATCCTTACCTCCTAGCCCTACACAATTTTCCCTGATGAAGATATAGAAAGGTTCAGTCTGAATACCCAGTCAGCATGACTATCTAGAACGATGGAGGCTAAAAACATAAGGTAACCTCAGAGTTCAACACTGCAGAGATCACTATATCTGCCACACTTGAATTCTTAAAAAAAAATTACTGTCGGGCTTTAACAAGTACTGTGGGATGTCATTTTCATTTCAAATCGAAAAACATGCTGTCTTGAAATCTTGGTAAAATTCTTTAAGAATGGTTAGGGCCTAAATCCTGGCACCTATTTTTCAACAGTTTTCAGGAAAATCAGTTTTGTAATCACTGCACACTTCATTACTTTCATCTGCTTTCCAGCCAAGGCATATGCCATTTATTCTGTCTGGGATGTCCTTTGCTTGCTTTTCCTTCTCTCTGGAAAAACAGATCCTATATTTCCAGGTCAAGCCTTATCTCCATATGCCGTATTGTTCAAATTCCATAGCCTTTAAACAGTGCTCAGCAAGAACAAGATTCACAAGAAATAGTGACTCATAGCTCCTATGCAAATGCTTTCCCAGATCATGAAAAGTGGACTCCAATAGTTCAGTTCTGCCAGTAAGTCCCTTTTAGCTTTCATACTCAAGCTTCAGGAATATTAGCACTTGTTTATATTTTCTAAACATTTCTGAATAAGCATAATTTGTTAAAATTTCTTAAACTGTTGTCCACCGCTATATCAAGTAAGAAAAAAATTAGTATGATGTAATAGTAAGAGCTTTATACCAAGAGCCAGAGTTTTATATTTAACATTATTAGCTTTTTATTACAGCCTTCTAACTCTCTGAGCTCTGTTAAAACTGCCATGAAATAAGGCTGGTAATGCAATCTTAAATCAGAAGGGATTACAGCTAAATTCTCTGAAATTATAATAAACAGTTATAGTAACCCATAAATATTAATTATAATCATTAAATTCTCTGAGGGGAAAACTGCTTCTTAAGTGTGTATAATATTTTAATTGCAAAAGATAATGGATAGCTTCCTTTTGGTTAGCTTCAATGATAACAATTTTTTCAATATCATAGAAGTTTTAAAGAAATGACATATTCAACAAATATTTGTTGAGAATCTATTAAATTGTAGGCATAATTCTAAGTGGTGCGCACAGAGCAGCAAGCAGAACTAAATCCCAACTCTCATGAAGTTTACACTGTAGGTTTGTGGAAAGTAAACAAATAAGTGTACACTAAAGAGTGATAAATGCTATGTAGATGATGAAGCAGCTTCACAACACTAGAGAGTACAGCTCAGTTTTCGCTTTTTTACAAAGGGCACCAGGATAAGTAACGTTTGAGCTGAACTTACTGATATAAGGAGAATTTGGGGGGAAACATTTTGGTGGGGAGATTCAAAAGTTGAACATGTTAAATTAGTGATTTTTGTTAGTCACTCAGGTAGAAGTATTGATTAGGCAGTATGAGTTGAAAGTTCAGAGGAAAGGTGTGAGTTAGAGATGTAAATTTGAGAATCAACAAAATAGAGTTTGTCTTTAAGGCCAAGAGAGTGGATGAAACCTCCTAAAGAATAAGTATAAATAGACCAGAGAAGAGGTCTGAGGTCCAAGCCCTGTGGCACTCTCATTTTAAGGGGTCAAGAATACAGAAAACAAACAAAGCCTCACACAGAAAAATACATACTGTATCATTCCACTTATATAAAGTTCAAGAACATGTCTAGCACCACTAAATGTATGGTGCTAAAAATAATCTGCACTGTGACTGGCTTTGTAGTGGGAGTTAATTGGGAAAGGCACAAGGGAACCCCCTCTGGGGTAATTTATAATCTTGATGGGGATAGATAAAAGATCTACCCATTTCACAGCAAGTAAATTATACCTCAATTAAAAAAAAAGAGAATGGGAGGAGAGAATACAATGATAGCAAGTGTAGACAATTCTTTAGAAGTGTTGGGGGTACAGAGGGAGATGTGGGGACCAGAGAAGAATTTTGGTTGTGGTTTTGGTTTGGGAAATACTGCGGCATGTTCATGTGCTGACAGGCATGATCCAAGGGAGAGAGGAGAGTTAGGTGGTGTCCTTAACAGGAATGAGAGATTGCGCAGTGTTGGCCTTTCCTGGCAGTCTGCACACTCCACCCTTAGTAATAGTCATGAAGGAAAAGAACACAGCTACCAAAGCAGCTTAAGTGAGGAGAGGGTATATGAGCCCGTGTAAAAGTTCTGTTCCAAGATGGTACTATAGTGCACGTACTAGCAGAGCAGCTTTGGTCTCACACTGTCCACAAACCTTCCCTTTTTTCTTGGGTTTTTCACTTTCAGAAGAATTTGCCATTTTATAATTAAATGGTTGCTTCACTGGCTCTGAAAGGAAAAAAAAATCAGATCAATCACACTAAAGTATGATGTTCAGTTCTCTGTTAAAGTAATGAAATTATGCTCAAACAGTATTTAAATACATTACACAGTAAGAATGGCATGCAGCCAAGTCTAATCTTCTGGCGGGGGGGGGGTTGTTTCTCCCTCCCACCCCCCACAATCACGGGGTCACACACATCCACCCATATCCATTCTGCTGTAAACTGAATTGAACTGGACATGTAAAATAACAGAATGGTAAAGACTATGATAGGATTCCTATAGCATTCGGCTCCATCTCTGGATCACACTGAAGCAACACAGAACAACTTCTATAATAAATGTTATATATATTTCTAGAACTTGTTCTATCAAATTATCTTACCTATTCAGTGTGTTTATCCTCTATTTAAAAAATCTAATTTCTTTTAGAATTATGGTAAAATCAAACTTTATTTTTGGTTTTTGCCATTTTCAAATAATTTATTAAAATATAAAGCAAATTTCAACGTTCTTTTAATTTCGCAGAGTAATTTTCAATTTATAATTTTATACTGACAAAATTTTTTTCCTGGTTAAAAGATTATATTAAAGTTTAAGGAACAAAGTCATGAAAGTCTTCACTTTTCAAAAATACCATTACTATAATCATATACTAAGTTTATTTTCAACATAACTGCTCGCCCAAAAATAGATAAAATATATTTTGAATATCAAAGATAAAGACTAATAATTTTTGTTTAGAATCTATACTGCATGAATAGTTCTAGCACTTTAATTTTCTATGTAATTCAAATGTAAAAGGAATTATATCTTCAGCATCTAATAAGACAGTGGCAAACTGTTTACCTTGAAGCTGCTCCCTCAGTAATTTTAATTTCACTTTTCCAGCAGAAAGCTGTATTAATAAAATAGATACTATTTGTCAGGTATACAAACTCAAATAAAGTTTAAGTTACTAATGAAAATATTATAAAGCTATAACATTCTAGTGCATCTCGAACAAAACAAACACTTCGAAAGAATAATATAAGGTCATCATTAATGCATACACAGTACTTTTAATTAAATCAAAAGAAAATTTGTAAAGGGAAACTAAAAGTTGGAAATAATATATAAACCAGTTTTATATATTAAGTTCATAAATTATCTTCAAACAAAAATGATATACACCATGAAATGATTTTAGGAAAGCCTTACTGTTCAATTATTTTAAAGGTTCAGTAAGCCTTTTATATCTCTGATCTTTCTGAAACACACCAAGTCTAATATTTGTGTAGACTGAATCTAAACTGAATTCTGACCGAACTATTCTGCTTACGTACCTGTAGAAACTAATATTATTATTTGCCCAGTTTAGAGAACGATATGTTTAAGCGTCATAGACATAACTTTCAAATATATTATTTGTGACCCCAGACTTTCCCAAGTTGTAGCCAAAAAAAAAAAAAATGAGTAAATAAGAATAGTAGCTAGGTATTCCAAATAAACAGTCACAAAATCTTTGGTTCTTAAGATTTTAAGAAATGAAACAGACTCGCCAGCTGCACATTCTTGCCTTGGTCTTATTAAAACCAGCATCTGAAGTACACAGACGTTTATGGAGCATGGTGCACATTTACACACACACTGTCAATTCATGCCTCGTTTTCAATTTGCAATTTGCATGCTCAATTGCCCAATTTGTACATGAGAATATGAGAACAATGGTTGCCTCTATCTCTATGGCTGTACCAACTGCAGTCATCTTTGAAAATTTAGGCCTGATTATTCTCAGTGAATCCAGCGGTTTTGCTTCAAAAGGGCATTTGTTTGTTCACTCACATTCTTGAAGGAGCTGCTCAGATGCTATGTACCAAACACAGCAGACAAGAAAATAGGATTGAAATAATCAATTTTATGTGAATCACACTTTTATTTTTAAACTGGCAGTGCTGTACAAGTTACACATAATTTAATCTCATTTTTATAACCAAATTATCCAATACTATTACCTTAATGTTACTTCTGAATTGCAACATGATCTATGTGATTACAGGCTACCTGGGCAGAACAGATATACCAAAGCAAACTGAACTCATTATTAGGGAAATTTTAGAGTTCATTCTTGTTATTGTGAAGAATATTTTTCTGTTCTTTGAATATAGTGGTATTTTCTTCACATGAATCAAATTGCATGAAAATATTTCAATGAACAAACTGCTAACTGCTATTTTTAGGCAAATAGAATTTCCTCCTAAGTCTGATTTTTATCTGTTGGGGAAAGAGATGAGGGTGGGGTAGGGCTGGGCCAGGGATACACACACACACACACACACACACACACACACACACACACAAACATACACACAACACACAAACATACACACACACACGTGCAAACACACATACATCCATATGCATATGCACATACAGATATATATATGGATATAAGGATATGCATATACATGTATATGTAAAACATCAGGAATTCAATATACTGAAGTCTGTACCTTATTAACTCACTGATACCTCCACTGGGAGATACTGAAGGGGGGTCATCTGGGCCCAGGGCAGCTGGGCGACTCTACCGCACAGACAT
This sequence comes from Catagonus wagneri, assembly GCA_004024745.2. Lineage (NCBI taxonomy): Eukaryota > Metazoa > Chordata > Mammalia > Artiodactyla > Tayassuidae > Catagonus > Catagonus wagneri. Next base: position 23,926,969 of record PVHT021183693.1, read on the forward strand.
ATCACCTGGGCCACTGGGGTCAGACTACAGTGTCATCGGCCTTCCTGGCATTCTCAAACACCTCCAACCTGCCCCTAACGCCCAAATCTGTCATGCTGGGTCCACACTCCTCACACAAGCCACCTCTCCAAATATTCTCATTTGTAATCAATTCACTATTTAACCTTTGCCATTCTCTTCTATGCGCCCTTCCGTCCAAGCTGCCTTGCCTTTCCATGAAGGTTTTATTAAGCAGTCAATTTAATTATCTTATGTCTTAAACCCTTCCTAAAAATCTCTGTTCCAAAAGTTCACACTAAGTGGACCCACCTTTCCTCACACACAGCCCTCTCCACAGAACTCTCCAGAGGAACCAGCTCCATCTCTACTCCCCTTCACTCACCAGGAGAGAAGGAAAACTGCTCCTCAGTGCTACTTCCAGAATATTTTTCTACTCTCATCATTCAGTGAAGTTGCCTCTACTGGTTTCCTCACCACCCACTCGTTGCCTTTATCAACACCCAGGATTTTCCTCCAACTGAATCTCAGCAGTCCGCTCAGTGCCTCTCTCCATCACATTTCTGGGTGATGAGTGCAGAGACTTCATTGCCCTTGTTCACCTGACATCCCGATGCTGAAAACCCTCTGACATGCTGACTAGTATGAATATCTAAGTGCCTCTTCGGCCTGACCATTATGACCAAACCTTGAACCTAAGCATCAATCTGAATAGCCACGCCTTTAAAATCCCAAACTCAGAGTTTCTCAGTGCTAACCACAATCACCTTACCTCCTTTCTCTTAGACCTCCCATGTCTACCTACCATTGTGAGGAAATAATACTCACTAGGTCTCCTGCAAATCCACGCTGAATAAGGCTAGTGGGCTCTTAGTGTGCTCCAGCAATCCATTCATTTGTTTGTTGCTAAACCTCAAATGTGATTCCCATAGTGGCTACTCCAATCCTTTCCCATTTCCAGAACTCAAATTCACCCCATTTCCCCTCCTTAATCTGAACAATGATCTTGCCTTCAAATTTACTAAGAATGTTGATTGAGGTCATCCCGTTAAGATTTTTCCACATCTCCCTGCACCACTGCCTGTCAAAAGCAACCTCTAGAAAATGTACCTTCAGAGTTCCACTGTGGTAAAGCAGGTTAAGAATCCGGCATTGTCTCTGAAGTGGCTTGGGTCGCTGCAGAGGTGTGGGTTCGAACCCTGGCTGGCACAGTGAGTTATGGATCTGGCGTCACCGCAGCTATGATGTAGATGCAGTTGCAGCTCGGATTTGAGTCCTGGGCCGGGAACTTCCATATGCTGTGGGTGTGGCCAATAATTTTTAAATAATTAAATAAATTTTTTTAAATGCACCTTTTCTACCACCTGTTTTCTCTTCCATCTTTCTTGTCTCAGAGAAAATCTACTTCTTTCCCTGGCTCGAGTCCTCCTCACTGAGCTACGTCTTCAAAGGCTGTACCCCCAGCAACTGACACCTCTCTTATTTGGCTCTTCAATTCTTCCACCATGAGTGAATCTATCCCTCAGCTACAAACTGGTTCACATCTTCCCCCTGATTCTAAAAATCGTGTAATAAAGTCTCCCTCGATCCCATTAAAGCCTTGGGAGTTCACTCTCTGATTTCATGTTCACTGAAACTTCAGTCTTTATTCGTTGCCGCCTGCCTTTCTTTTTTAACCGATTGAAATACATATTTAACATCTGATAACAATCCAACCATCAAATCAAATTTATTGTTTTTAAAAATTCTCAGTCTCTGTAAATAAACATTTAATGTGATTTTCAGTTAATGTTACAATTGGTTTCACACATATTATCTCGCACATTGCTCAAAACTCTGTGAAGCAGTCAGCAAGTATGGCTATACATATTTACAAACATGGTAACACAAGGCCCAGAGGCTATGACACTTGCCTAAAAGTGACACAAGGGAAACAAGTCAGGATTTTAATCCCTATAACCTAGCAAGGGATTTCTTGACCTTGGTACCATGGACATTTGAGGGCAAATAATTCTTTGTTGTACATTGTGCATAATAAGATGTATAGCAGCACCCCTGGCTTGTAGCCACAACACACCATTAGCCAAAAAAAAAAAAACAACTCTCTCGGGGTGATAACTAAAAATATGTCCAAACATTGCCAAATGTCTCCTGGGGGGACAGAAATGCCCCACTGAGAAACACTGGTCTAAATTACACTCAATTTTTTTCACTACACAGCACATCAATCAAGGTTGACTTCTCCATTTTTTGTAAAAATGTCCTCGTTTATTTTCGTCTCCTATGAAATTACATTACTTTGACTCTATTTCTCCCATTCTTTATCTTCTCAGGCTCCCTTCACTGGAGAGCTGACAAATTATCCCAGAACTAGCCTGAAAGCCTGCATTCCAGTTCTTAGCCCTGACCCTTGACATGAGCAAGTTATTTAACTTCTTTGATGTTAAATTACTTCATCTGTGGAACTGGAAAAATAACAACTGCCTCTTAAGAGTGGCACAAGCACTTAATGAAACAAAACAGGAAAAGCACTATTGACTGATATAAAACTATGAGTAAACATTACAGTTCTCTTTGCCTCCATATTCTTTGAGCTTAATCCTCCATAACTGCCCTTTATCCTTTATACCTTTCTTCTCCTTTTTATATATTCCTAGGTAGCATATTTACTCTCTCAGCTTCAGCTAACACTTGAGAATGTAAACAAAACTCTACATTTTTTGAAATCTGCTAAGAGAGTAGAATTTAAATGTTCTTATCCAAAAAAAAAAAAAAGATAAATACGGATGTGTTTATTAATTCGGAGAAATCCATTCACTATGTATATGTATATCGAATCATCATGTTACACACTTTAACTATCTTACAATTTTATTTGCCAATTATACCTCAATGAAGCTGGGCGGGGGGGAAGGAAAGAGAGTGAGGGGAGGGAAAGAGGGAGGGAGGAAAGGAGGAAGCCAACTAGCTAGCTCTAAATTTAAACACCAAAACTTTTTTCTAGCTCCCTTTTTTATTCTGTCTCCTAGGAAATATCAGTTATATCTATGACTTCATTTCCTTTCTCACTGTGTTTTGGTTCCATGTTTCCTTCATATTTCTTTTGCTACATTCTAATTCAGACTCTTCCCATCTGACCTCTAGATTCTTTCAATAGTCTTCTTTTTTTTTTTTTTTGTCTTTTTGCCTTTATCTAGAGCCGCACCTGCGGCATATGGAGTCTAACAGGAGCTGTAGCTGCCGGCCTTCGCCACAGCCACAGCAACAGGGGATCCGAGCCGCGTCTGCAACCTACACCACAGCTCACGGCAACGCCGGATCCTTAACCCACTGAGCAAGGCCAGGGATCGAACCCGCAACCTCATGGTTCTTAGGCGGATTCGTTAACCACTGAGCCACGAAGGGAACTCCTCTTTCAATAGTCTTCTATATCACGCTTCTCTACTCTGTACCACTGACCTCCAAAGTAGTATGTACGCATGCCTGAGGGAGCTCAGGAAAAGATCAAAGAGAAAAAAAGAAACGTCTATTCATGGTTATATCATCCTTGGTTGATTTCCATATTTTGTTCTACAGTACACATGATATATTAGTAAATTAGTATGTATATAAATAAATCATATTTATAAGTAAATAAAAGGTTCATGGATAGAAAGTCCATTCTCTGAGTATACTATTTTTGTTATTGTTTTGTTTTTAGCTTTTTTTAGGGCCATATCTGCAACATATGGAAATTCCCAGGCTAGGAATCGAATCAGAGCTGCAGCTGTCAGCTTACACCATAGCCACAGAAACACCAGATCTGAGCCACATCTGTGACCTACACCACAGCTCACAGCAACACTGGATCCTTAATCCTCAAGGTACTCATGGGTTCATTACCACTGAGCCATAACGGGAACTCCCTGAAATATATTTTTTATTGACATGGTACATGATCAAAAGAATTCAAATATCACATTTTCTATACTCATAAACTCCAAGCGCACTGGATAGTAACAAGATCAATGATCACACATCAATACTTTAAACTTGCTACTCTCCTGCTCCAAAGCCATCAGGGAACTCTATTCACCCAATGAAGAAGTCCAGACTCCTGAGTCTGGTACTCAGGCCCCCTACCCTCATGCCCGATCTTACCATCTTAGTTACTTTTTTTGCCTTTTAGGGCTGAGCCTGTGGCATATAGACGTTCTCAGGCTAGGGGTCAAATTGGAGCTACAGTTGCCAGCCTATGCCATAGCCACAGCAATCTGGAATCTGAGCCATGCCTGAGATCTACACCACAGCTCGCAGCAACTCCAGATGTTTAACACTGAGCGAGGCCAGGGATCAAACCCACATCCTCATGGATACTAGTCAGTTTCATTACCGCTGAGCCACAATGGGAACTCTCTAATCCTACTTTCTATTCCTACCCTTGTAGCTTCCCAAGCCCCTACGCTTTCACCCTCCTATCTAATTATGAGGTTTATGGGAACTGGCATTATGACTTATTCATTACTTTTTCATTACAAATATATCTAGTAGACTCTCAAATATTTGTAGAACTCAACTATTATTTCCCAAGCACAAATGATTCATACACTAAATGGCAAAAATTACAGTGACTTTTCCTGTAAATATGTTCATATGTGCATCATCTTTTACATTTGGTAAGGATCTCCTGGAGAACAAGGATAATTCACTATAAGACACAGACAGCACTTAATAAATGCTATTGAATAAATAAATCAATAATCACAAAGGGTCAGCACTTTCAATATATTATATTCACAACAATATCTAAAGCATGGAACTCTATCTCAGAAAGATAATGAAAATTGCAAAGAGGATTATAAAACTTTTAATCCAAAAATTAAAAAAACATATCTCAGTAAGAGAATGACACTAAGGAACAAAATGCCTTTTCAAAGCCAAAAAGGTTAGAAGTGCCGAGTAAGACGTTTGTAGATGCCAACTGGCCCAATGAAGGTTTAATGATAGGTATATAAAAGAGAAAAAGCTATATAAGTTAAAACTTACAAAGTCACGAATCTTGTACTAAAGAATCCAGAGAAGTAAAACAGTTTTCTTTACATAAGGACACTCATCTGCTTTTTAAACTTAAGTATGATGCAATGTCACATTTTACAACACACAGTAAAGATAAAGCAATTCTATAGCTGAGAAATTTTTAAGCATTTTTCTCTTAGGTATTGTCACACATAGAATCAAATTGATTAATAACTATTATTCAAGCAGAACATAAACACATTAAATAAATATGAAATAATAAAAAGGCAGAAATAAGTCGGTCCTTTGTTATATCAAATAACTTCACTTTTACTTTAACATAGAACTACATGGTTCTACTTCACATATTTGAAAGCAGAACTGAATAGGAAAATTCAGTTTAGAAAAATTCAACTGAAGGTGAATTTCAATAAAGCAGCTTGCAGATGAAAAACAAAAGTATATTTGAATAGAGAAAGTTGTATACTAACACACAAAATTTAATCAAAATCCAATAATATGTAAAGTTATTAAAACAGGACTAGCAGGTTCTTCAGGATGGGAGGAAATACAAGATCTGAAATAATGTTTTGTATCTTCTTAGCAAATTGCCTGAGAATCAAATGGTATTTTCTTACCTTAATAACATTTCCTTTATTTTGTGACATCATGTATGACTGATTACCCAGTTTGCTCACTTGTCCAGATCTCCAATGATACCCACTTGACCTTCAATACATATAAACAGAAGACAAAACGAAATTACTAAATACGTTTCTCCTTTTTAAAGAAAATAAATATATTTTCCCTATTTCAGGAAATGGAAATTCAGTTGTTGCCATAGAATACGCCACCACAAAATGAAAATGAAATATCAATAAGGCCACAATAACCTCAGAAATTCTAAAATATAGCTATACTATATTTGGAAATTTTGAGAAGAAATGAATAAAAATGAAATGTCCAAACACAGATGAAGAATTTCACTTTTTTTAGACACTTACAATGACTAAAGAAATTTTTACTGACTTATAGGAAATCTTACATATTTCTAAGCAGTTTTAAAGGCTAAGGGTTTGCAAACATAAAAAGAAAAAGAAAGCAAACAATACCCCAAATATTCAGTAGATCTACTAAGTGATGAATTCCTTATTAAGACTGCAGATCAGCTCCCATGGGGAAAGGAAAAAGAAATTGCAAAGGCAAACTGTCTTATTTTACATTTTTCAAAGTACTTTTATTTGAGCTTCACAAAATTTTGTTAAGTCAACAGAGCAGGGAGTCCAATTCCCACTTTAAAAAAATAATGAGAAAAACTTGCCCAAGGTCATGGAAATAATAAATAATAAAGCCATGATCAGAACACTGGACTTCCATCTTCCTGACCAGTGAGCGGCAGGTTCTCATTCTGGCTCTGACATTTACTATCTATATGACCTTAGAAAAGCATTTAACTATGCTGAAAACCCAGTCAAGCTTTATAATATTTTGAAAACATCCAAAAAAGATTCCTCAACTAATGAAAACTTGCTCTTGGGGGTTGATTTCAGGAACTCTGATCCACAGATATATTCATGATCCACTGAAAAGCCCAAACTAAGTCCAAAGCAGTAAAGATTTAAAAAATAAGAAAGGAAAGGAAAAACAAAAAACACAAATAAACCAACAAGAGAAGCAGCCATGGGATCATTAGGATAAGAGCAGCAAGATACACAATAAACTTAGGCAGCTGGGATAATGCATCACATGGGGATGTCTTTGATTAAACCCATGCTCTTGTTATTTGAGAGGGTTGTGTATGTGTCATGAATACCTTTTCAAATAGTCCATAAAGATAAATACTAATGACACTGTAATAAACCTTTGAATTTTCTTTAATGGTTCAGGAGTTACTTCAGAGATATTTGATGATCATCACTTTGAGCACCAAAAAAAAAAAAAAGAAAGAAAATTTAATATACACAAAGAGTCTGGTAATATTTAGTACCACCAGAAGCACACAAAACATGCACTGTCATTCTCTGTAGGAGAAAGTTGTAAACTTTTAAAGCCTGTTTGAAAGACAGTTCTCCAAGGTCTACCAAGTGTAAACTGTCATATATTCTGACCTAAAACGATATGGGTAGGAATTTATCCCATAGATACTCATATATGTTAGCAAAAATAAATGTAAATATTCATGGAAGCACACATATCACAAAATACTAAAAACTTAATCAAGACTTGAAAAATAAATGCTGTTATATCCACACAAAAAAATACTATGCAGCCATTAAAAGAATAAGATCACAGTGCGCTGATATGGCAAGAGCATTAAGAGATATCAAATAGACAAGGAGAGGGTGAATCCATTCACATATTTTATAGGTGACCTCATTTGTAGAAACATAAAAGACATGTCAGATACAAACCTACAAACATAAACACACATTCAGACACACACACATACATATGTATATGTATATGTGTGTGTATTTATGTGTACACACACACACACACACACACACACACACACAGGCTTGTAAAAGGTAAGATAAGACATTTGTAGGGAGAAACGTTTTAAATGGTCTTGGAGTCGGCCTTAGAGTGATGAAGGAATAATTTCCATTATATAACTATCAGTTCTACTTGCTTTTAATCATATTTTAATGATATTTATTTATCATTTTTACAACAAAGCAAAATTTTCAGTAAAATTAGTACAGATATGAAAGCATAATATTAGAGAATTCTCATTAATAAAATTTCAGCTAAAGCACATTTGCTAAAAATATTTCAAACATACTAGAGTGTCTATATAATTCTTGTCTATGTACCTATAAACCCCTGCCCCCAAAAGACTCTTAATAAATAAAAATGCCTTAAACCTAATCTGGCAATCTCCTGTTAATGGCAATTTTATGTGAGCAAAGGACAAATTCAGCATTGCTGTTATGAATAGTACAGACTATAAATGGTTCAGAAGGGTAACATAAGAAGAGAAATAAGTCAGTGTATTATGGACCAAATAAGGTTCGGAAGAAAGGGACACAAATAGAAAAAGTAGGGGAAATTTAATATTGCGTGTTCATTAGGAAAAGTCAGAAATGATTCACTTAGATCAGATCATCATTGGAATGACAACAATATATAAAATAGTTCATGACATAATTCAGTCTATTCTTCTAAAATTCTCTAAAAATGTCACCTACCCTCTTTCTTCCTTTTCTTTGCTCCTTGTTGACTGGAAGTCTTGTAGTTTCTTTTCCATCTCTTGGTTCTCCAACTCTAACTGTACTTTCTCCATTCTCAGTTCTTGAGCATTTCTGAATAAGATTTTAATGCAGAATGTTCATTTGGGGTCAAAAAACAAACAAGAGAGAGAAAGAGAAAAGGTGAAATAATTTTATATCACTGTTTGCCCTTCATTAAAATTATGACTAATAAATTCATGGTGAAGTACTTTACTTCCTTTGTATTCTTTGAAACACGGTTTCTAAAGTTAGCATTTGCCTTCCATTAATATTCTCCTGAAACAAAGCATTGCTTCAAACCCTAGACTTTAGTTTTTCCTATTACATTGCTAGAGATTTCAATACACAACACACTTGATACATGAACTATGTCTTTATACAAGCAAAAACATCAATGACACACAAATAGAAGACAAAATAAAAATTACTGTCTAATTTTCATACTGAAGTAAAGACTCTGAAGGAGTAAAGTGGTTTGAATGATAATGCTTAAAATAATTATTCTGGGAGTTCCCATAGTGGCACAGTGGAAATGAATCTGACTAGGAACCATGAGGTTGCATGTGGGTTAAGGATCCGGCGTTGCCATGAGCTGTGGTGTAGGTCACAGACAAGGTTTGGATACTGCACCAGCAGCTATAGTTCCGTTTTGACCCCTAGTCTGGGAACCTCCATATGCCACTGGTACGGACCTAAAAAGTAAATAAATATTTTAAAAAATAAAAATAGTTGCAATTCTCACTTAAAAAAATAAAAAAAAGAAAAAATATAGATATAAAAATGAAAAGAAAAGAAAATTATTCTGTATGGGCAGAATACACATTTCTGCCAATCTAATCCTCTTGGAAAACATGCCATGTATATATAATACAAAGAAAACAGAAAAGAGCAAGCCTGATTGGGGCCTATCAGGAAGAAAGCACCTATTAAGGGTTTTGGTACCATCAAAGGGATAAATTCCAGCCAAGCCATGCACCACTTATTGTATCCTTTGAAGGAGAGCAACAAGAAGAAAATTTTTGAGGACAGGGCAGAGCCCCCTTACAGATTCTCGTATAAGAGATTGTGTAGTAATATCTGAAGCTCATCAAGCTTTTGACATAAGCCATTTTCTTCATTTTATAACTCTGGTTCCTTGTCAGCATTAGTCACTGACTCTCTTTCATAGAAGAAAGCCAACCTAGTTCTCTAGCTTTCATTGTCTGTCATGAGTATAAATCTCTTCCTTCATTATTAATCAGTGTTTATAGAATTGAGTAGTGTGGGCACCTATGTGTGCAATGGCAAGGAACCAAAATAAGAATAATGATGATAAGAGAAATAATTCATAGACGTTGTGAGCAGTCACCAAAGAGAAAATGGGCCAAAAATATGTCCCCAAGTGGACAAACCCAGGGAGTTACGTGGAGAATGACAGGAGGCAAATGCTGTCCAAAGGGTTCAGAGAAGCTAAAGAGACTATGAAAGAGAGGCATTATTTTCATTATAACTGCTCCACAAGGAGTAATTCAGCCCTTTCTACAAACAAGCACTATACTAAGTGATAGGATGTGAGACCCAATGGAGCTTCCACTGTAGAAGGGAACACAAGATGCACATGAAGGTAACTGAAGCAGAGTATAATCTCATTGGAGAAATACAGAGAGATTCCTGAGTACATAGGAAGGGCACATGCCCAACCCCTGGGACCATAGGAACAGTTCCTGAAGGAGGTGAAGACTAGGCTGAGCCCTAAAGGATGAAAAGGACTTAGCCCGCCAAAGGGAGGTGGTGAGAGCAGTATTCCAGGAAGAAGGAAAACTGCAGGCACCAGAAGAAAAGAACAATGTGTGGCTCAAGGAACTATAAGTTCCATGTGCCTGGGCATTAAGTGCAGGTTGGGAAAAGTGGCAAAAGATGGAAATGCTGAAGTGGACAGCAGCCAGATCATGAAGGGCCCTGCAGGTCACGATGAGGAATTGGGTTTGTGTCCTATGAGCAATAAGAATCTTTAAAAGGTTTTAAGAGAATTGAGAATTGTTCAGACTTGCATTTTAGAAAGATCATTCTTACTGTATAATGGAATATTAATTAGAGGGTACAAGGTTGATAGCAAGACAGCCAGTTAGGAGACTATTTAAGCAATCCTAATAATAGACTATGCTGGTCTGACTGGATGGAAACAGTGGAGAGAAAAATGGGAACAATTGAGAAATATAAGGAAATAATTAACTGAGTTTGGAGACCAAGCAGAAGAAGGTGACCGACCAGGGAAGGGACAAGGAGCCCAGGATAATCCCTGGAGTGACCAGGAGGACAGTGATGTTATTTCCTGAACTTGTCCTTTCTGGAGTGGGATGAGGACACAGTTCAGGATTGGTCCCCAAGCTGGTCTTCCTGCACAAAGTCTCAATCACCTAAACACTTTCCACATGACCTTCAGAAGAAGAGTTCAAAAGCACAAATGTGACTGTGTCACTTGTTGGCTTTGATGTTTTAGAAACTCCCACTGTGGTAGAGGAAAGAGGTAAGACTGAAAAAAAAAAAAAGAACTGGCCTACTTATTGGCCACTTGGGCAAGCTGATGGTGGGATTCCATGGGTCTGGAACATGACAAAAGATTCCTCCTAGAGACAACCTTAGACACAGAGTCAGAAGGGCAACTCAAGTTGGTCCTCCAGGGACCATGTCAATACAACAAATCCAAGAGCCAGAGACAGCCCAATAAAATGGTTTCGGGGCTGAGAAAGAGGTAGAAAGGAGTTGGATAACACCAAAATGTCAGGCAATGTTGTAACAATGGTTAAGAGAATGTCAAAACAAAAGGACTTGGAACAAGGAAAGGGCAAGAAAGAAACTCCGGAGCAATTACCATAGAGTGGGTGTTCCCATGCTAGCCTTTGCGAGTTGTGGATCATGGGTGGATCAGGGAGACATGCATGCCAGGGAACACATCTCCCCTCCCCTCCAAGATAAATTCCATGTAAGTTAACTTATTAACTATGTGGCCTTGCCTTCTCTCCAATCCTGTTCTATAAATCTTAGCAAACTGGATACATCTGAAAGTCCACAGACTACGTGTCTATGTGCCTTTGCACAAGTTCCACCCAATAACTATCCAACTAATGGCACTTTCAGCAAAGCCAAGAGACCCCCTTATCTTTGCCCTAGCAGTCTGGGCCATGTTCTCATAGGTGCCTATGCTTTAATATTACATCATGTTTAATGCTATTTTGTAAAAGTAATTTTACTTACTCATATCTTACACAAGCTACCTGAATGCAAAGATTGTGACCTCCTTCTTTTGTATCCATCATTCCTTAGCACAGTGTTTAGAACATGTGTACTTAATAAATGTTTGCTGGATGAATGTTTATAGGTATATACACAGGCTTAAAACATATCACCAAAATCAAGTAATGCATAGCTCCTTCTCTTTTTGTATGATGGAAAATTAGTAATACTAGCAATTGGATAGTTCCCCTCCCCACCAAAAACCAGTAAACCTAATGATGGTAATGCCATATAACATTTTTCCAGCTGACACAGTGCCTTTACACACAGGATCTCAAATGTGAAGAGAGAACTAGGAAAGCTCTGAAGACACTGAATAACCACAGGACTATTGGTCTGGATCAGGTAACTGAGAAACTAAAATTAAAAATCCACAGTTTGCCCCCAACCCATGCTGGCTGGCCCTGAATTATATCTGAGAGGAAGGCCTTGGGAATTTCCAGTGACTGTTGAGGATCTTAAATGGAAACAGTATACTGATCTTTCTGATACTCCTACCATGTCATAAAATTCCCAGGATACCCAGAACTGCTTGGCTTAGGTTGAATGCATCTCCCAGGTAATCTAAGACAGGAAATACCCTTCCTGGAAAAGGTGAATTTAACCTGATGTCCTTTAACTATGCAAAGTGTGAGGTTAGTTCCTGATTTCTCTTCCCTGTTTAAAGGTCCCTCACTCCAATTGTCTCCTTAAATTTCAATCTCTTTCAGTTTCTTCAGGTTGATTATTTTAAAATTTTGAATAAGTGTTACAAAATTATTTGTAACTTTCTGTTCTATTGCTTCAATAGTTGATGAGCCCAATTTACATTGATTCTTGTGGGACAGATATTTTTAATCCTAATTTTTAAATTATAGATTTGTAATACTTCCAACCTAGTTTCTTAGAAAAAAAAAAAAAAGAACAACATAGGGAGTTCCTGTCATGGCTCAGTGGTGACAAACCTGACTAGAATCCATGAGGTTGTGGGTTTGATCCCTGGCCTCGCTCAGTGTGTTGAGGATCTGGCGTTGCAGTGAGTTGCGGTGTAGGTCACAGTTGTGGCTCAGATCCCAGGTTGCTGTGGCTGTGGCCGGTAGCTACAGCTCCCATTTGACCCCTAACCTGGGAACTTCCATATGCTGCTAGAGTGGTCCTAAAAAGACCAAAAAAAAAGAAAAAAAGAAAAAGCAATGTGAAGAAAATGGAGATAAAAATTCACAAAATTTGATTTCAACTCTAAACAGCCTCATGTGAAAAGAATACTTTAAATTATAGCATACAGAAACTTTAGCAACTATTTATAGTTAAGCAATAAACAAATATGCACTTACTTATATTTTAGCTTTACAGAACTGCCAGGTTTTCCCCATGGAACAACCACAAAATCTTTGGTGTTCATGATTACCGTCTTAGTATTGTTTAAAACTTATTGTGATTTGCAAAAACTTCTGAAAAAACAACAAAGACCAAAAGTTTATGTCAGAGGTAAAGCAATTAAAAAATTATGTCAGAGGTAAAGCAATTAAGTTACAAATTTGCAACTACATATAACTCAGGAAAACTTTAAAACCAGAAATTATTTTGAGGGAAAAGGCTAAATCAAACTTTAAGCAGCAGACTGCCCCCAGGATTGGATTAAGATGGCGGAATAGAAGGACTGGAGCTCAACTTCTCTCCCAAATAACAGCAAAAATACAACCAAATGCCGAGCAACCTTCAACCAAATGGACTGTAGACTTCCAAAAAAGATACTCTGCTCCAGAAGACACAGCGGAGACCACATCAAGAGGTAGGAGGGGCGATTACGCGATAGAAGCAACCCCATACCTCCCGGGTGGGAAGCCCCACAGACTGGAAAGTAACTGCATCACAGAGACTCAGCTACAGGACTGAGAGTTCTGAGCCTCACGTCAAAACCCCACGCCTGAGGATCGGGCACAGTGAGAAAGAGCCCGTGGAGAATCCGGCATTGAAGGCCAGCTGGGCTTGTGTGCAGGAGCTCCACAGGACTGGGGGAAACAGAGACCCCACTCTTGAAAGGCACACACAGACTTTCACGTGCACTGGGTCCCAGGGCAAAGCAGTCTCCAGAGGAATCTGGGTGGAACCTGACTGCAATTCCTGGAGGATCTCCTGGGAAAACAGGGGTGACTGTGCCTGGTTGTGGGGGAAGGGCATTGGAGGTGAAGCTCTCGGGGACATTCAGCAGCCTGCATTTCTCTGGAGGTGGCCATTTCTGGGAAAAATCTGGTTCCTCCCATCAGCGCTGAGAAGCCCCAGGCCAAACAACAATTCAGGTGGGATCTCAGCCCCACCCATCAGTAAACAGGCTGCCTAAAGACCCCTCAGGCACACAGCC
>PVHT021183693.1:23941807-23962935 GCA_004024745.2 Catagonus wagneri
CATGTGGAAACTAAAAAGACACAATGAACCTTCTTACAGAACAGACAATGACTCACAGACTTTGGAAAACCTTGGTTTTTCAAATAAGACAATCTGGGGGGTGGGGGGATGCACTGGGGGTTTGGGATACAAAATCTGTAAAATTGACTTGTGATGATTTATGCACACCTATAATTGAAATAAAATCCATTAAGAGAGAAAAAAAAAAACAAAGTTTAAGCAGCAAAAATTACAATATATGCTAACTATGTTAAACAAATATTTATATGCTAATACGGTTATAACTATAACATATCTGATAGAACTAAAATTTTATAAATAATTCCATGGCAAAAGACTGTGGAAACATTCAACTGAAAGTGAAGAATAACTTCATTAAGACAAATAGAGTGCATATTCTGGCTCTTTCTATGATTAAGATTATAAAATATATACCAAGTATTTGTTCCCATCCAAAAGTAATAGCCAAGGCTAAATATAGTACAAAGAACTTCAGAAATGCAATTCAAACTCAAAAATCTTTTTTTACACATGTAGTAATATAAAATGAGAATTAAAGTATGTAATAATTACCCAAAGGCATTCTAATATCCTCATTTATCAAAGAAAAATTTAATGATGCTCTTTGCCTAAGACTGGAAATTAGGATATTTAGAGAATTTTTCAACGAGAAATAAAACAAAAAAGATTTTTTTACCTAACTCCAAGTTAACCAGAAAATTAAATTATTCAGACTACCCTACTTCCTGAGTATCGCAATTACTCATAGTTCTACAATAATTTACTCTGTAATGCTGAATTACTGAATTGCATTCACTACTCAATTTTTACATAAATAAGAGCTTCCAAACTTCAAACACTCTTAAAGAAATATGAGGCAATATCATAGAGTTCAGAGTCTTAAATGCCCAAACCATTTGATGCCATCATTATATATATGCTCCTATGTGCTCATAACCCCTATAAATATTTATTGTGGTTCAGTACTTTACTGAGAGACATGAAGGAGTCAGGGCCCAAGGAGATTTGTTTTCTGGGCTCAAACAATGCAGAGTCAGATAGGGCATATAAGACCTATACACATAAGCCATAACACAAAGTAGTAATTACAAAGGCTGTAAAACACAAAAAGGGAGAGAAAGAAGAGACTGCAAACTGTCATTTAAAGTGGGACTTTAAGGTAAAGGGAGGCTAATATACAAAAATGTGGGGGGCGAGGGAATTGGTGTAAATTTGGAAATGTAGGCTGAGGCCCAATAACAGGTGACTTTAAATGCCCAGGAAAAGCATTTGCAATGTATTCTGTAGTGAATGAGAGTCAGAAGATTTTAGAGGGAAGAAAAGAAAGTAAGTTAGGAGGTTTGCTCAAAGACTAAGGACAAAAGGCATCAGACTAGGAGTCACCAAGTTTTAAGTCTATTGTTACACTAGAGTTGATACAATTGAATGGATCGAATCTCTGGGAGATTGTTTTATACTCTCAACAGTACAAGAACTGATCAAAACATTTTTCAAATGTCTCTTCTGAAACTGTCTGCAGAGTCCATCTTACATCCAACAAACATACAAATCTACTTTGCTGTGTGCCTCATTCAAAACTAAAAATGATACTGTCCAGCAGGAGCAAGTGCTTTGTCCACTCAAATCTAGTTTCAATTACTCTACCTCCAAAAATCAAATCTAGCCTGAAAGGGTAGATTTTTACTATCCTGGAGGAAATTTTGAAGGAATATATTCTCTGAAAAGAATTCAAAAAATGGAATTACACAAAATAATTTTATATTGTAAGTAATGGTTGCATCATAGGACTAAGTTTATCTGTGCCTTCAATCAACAAACAGTTATTTAGCTGTTCCTATGTGACCCAATTGGGGGTATGGAAGTTACAATGGTAAATGAGAAACAGTGTCTTCCCTCAAAGAACTAACAATCAAAGGGAAAACTACAGAAATTATGACACTACTGTGGGACATTCTGACAGAATCAAGTACTTAGGAGAGATATCTAACTCAGACTCACTTTTTAACCACCAAGCTTTCTCTCTAAAGCTAAAACCAGTATCAAAGAGAACAAAAGATACCACAGGAATGAAAACCTAAGGTTTGCTTTGTTTCTACCCCTTCCTTGTAGGTAAAAGCTTTGTTTCATTTTTATCAGAGGCCACCAAAGGCACCTTTAAAAACTTACAAGGCATAGAGTAACAGTTTACATATTCCTTTTTGATCAGGAAATCTAACTGCTTGACCCTCATCTACTGTCAATAAGTTGTTCATGAAAAGTTCCATAATGTTATCATTAACCATTATCATTAAAAAATAAAACAAAAATAATCCCCCAAAGTTAATGTACTATTAATAATTTAAATTGCTTCATGTCACCGATGCATTAAATATATAATTTAATATGTGTATGTACATATGCATAAAGCTGAACAGATATATAAAGACTGAAATGAATGAAAGAAAAATCTATAAATTTCATTAGGATGAGATGATTCAGATTTATAGCTCTGCTGATCATGTGATTTAACCAATAAACAGCCTTATTCAGGGGGCATTTCACTTCACTGAATGCAATTAGTAAGGCTTCTTCTCAATTAAATGTTTTATCAAGTCACACACATAAGCCAATTTTCTTGTATGAAGAAAAAAAGGAAGATTATTATTGTGAGTCATGTTGTTCTGCCTGTTTCCTTTCTGCAAACCAACAGAGAATTAGTCACCTTTCTTGGGACAGCAAGGATAAAACAATGTCAGGAGGAAGAACAGGAAAGCACAAAACTTCAGTTGCCTGATGGAACCAGAGAAATACAAATAAACTCTGTTACGCAAACCTCATAATTCTGTGTCCTTTGGTCAATCAATTTTTTTCTTATAATTAAATACCAAAAGTTCAGTCATTATTTGGAATTTTTTCTAATTATCTGATTTATTAGACTGCATCATTTTTCTGTCCCCTTGTTCTTCCCCAGACATATACACACAATATGTCCCAAAACTGTCCATGATGGTTTCAGTGCTCTTTCTACATAAGTTCCCATTTGGGGAAAGCAACCTAAGCATCAAGGCCTGCTACCAAGAAAGGAAATAAGGAATTTATGATGATCTGTAAATCTTGAAACTCAGAGTATTCAAGAATTGCCCTAGCCTCAGAGAATGTAAAGATCACACTACTGGCAGAATGAGATATTTGGGAAACCACTGTTTTTAGTAATTGAAAACTTACCTAAGGTTAGTTGATTTTTCTAACGACCCAGATCATCTTAGACCTGAAAACTTAAAAGCAATACATAAGGATATTTCCATACTTTAGCATATATCTTTAATGGGGTCTAATAAGCAAGCTCTTTCAGATGGATTAAAATGTTTTCCACAGTACTTAGCAGAGACCTAAACAAGAAATGTTAAATGAAAATGAATTTAATTAAAAATAGTTAAATAAATAAAATAATTTTACTTTTAATATTTTTTCTATCTGTTAGAACTCTTATTTTAAACATATATATGTATATGTTTTATATATATATATATATATATACACACACATATATATATTTTTTCATCTAAGGAAAGAGCTGAAAACACACGATCCCTAGCATAAGATCCTGTGCCTACTAAATA
Organism: Catagonus wagneri; assembly: GCA_004024745.2. Classification (NCBI taxonomy): domain Eukaryota; kingdom Metazoa; phylum Chordata; class Mammalia; order Artiodactyla; family Tayassuidae; genus Catagonus; species Catagonus wagneri. Next base: position 23,945,428 of record PVHT021183693.1, read on the forward strand.
AATATAGGCCATTTTCTCCTACCATAGGTCTTGAAAGTAAATCAGTGATTAACATCCAGTGTACATTCAATCTTTCAACCAAGCAAGATATTTGATAACTAAACACTGCTTCAAGGCACTAAATGGTATCCAAGTCACCTGTTCTTACCTAGAATGTATGTGAGGCTCCCTGGAGAACATCTGAAAAAGTTTGGCTTTAAATATCAAGAGGCAAGATATTCCTTTAAAATTCTTTCCAACTACAAATGATAAGTAACGTTAAAAGTTGATATGAGGTTTAAGTTCAGAAGATCTTTGTGTGAGTGGGGTCTCTGAGCTTGTTTGTTTATCCAGTATAAAATGGTGAATATTGAATAAAATTACCTTTTTTCCATTGAGTTAACTAATTCCCTAATTTGCTGAATATTGAACAAAAGGTCTCTGAGCCACGGCCTATAGTGATGTGGGTTACTAAAGGGCTTCAGAGAGTTTAGGGTTCAGGGAAGGGGGCAGCCTTAGAAAATACTCTGAAAAGTAAATGAGAGGACCATAGAGGCTTGGTTTTACCCACAGCTGCTCTGATTTCATCTTTTTTACATATTGAACTTTTGGGTCAAACTACTCAAGAGCTCAAAAAAAGTTTGAAAGGCACAACAGTAAAGTTACATACAAATATTATCAATTCCATTATCAACTAAAAACTTTGTATGATTACAAATAGTAATACAAGTTTTAAATCTTTTAGAAACCTTAAGTCCTTTTATATTTTGATAGTTTATTTACCCCCATCTATTCTCAACACAATCCACTGTTACCCCAGGTGCTCTCTTGTGAATATCTTCAGTATGGAAAAATAAGATACCCATCCAAGACTGGTGGCAAAGCTAGAAATTACAATTTTATTCTCAATCTGTTAGCTCCTCATAGGATTTGAAATCTAAATTGTCCTACATATTTAAAATAACTAATTCATATCATTCAGATTCTTCCCCTTTTCACACTCCTGTCTTTAAAAGGAAATTTAGGAAAAAAAATTGAACTCAACTACTTTCTAAATTTTACAGCACTTTATTTAAACATCACCTAAACTCTTAATTGCTCCCATGTAATACAAGGTCGCAAATTTTGGTCTCTAAATAGTTCCCTATATGCACAGGAAAAAAATACCCAGCTACTCTGCTTGGTACTTAAGATCCTCCATTATGTATCCAATCTTCCTAAGCCTTATGCTTTATTTTCTCACTTCTCAGCTTAGCAAGTTTTATTCTAGTCAGGGTCCAGTTGGAAGGCTACCTCTATCATGAAGGCTTCTTTTGTCAGAAGTGAGCTTCTCCTCCTGTAAGGAGAGCATATGCATCATTTTTTTTTTCCTGCTTTGCTTATATAGGTGTTGCTTACTCAAGTATCCCAAATATTTGAGGGCAGTCCTACCACTGATCTTTGAATCCCCAGCAATTAGTAGAATACCTACATATAGTGTACTGTCAGTAATAATGTGCTGTTTCAGTATTTAATTTTTTCTACTGCTTTGAACTAGTTAACTCAATGGAAAAAGAAAAATTAAAACAAACACACCTTCTTCCCCACTTCCACAAATCTATTTTTCTTTTTTCCATGTGCCAGGTATCAGGTTAAGCATTGAGGATTAAGACAGGTATGATACTAACCCTAACTGAATTTATACTCTCTTGAAGGAAGTAGGAAAAAATTTAAAAGCAAATAAACTAACTGTTGGAAGTATTATGTGTTTTGAAGGAAACAAAGGGCTGAGGGTCTTTCAAATAATTAATTTGTAATACAACTCACAATATTATGGGCCGTCAGGGCAGACCTCTAGTAGCCAATAAGGTGCTAGAGGGAATTAGAAGTGAATTTTTTTCCCCTCATCTTCCTTAAGCACACAGTTTGCACATTTATAATCCTGTGTAGGCTTCAACTTTAAATGACTTTTTTTAATGAGTCTCGCTAACTCTGCATTTAAAAACACACATAACAGACTTGTATATCAGAGCTCCTCTAATGCTAACTGATAAGAGAAGAAAATTTTCCACAGCTTCACATTTGTCAGGAATCTGACACCCCTGACTGTGATCTTTACTTGGGAGAAGTGGCTTTTAGAACCAAGTGGGTGTATGTGACCGCCCAGGCAGAAAGAAGGCTACAAAATGGGGTGTGATAATGGTTTGTCAGGGAATGAAATTTTTCAAAGATTCAAAGACTTCATTCGAAAAGGTCGGAGCGTAGAAAAGGTACGAGGGATGTGATGAAAGCCCAGCCGGGTTTCACTGGGGTTCACCTTTGTTCCAGTTTCCACGAGCTGGTAAGTCTTTTGTTTAGACAAAAGAACACTTTCAACTCCGGAAGTCAAGGCCGCTTCTTGCAGCTCGCGGGCCAGGCACTGCGCTGGCCACAAGGCAGGGGCTCAGCAAACATTTGCTGGGCCGGAGCCGCTAGCTGGGCCGGGGCCCAGCCCCCTTTCCCTCTTTCCCGCCCGGCTCCAGGCACCACCCAGAAAGGATGTGCTGCCCGCTACGCCAAATGCGAGACCCGCCGCCCGCCGCCACCACAAGCCGCCAACCCACCTGCAGCCTCCCGACGTCTGCGTCACCCACTGTGGCCCGCCGCAGCGAGCCGCCCAGAGCTTCCGCCTTGGTCTCCCTGGTTACCGCGTTACTTCGGTATCCATAGCAACGAGAGGGCTTGCTACTGCGGTTGTCGGCCTGCAGAGGGAGCAAAGGAGCCCTGCAGAGGCAGAGGGACAAGAGGAGGAAGGGACTTTGGGCAGGTTCTTGAAGATTTGTGCTGGAGAAGGTAACGTTTGATTCACACTTATTGAGCCCCTACCATATTCCAAGCACTATTCTAAGAGCTTTATTTGTACTATTTAACTCACCCTCATAACAGCTCAACTTATATCCAAGAATATTAAGGTACAGAAACTGAATAACAATCCAAAGTTACGAAGCCAGCAAATAGCAGACCCAAGAATTAACCCAAGCAGTTCAGAACTCCCACATGTATGCTGTTCAGTCACTTATCAAGAGTCACAATAGGCGAGTCAGGACTAGAATCTAAGCCTTTGTCAATCCTAGAACTCTCTTTTCCTTATATCAAATATATGACCCAAGGGGCGTTGGGAGTGTAAGATTTGAGAGACAGAGGGAGGGACAAACTTTTATCTTCCAGAGAGTCGCCTATGGTGAACTTATTTTTAGCTCCCTAAATATGCTGTGTTTTTAATCTCTATTTTTATATATGATGCAAGTAGGATGTCTGGTTGATTCTGCAATCAGTCAAATAACTCTATATTTACCCTCACTGAATCTATCTTGTTACTGGACTAATAATCTCAATTATTATAGCTAAGATACTAACTCTTGCACCACTGCTTTCCACATTAATGGAAATACTCATTTAAGAACACATTGAATGATTTCCCCTGGCAGAGTCAGCTGTATAAGATTATAACCAGCATACATAAGAATCTGCAAATAACTCTATATTTACCCTCACTGAATCTATCTTGTTACTGGACTAATATTCTCAATTATTATAGTTAAGATACTAACTCTTGCACCACTGCTTTCCACATTAATGGAAATATTCATTTAAGAGCACGTTGAATGCTTTCCCCTGGCAGAGTCAGCTGTATAAGATTATAACCAGCATATATAAGAAAATGACAATGACAGTGACAGTCGTGTAGCTATGACTGAGCTTTGAAATGAAAGAAGACCTGAGTTTGGGTCCTGGTGCTGCCAGAGCTCACCTGCAGTGGACTTTGAACAAGTTATAAGACCCAGTTTAATTGGCTAAATGAGGTAACAGTACATTGAGTCCATACATGGTGTAACATGGAAAAGTAAATGTAACAATGTATATTGTCTTTAGCACTAAGCCAGGCCCATAGTAGTTTGAAAAATGGTGGTGATATGATAGCTATGTTGTTTATCTTAGTGGCCAAGGTATAAATTCACCAAGTCCTTCCTTTAAATCTAATTCAATGACAAGTTTCAAATGGATATGTAATACCACTAGAAGTTTATTGTGCAGGACCATTTCCCAGACAGTTGCACTCTTTGAATTACCAGGAAAGGCATTTCCAGCATACATCCCTTCATTCATCCATTCATTCATTTATTCACAAATGTGTAGTGAGAACCCACTGTTCCAAGGTTCTGAAAATACTGCAGGGAAGAAAACATAGCCCCTCTTGTTATCAAACATATACTTCAATGGGGGCAGAAAGACAATAAACAAACATACCAATATATGTCAAGACCTTTGAAGAATCAGAAGAATCAAGAAAGAGAAAATTAATAAGAGTTCAGACTTAGGTTAGATGGTCAGGGAAATTTCTGAATGCAGGGATAGAGGAAGACAAGGGGGCAGTCAGGGCAAGAAATATTCCAGACAGAAGAAACAGTTAACAAACTTAAATGCTGTCCCAATGAAGAACAATATTTTGCATAAAACCTCTGATCACTTCTGTATAGCACTTTTTTTTACTTCAAAAAAGAATTCTTACAATGCATTTACTGGTGCAACAGAAAATTTAACTCGTAAAAATATTGCATAAATTATTCTGGTGCTTTTCAAAAGCCTTAAAAAGACATTATCATACTTAGGAAAGTTTCTTCTGCGTATTCATGCAAAACACAGCCAAAAAACAAGCCCATGCCAAGTTAAGTAGTAAAATGAAAAATATGAATTGTTTGTCTTTTGAAACCATGATCAGCAACAAAATGAAATGAAGTATGTAAAAACAGTAACATCTTTAGAGATAGAATATCCTCTCTACTAAAATGAAGTTCATTTAATGGACACACCAGCAATTCTGCAAATAGTTTACCATGTCTGTATTAGGAGGACAGTATTCCTGAGGGTTTTGGTAAATCCGTGCTTCATTGTGCCAGTCTGAAGATAAGGTCTGAACACAAATTTTCTGAGCTAGGGTTTTCAATTTAAAGAGAGAAAAAATTACCCATGGAGAAATGGAGAGCACAGACTTACTGAATTCAAAAAATAACTGCAAAGTCATGCTTTAAAAGATACATTCTTTCTCTCTCATATGCATGAATGTGTGTGTGTGTGTGCGTGCACATACACGTGCACACACACACACACACACACACACACACTCACACACGCAGTCTTCCATTAAGCAAGCCCAACTCATTAAATAACTTTATTTTGTAGTCAGTACGCACTGTCTGTAGGAAAACTGTGGTAGGACTTGTAGTCACTCACGGGTAATTAAAGTTCTTAGATGAGTAATGAAAATGTCCGGTCCAGCATAATTGTCAAAGGTCTGTATGTGATTTAGCATTAAAGCTTTTTCTCTTTTGCCATGGTTGGATTATGAATGCAAGGAAGCCCGGAGTCTAGGAACTATTAAGAAAAGCTTGGGGGAAGTTCCCTGGTGGCCTAGAGGTGAAAGACTCTACATTGTTACTGCTGTGGCTCGAGTTCAATCCCTGGCCTAGAACATTCTGTATGCTGTGGAAACAGCGAAAGAGAGAGAGGAGAGAAAGAAAGAGAGAGAGAGAAAGAAAGGAAGGAAGGAAGAAGGAAGAAAAGAAAGAGAGGGAGGAAGAAAGGAAGGAAGGGAGAAAGGAAGAAAGAAAGAAACAGGAAGACAGAAAAACTTGTATTTCTATTCCTCATCGTTCCACCCACCTTATTGATTACCTATGTTAGGATCATAGAAAAGGATAAGGATTAAAGCAGAAAAGTCCTAACTTGACAGGTATGAGCCTCCCAGGTGTTTCAAGCAGACTGTTCTCCAGAGGTTGCCCAACCCCATGCGCTGGGGACCTCTCACCTGCTTTCCTCTAGATGCAGGAGGTGCATTCTCCTCAGACCTTTGCTTATTTAGACCCCAGGCATCAAGTGATCATTCTCGCTTCTCTCTGCAGGGTCTCAGCAGTCCTTCTGTCTGGACAGAATTTTAAATGATACACTATTTCTTACATTTTGCGTATGCCACATCTGACCTACAAAAAATGCTCTTTTATAATCTGCCCTGCCACACTGTGGGAATGTAGGACAGCCAACACATTCCCCTCTCTTTGGTTCAAATATCAGCAACTAGGAGGCCAAACAATTGCAGTCCTGACTACTCAGATGGAATCAAAAACCAGATTACTGCATCCCCAGCTGCATTGATGTGAGTCTTAACCAGGGCTGAAACGACAGTCAGGGACTGATAACAGACATCATCCAAAACTTGGAAATAAGGAAATAAATACATATCATTTCAATACACTCTAAGAGCCCACTCAAAGATTATCTTATCTTTAGGAAAATGTACCTTTATGTGATTATCATTTACTATTCATAAGGCTCTGATTCTGTGAAGTTACACATCATTTGGTAGGTTTATTTCATCTAAGGTTTTCATGTCACCTGTATCTAGATTTTTGAACCAGCTTTATCATCCTGGTGGCTCCTTCCTTAATGAATAAGGAAACCATTGAACACGTTCATTCTATGTGTGTAGAACATCATGCCCTTAACTATTGAAATGATATTTTGAGGACAAGTGCCAAGCCTTCCTTTCTGAAATGAGATGGGACCTATGGCAGATCAGCAACTTTTTGACAGTATTCTTAAAATCTTCACTCCACTCTTAGCTCCTCAAACTCTTTTATAGGCAGAAATTGGTGGTCAGTTCAAGACTATAGAAAAGGTTTTCTACCATCTCCTTTTTGCAAGTCCTGAAAGTTAGCCTTACTTTGAAATGGAGCATCTACTTTCTTCATGCCCTGGCAGACACTGACTATAACATCCTATTACATATGTATGGGATTTTTCAAATTGTCAAGGATAGCTGAGCTTTAGTGGCAACATAAAACTACAAAAAGATTTCTCAAAAACCTAAATTATTATGATATAAATATATTTAAAAATATCTGAAGAGCTAAACTTAAAAAGGCAAAGGAAAAAACTTATAGTTAGGAGGTGACATTGTCCTTTTGTAATTTTTCTCAGCATTGTAATTTCTGGCTGTCACCCATGACCCAGGATTCTTCAGCAAATAAATTTCCATAACACAAGGCAATTTTTACTGATGTTTCACAAGTAGGGGGAAATCATCAGGGCATATGATAAATTCCTGCTTGTTGCAGTGTGCAGTCCTTTCCCAGTTAAAAATCAAATGTATAAGTTTTTTTGATGGGCATAGAATTTTTAATCAGCATTTATTCCACATCTGCTATGTTGCAGACACTGCCCTAAAATAAATACAAAGAAGAACAGAGATTGTATCTCTGGCCTTGAGAAACCTACTGTCTATTGAGGGAAGTGAGAATCTATGAATAATTAATATGTAATGTACCAAGTACTAGATTCACAAAGTATGGGAGCAAGACTTGTATGACATGGCCACTAGTTCTGGGTGGTTCAATGTGGTAGGGAGAGGGGATAAAAAGCTGTATTGGGATAAAATTTAAAAGCACCTTGGACATTACACTGTCCACAAAGGAAACTTCAAAATTGTTTTGAGAACAGAAAAGAATCATCTCAGTATGCTTATAAGAGCATCTTTCAAAGATAGTCTTGACGGTAATCTGAGTATAGAGCTGAAGGAGAACATGAAGACAGAGACAATTTTACAATATGGTTGTATTAGTCTAAGAGAGAAACGATGAGTCTAGAATAAATCAGCGCAGAGGGCACAGGCCAAAAGAAATATTCAAGGCGATTTCATAAACCCCAACAGGATTTGAAACCTGAAGAAAAGTAGTTTTTGAAGAAATGTGGTTACTCACAGAGCAGGGACTGAGGAGATAGCACAGAAATGAATTCAGCTCTCAAGTTTTTATTTTGGGGATAGCAATTGGAAATAACAAGAAGTATAGGTCTAGCTGAGAAAGTGATGGGGCCGACCATGTTTATTAGAGTGTCATCAGTATACAGAGAATAACCAAAGCTAAAGGACAAGTCCCAGGAGCTTTAAAATAATTATGGAGGAGGTGTTGAAAGAGACGTTCATCTAACATTCCTTAAGTAGATGGATATGAGACTCATAATTGACCGTTTTTATGCAGCAGGGTTTATTGCAAGTTCCTCACAAATGAACATGACAACCTGACTGAATTTATTAATGTGATCTTCAATTATTTTGTGTCATTCACACATTTACCTCTGAGTAGAAGGCACCACCTTAAGTGGTTAAAAAAAAAAAATGTCTGACATTGGTTCTTGAATCACGTACATACAACTTATACAAACATGTCTATGTCCGGAGTAGGTAAAGATAGAACTCAGGTTATGGGGTCTTTAGAAAGACACTCTATTTGAACCTCACATTACCCTCTTTCACTTTTTTTACTACACCTTCTAATTTAATATGAGACTAGTATTTCTTGGTTCCATCCAGAGATTGATAAACAGCTATTGCCTGAACCAGTAACCTGCCCCTCATCTCCCTCTCTTTGTCTGGTAACAACCTGTGGAGTTCGGTAGCCCTGTTTTCCTACACAATCGAGCCCATCCTTGGAACGATTTATTAGAGTCCATATATACATGAGTAAATTGAAGCAAGATTCTTTCCTGTGAGAATGTTGATTTGAGACTGAGAGAGTGATTCTTGGGTTAGCAATATTCTATTATGTGAACTACAAAAAGGAGAAAAAGGAAGAAAGGATCAACAGAAGTTTAAAAGGGAGGAAGGGAGGAAATTTTATAGAAGTTTTCTCTCTCCTATGGACTAGCTACATCCTAGCCTGTGGGTTCCATGATATACCCCTGTATCTATATCTATATCTATATCTATATCTATATCTATATCTATATCTATCTATATATAGATATTCTCTTTGTTACTCAAACTGGCATGGCTTGGTTTCAGTTGCACAGAAAAAAGAATCTTGACAAAGATGACTGTCAGAAATGTAATGAAGTAACTTTCTTCATAAGGCAAGTTCTAAGTTAGATTTCCAGAGAATTATTTTAAATAACAGTTGAACATTATGTCTCTCATAATTTTAAAGTAATGTTCTTAGATATAGAAAGAAAGGAAGGTCATCTGGCATTCTTTTGAAGCCATGCCATCAAAAAAGGTAAAAAAAAAAATCTCTTGTTTATTTTTTAATCAGTCTAATTTCTTAGTTTATTTGCTGTAAGTTTAGCTGTGCCAGATTTGCTAGCAATTATTTATAATTGATGTAGCTTTAGGGGAAAGCTAATCTTAAAAAGAAAAAAAGCTAGCATTTCAGAGAAAAAGACATTCATTTTGATCCTTGCCAAGTTTTAATAAGTGTATCCTACTGTCTTCTTGAGATTTATGCACTGTTAGCTGTACTTCATTTGGAAAATTTGCATTTTTTTCTTTTATGCACTCAAGCTGGGAGGCACAAAACAAGAGTTATAAGGTTTGTTTGACATGAGATGTCTAACAGTAATTTTCTTTCATCAACTTTCTTCTACAGCTCTCATCCCCAAGGGTAGATTTTTCATCCGATTTTGTGAAACATTTTATAATAGCCTTACATTTTGCAGAAGTTACTCCAAAAACATTCCAGAGGAGCCATCACAACTCTCTCCACCATAGAACAAACTAGAATTACCATCCTTATGCCACTATGAGTTAACATGATCTATGTGTCCATCTTCATATTAATTCAGAAAACTGTATGCTTCTAACGTGGCCAGCTTTTGTGAAGGTGTGGGCATTCAGCATATATTTCTAGAGGAGCTATTACGTCCCAGGTACTTGGATAAATAATGGCTACAATGATAAGGTTGTATTCTGTCCTTGCAGAAAAAAAAGAAATAGTCTAGATGGGAAATACAGACAAGAAACTCAGAATAGTAGCCGCTAGAACTGTGTGAGAGCATAATACTCTGGAAGCACAGGGGAAGGACACTAATCCAACAGTTGTGGTTCAAGAAAGGCTTCTTAACATAAATGATGCCCTATCTAGCTTTGGCTCAAATGTTGAGTAGGAGGTCCAGACTGGTTTGAAGGAGTGAGTAAAATTAGGGAGTGTTCTAGGTAGGAAAAAAAAGCACATGCAGATGTCCCCACAATGAATTAGAATATAGTAAGTTTGTTTGTTTGTTTGTTTGCTTGTTTCTTTTATGGCTGCATCCATAGCATATGGAAGTCCCTGGGCTAGGGGTCGAATTGGAGCTGCAGCTGCAGCCTGTGCCACAGCCACGTCAACACTGGATCCTTAACCCACTGAGCAAGGCCAGGGATCGAACCTGCATCCTCAGAGAGACAAGGTTGGGTCCTTAACCCTCTGAGCCACAACAGGAACTCCAGATATGGTAGGTTTAGAGATTTTTAAAATGTCCAGGATTACAAAACCCTGAGAAGTGAAAAAGAGGGAGAAAACAAGTGACAATCATACAACTTTGGCAAAAGGGAGACTAATTAAGAGGCCACTTGCTACAGTTGGGCAGATACTAGTGACCTAGGACAAGATAGCTTCATTAAAGGAAAGTGTAAGAATACAATATTTATAATGAAAAATTCATCAATGAACTTGGAATTGATTAGATGAGAGGCTCAGGAATAAAGGATGGTTTCCAGTATTTATGAATCTGAATATAGGATTTTTACGTTTATATTCATGGGAGATATTGGTCTGTAGTTTTATTTATTTATTTATTTATTTGTAATGTCCTTTCCTAGTTTTGTTATTAGATTAATGCTGGCCTCATAGACTGAATTAGAAAATATCCTCTCTGCTCCTATCTTCTGAAAGAGATTGTATAAGATTTGTATAATTTATTCCTTAAACTTTATATCCTTAACCCACTAAGCAAGACTAGGGATCAAACCCACGTCCTCATGGATACTAGTTGGGTTTGTTACCACTGAGCCACAATGGGAACTCCAGTTGAGCACTTTAAAGGATCCCATTTTCTCTCTTTTCTTGGCACAATAATATGCCTTTTAAAATTTTTTTTCAGTGACTATCCTAGTGTTTATAATATACATTTATAACTAATCCAAGTCCACTTTTAAATAACTACTTATACTATGTCACAGATAGTGTACCTCATAAAAACAAAAAATCCTAATTCTTCCCTCACCTCCATTATATCATTGCTGTCATTCATTTCATTCATATATATGAATATATATACAATATTGAATATATCGTTGCCATTATCATTTTGTACAAACCGGTGTCTGTTAGCTCAACTGAGAATAAGAAATATAAAAGTTTCTTTTACCCTCATTTATTCTTTCTCCTGTGTAGATCTTCCTTTCTTTGTGTAGATCTGTTTCTGACTTACATCATTTCCTTCTCTTTAAAGAACTTTCTTTTAACATTTCTTCCAAGGTAAGTCTACTGGAAACAAATTCCTCAATTTTTGTTTGTTTGAAATATTCTTTATTTCTCCTTCCCTCCTGAAGGATAATTCTACGTTGACTCTTGAAATTACAGAATTCAAGTTTGATGGAACTTTTTTTCTCAATGTTTTCTTTTTTTTTTTTAGTCTTTTTAGGGCCACACCTGTGGCATATGGAGGTTCCCAGGCTAGGGGTTGAATCGGAGCTGTAGCTGCCGGCCTATACCACAGCCACAGCCACAGCAATGTGGGATCCAACCCACGTCTGCAGCCTACACCACAGCCACAGCCACAGCAACGTGGGATCCAAGCCGCGTCTGCAACCTACACCACAGCTCACAGCAACGCCGGATCCCCAACCCGCTGAGCAAGGCCAGGAATCGAACCCGCGTCCTCATGGATACCAGTCAGGTTCGTTAACCACTGAGCCACAGCAGGAACTCCCTCTCAATATTTTTAATGTTTCACCACATTCTTTTTTAGCTTCCATGATTTTAAGCAGAGATCAATCTTTGCTCCTCTCCACATAAGCTGTATCTCCCTCTGGCTTTGTGTAAGTTGTTTTAGTTATTTTTGATTTTTTATACTTTGAAAATGACATGCCTAGGCATAGTTTTTTGGAGGATTTATTGTTTCATCTTCTCTGGGCTTCCCAGATCTGTAGTTTGGTGTCCGACATATATTTTGGCAAATTCTCAATCATTTTTATTTCAAATATTTTTTTCAGTTCCTTTCCTTCTTCTCCTTTTGGTATTCCTAATCCATGAATATTATACCTTCTGTAGTCCCACAGCACTTGAACATTCTGTTCTTTTTCAGGCTTTAACTCATTTTTTTTCCCAATTTTGGAGGTCCCCTCTTTGCCTTGTGGCTCAGGGTGTTAAGAACCTGACATTGTCTCTATGAGTATGTGATTAAGATCTCTGACCACTGGCCTCACTCCTTAGGTTAAGGATCTGGCATTGCCACAGCTGTAGAGTAGGTCGTAAATGTGGCTTTGATCTGCTGTTGCCATGGCTGTGGCGTAGGCCTCAGCTGCAGCTCCTATTTGACCTCTAGCCCAGGAACTTCCATATACTGTAGGTGTAGCCATAAAAAGAAAAAAGAGAGATGGAGAGATATCCTCCTGCTCAGACCCTTCCCTCAGCTGTGTGCAGTCTGCTAATAAGCCCATTAAGGCATCCTTCATTTCTGCTATGGTGTTCTTGATTCCTTGGTTCTTTCTTAGAATGTCCATCTCTCTGTTACATTGCCCATCTGTGCTTGCATGATGTCTGCTTTATCCATGAAAGCCCTTAGCATGTCAGTCATGTTTTAAATTCCTAATCTGATCACTCCAACATCCCTGCCATATCTCAGTCTGGTTCTGATGCTTGCTTTTTCTCTTTGAACTACGCTTTTTGCTTTTTAATATGCCTTGTGTTATTATTATTACTATTATTTTGCTTTTTAGGGCCTCAACCGCGATGTATGGAGGTTCCCAGGCTAGGGGTCTAATCGGAGCTATAGGTGCCAGCCTACACCAGAGCCACAGCAATGCAGGATCCGAGCCATGTCTGCGACCTACACTATAGCTCACAGCAACACTGGATCCTTAACTGACTGAGAGAGGCCTGGGATCGAAGCCACAACTTTATGGTTCCTAATTGGATTCGTTTCCACTGAGCCACCATGAGAACTCCTTACTTCTTCTTCTTCTTCTTCTTCTCCTTCTCCTTCTCCTTCTCCTTCTCCTTCTCCTCCTTCTCCTCCTCCTCCTCCTTCTCCTCCTCCTTCTTCTTCTCCTTCTTCTTCTCCTTCTTCTTCTTCTTTTTTTTTTTCTTGATAACTGGATGTGATATACTGAGTAAAAGGAACTCCTGAAAGTAAGACTTTAGTAATGCGGTGAAAGGTGTGGGAGACAGGGAATATTCAGGTACTGTGATTGCATCGCAGTCCTTTAGTTAACCTGTGCCTCTGGACTATGAACTTCACATATGCTTCTCAGTTGTTCCACTTCCCCTTCAGCTGGAAGAGAATGACTAAAACCAGCTGGAGTTGGGTATTTCCCTTTCTCCAGGTCAGTTAGGCTCAGATAAAATCCCAGCAGATTAGAATCTGATCAAATAATTTTTCCTAAAGATAGGTCTTCTTAAGAAGAACAGAAAGCTCTGGTATATTTAAAAATAACATTTTCCCTTCCTCTTCCAAAAGCATGAGGGATTTTCCTCCAATTTTCACTCAATGTCCTGGTAGAATTTCAGGAAGCAAAACTTTAAAAAGTGTGGGATTCTTCCAATGACTGAGCCCCCGGTAGTTTTTAACTTTCTGAGTTGTCTACACTGAACCTCCAGCAATTACAGTTACAGGTTTCCTGAGGCTGGCACTGGTTCCCCAGAAGGTTTCTGTTCCAAAAAGTTGTGATTCTCCCTATTTGTCTGTAGGCCTCTGTAATTTGTGGGCAGTGTTTTACCCTGTGGCCTTACTTCTATAGTGGCTAGAAACATTGCTGATTTTTTTCAGTTTGTTCAAATACTGAATGGTGACATCCAGGCTTCTTGCCAGAGCAGAAACTGGAATCCTCTTTTGTTTTTTAATAGTTGATATGTGAAAACCATATTTTAAATTTGCAGGTACTTTGTTATGAGTTTGAAATGGCCATTTGTATTTCTATTTTTGTGAAATGTTCTTTGTCGACATGATTGATCTTTAATTGTTACTATTTGGTATCTACTGTAAAAAGGTCATCTTTTCTCTCAGTCAACTTTATTGTGATATATCTATATAAAGAAATATGATACACATATAATAAATGATACTATTTTAAATTTACAGCCAACAATTTTTGACAAATGTGAATATGCAACTACCACTAAAATTGAGCTTAGAAAATATATATATTGTAAATCAACTATATGTCAATAAAAAATGTAAATTTATTATATATACAAAATCCCCCAAAATTGCTGCTTGCCTCTCTGCAGTAAAAACCCCCCAGACAACTTCTGATCTAATTTCTGCCACTCTGTAGTAATTTTTCCTACTCTAGAATTCATTATAAATGTAAACATGCAGTTTATACTCTTTTGTGTAAAGCTTCTTTCACTCAGCATAATGTTTCTGAAAATTTTCCATGTTAATGTGTCTTTCAGGAGTCTATTCCCTTTTGTTGCTAAGAACTATTTCATTGGCTAAATATATGAAAATTTGTTTATATATTCACCCTTTAATAGACATTTGATTGTATTTAGTTTTTGTCACTTACAAATAAAGTTGCTATAAACATTTAATACAAGTATGACAATGCCATTTGAAACTGCTTCTTTTATGGGCATGGCCTGGAAATTGCATGTATGGCTTCAGTCTATATCCCATTAAACAGGGCTTTGTCATGTGACCACAACTGACTACAATGGAATGGGGAAATATAGTTTGTAGCTGGGTTACAAATGTCCATCTAAAGCTCAGGGTTTCTATTATAAATGGAAGAAAAACGAAATGGAAATGTCAGATATTGCCTTCATGTGAAGGGCAGAAATCTAATCTGGCTTCTAGATTTTGGATGAATGTTGGTGACCATTATTTGATTTGACAAACAGTGAAGAGATGGTTAAACTGCTCACCTTGACATTCTGGTGTGTTTCCAACAGTAATCAAAGCTGGAAATATAAATTTGGGGATCATCAACATATGGGTAGAATTTAAAGCAATGGGTTGAGATGAGATCCCCTAGAGAGTAAGTGTAAGATATGGTTTCTATCTGGTGATGTAACAATTTCACAAACTGCTTTCCGAGCCTAAGCTAAATATAACTATAACCAGGAGAATGCTAGTTAGCTGAAAACAAAACAAAACGGGTTTTTATCCTTTTCCCTGGTAATACAGTAAACAATTTAGGGATCATATTTCCTAGCCTCTCTAAAAACTAGGTGCTCCTATATGACTAAATTCTGACTAGAGGATCTGTCCATTGATGTAAATGGGGTGTTAGCGTCTCCTACTATTATTGTATTCCCATCAATTTCTCCTTTTATGTCTATTAGTATTTGTTGTATATATGACTAAATTCTTACCATGGGAATGTGAATCTCTAGTCTGGACACCCATCTCCGGACAGACTCTTATATAAAAAGAAAAATCCACTTCTTTTTCATTTAAGCCACTATGTTTGAGTTTATTTTTAGCAGCCTAAGTCTTACCTTAACTGATTAATGAAGTATATCCAATTATTTCTTATGTTCAACTAAATGAATCTCTACTGCTGCTTATTTTATTCATTTTTATTGATTTAACCACAATATTGTATGTTTTTGAGCATTATTTATTTGGGCTTAGTTTTCAAAAAGTATTAGGTTGCTAGTATTTCTAAACTGTTTCAAGAAATAAAGAAATGATACTATCTTGCATAATAGTAATGAATATTTTCTTCATATACTTACAGTTGTTTTCAGTCATTAATTCTTGATGCTAAAGTTAAAAAAAAAAGACTAATGTGCTTGTCTTCATTTCACTGAAGAGGAAACTGAAGTAGAGATATTAAATTATTTGCCTATAAGAGCAAACCAAATTAATGGAAAAGGTGGAAGTAAAATGCAATTATCTCTCTTCTGTTTTTCTTGAACTATTGGGTTACAAGTCACAACCAATTAAAACCATAAAATAAGAGCTAAGGTAAGCCCTTATAATTTTTTAGTCATGCAGATGACGGGCTTAAAAACACTGGCCATAAGCACTTTATAAAAGTTTCTTTCATGTTATTAACATTTTTCACTATTAAGTTTATATATAGATGCATAGATATGGACAGCTAGGTGAAAATGTAGAAAGGATTTTTAGAATAAAATATATCTTCATGCCAGATTTTCCACACTATCAAAAGCTGTTTTATATTTGGATATATTTTCTTCCAGCCCTTTTTCTATTCATATCACTAATCATTTAATTTTTATATCATCGTGATCAAATATTTGGCATCAAATATAAATTCAGATGACATCTAATATACAGTTTCTCAGCATGAGTGAAATTCAACAGAAATCCATTGGGTGGAGTTGTACTATAACTTAACATTTAAAGCATTTCTCAACTTTGTCTTAACTTTTTCTCTAGTATTTATATAGTTTATGATTAAGCAATATTTGCTATCTGAAGACAAAAATACTTTATACCCACTGTAAATTAGAGATTATTTATTTAGGCATTATTCTCTTTTCTATCAGAGAGAATTTCTGTCAAATACAGGTCACATAAAATTTAAAATTTAATAATCTGTCAAAAAACATAATTGCTTGTTTTGCAAAATTATATGCACATTAACAAGATTAAATAGAAAATAACAATGGGCCTGATTAAAGAAAAAATGCTATTCTGCCTTTTCACCACTAAATCTCATGTTTTTCTGCAATCAAAAAAGAAAGGGAGTTCCTTTGTGGCACAGAAGGTTAAGTGTTCGACATTGTTACTGCAGTGGCCCAGGTTGTTGCTGTGGCCTGGGTTCAGTCCCTAGCTCAGGAATTTTCCCATGCCACAGAAGTGGTCAAAAAAAGAAAAAGAAATAAAAAAGACAGGTAAACATCTGACATTCTAATTCCCTGAGACAAAATGCTGCATGCACCAAATAAGCAAGTCTTCACTAAAACGATCCATTCTAATAGGTGCTACAGGAAGTTGCCAAAAGTTTGACATATTCTTGGGGAACTAGCTCCTTGATAAAGGTTTGTATTTGCATGTGCAATCAGGTTAATATCTTTCTGGCAGAATTTCTGACTTAAGTGTGCATAAATATCAAGGAACCTAATCCTAGAAATTTTGATTTAGTTGATATGGGGCATTAATAATAGTAATAGTCCGAGATTGGATTAAGATGGCGGAATAGAAGGACTGGAGCTCAACTTCTCTCCCAAATAACAGCAAAACTACAACCAAATGCCAAGCAACTTTCAACCAAATGGACTGTAGACTTCCAAAAAAGATATTCTACTCCAGAAGACAAAGAGGAGACCACATCAAGAGGTAGGAGGGGTGATTATGCGATAGAAGCAACCCCATACCTCCCGGGTGGGAAGTCCCACAGACTGGAAAGTAACTGCATCACAGAGACTCAGCTACAGGACTGAGAGTTCTGAGCCCTACATCAAAACCCCATGCCTGGGGATCGGGCACAGGGAGAAAGAGCCCGTGGAGCATCCGGCATTGAAGGCCAGCGGGGCTTGTGTGCAGGAGCTCCACAGGACTGGG